>VXAK01001188.1:44850-119132 GCA_013399435.1 Arenaria interpres
CCCCCGTCAAGTTTGGGACGGAGCTAAAAATGCTTCTCGCCCCACCCTGGGCTCGCACGCACCCTCACGTGCCACCGTGGCGCCTGTGCGGGACAGATAAGGCCCAGCTGCCTGCGAGTCCGTGCGGAGCAATCCCGTCACCCCATCCCTGCGGGGAGGGGACCGGGGAGCCACCGGCCACCCCATCCCGCTGTCACCTCAGCTCCAGCATCCTCTGGGATAAAAGCCCTGGAGAGAGCTGCAGTGTGTGTGTGTGTGGGGAGGACAGAAGGGGGGAAATTCCCCTCATTATTTCACCCCAAGGGGAAAAAATAAGTCCCTCGGTGGTGGGTGACCCCAAAGCTGGGGCTGCCCTCGTCGTGCAGGGAAGTGTCCCACCCTGCAGCTGGCCGGGACGGAGCAAAACCGCCTCCGGGCTCGTGTCCTGATGGGGAAATCCAGCCCCCGGTCGCGGTAGGAAACTGCCATCGAGCCGCCGGCAACAGCCAGGGCGTTGCGGTGTGTCGGCAGTGAGCAGGAACCGGCCCTGCCGCAAGCCCCCCTTTTGGGGGACCTTCATCCCCTCGCCGTAGGGAGGAGGTGACGCTCTGTGGAGAGGGGACGCAGCGAGCCCGTCCATCCTGGTCCATCCCAGCCTTGTCCCTTACACCCAGAGAGTTTCCCCAAGGATGCGGGGACGCCACGAGGACGGAGCGGCTGGGGCTGCTGGTGGCGGAGCCGGGGCGGCGTGGTCCCCACGTGAGCACGGCCGGGACACGTGTCCCCATAGCGTGTTGGGGGGGACGCCACCAGTTTTGTGCAGTGGCAGCAGCTGGAGCCCCTTCCTCCTGCTGACTCAGTGTCTGCTCCGCTCGGCGCTGGAGGTTGAAAGCAGCCGCGCTGTGCCGGGAAGTGGCCGAGCCTCACCGAGATGCCAGGGGCCGGCCGGGGTTGCGCAAGGGAGAAGGGATGCTGCTGAAATCTGTCCCCCCCTCCGTCCCCCCCTGCATCGCTGCTGCTGGGCTCATGCTCTGAACCAGCACCACGGGAGCCTGGGGCGAGCCCAGCGCTGCTGGTGTCACTGGGCCCGCACCGGGATCACGTCCCCATCCCTCTTCATGCCCTGGTGCCCGCAGTCTGTCCCTGGGGATGGAGTCGGGGCACCCCTCGGTGCCCTGAGCAGGGTTTGCCTTTCCCCCTCCGGCCCAGGAGGGGGTCCTTGGGGTCCTGGCCATACCCCACCGCCCAGCGGAGGCCGTGGGGCAGCCGTGGGTCCCAGCGAGACCCAGCTGGGGCTCAGTGCGTGTGTCTGAAACCATGTGGCTGATAAGAAACTTCAGTGTGTTTAAAAACTGTATTTATAGGCTCAAAGTGCCTCATGCTCTTGCTGTGCACCCTCCGGGGTGTGGGGGGAGAGAGAGAAAAGCCCCCCCATCACTTGCCTCCAGTGGCTTCAGTTGAGCATGAACCCCCCCCCCACCGGGGGCCGGGCTGTGTTTGTCCATGAGGGGATTTTAGTGACCGGGGAAGGCTCCGGTGGGGAGGGAGCGGGACCAGCCCCAGGGTTATTGCCCCTTATCCCCGGCCCAAACTGGGGTGGCCTCCTCTGGCCGTGCTCCACCACCGTCCCCAAGGGCAGCCGGTCCCCTCTCATCTGGCACCCGCTGATAAGGGGCCGGGGGGGGCAGGGGGCAGCCGGCCACTTCCCCCAGGCCGGAGTGAGCAGCGAGCCAGCGCCCAGCCCCGGGCTCAGCCCGGCCTCACGGGCTGACCTTTGCCGGGGACTCGGTGGCAAATCCCAAGCAGGGGGACAAGGAGGTGTCCTGGAGGGTGACAGCCTCACCGGGTCATTCCCAGGGGCGGAAAACCAACCCTGATGGTGCCACAAATCAGCAGGGCTTGGTGTGCTCCCAGGGCTGGGACGGGCACGGGGACGGGATGCTCCAGGCACCTCTCCCCGCAGGGCAGCTTGTGGAGCTCTGCCAACCGTCGGGGAAGCCCCGGCGCGGCCCTGAGCGGTGCGACGCCGGGTGTCACCCCGGGGAGATGGCATCCTTAGGCTCCTCCATCACCCCAGGCTCGCCTCTCCTCTCCTCCGTCCCCGGTGTGGGCGGCAGGAGGGGGCTGAGCTGTAGAAACGCTCTCTGTGTGTTCAAACAGCTGGAATCCAAGTGTGAGGACAAGGCGGGGGGCAGGCAGCTGGCCCAGCTCCCCCCGCCCCGGGTTCGAGGGGGGGATTCCCAGCCGGGGGCATTGCCGGGAATGGAAGGATTGTTTGGTGACTCAGCTCCTGACGGAGCAGCTCTTTCTGCTGAGTCAGCAAACGCAGCCCCCGCGCTGCCCCACAGAGCTCAACATGCCCAGGCTGGACCTGCTCCCCGCTGGGGGCCAGATCATGGCTTAAGAGCCCAGAGCTGGTGGGGACACCCCCTGCCCCCCCAGAACTGCCTTCACCCTGCAGGGCTGAGGCGTTCCAGAGGCCCTGTGGGAGCTTGGTGAGGCACAGTGCCCTGCTTATTTTGGGGCCGGGGGTGCCCAAGCTGCACCCAGGGGTCCTGCCCCTCAAGCAGGGTGTCACCAGCTCCCCTGGGTGCCATCATGTCACTCCTCCTCCCTGTGCCTCCCTCACAGGGCAGCTGCAGCCGGGTCTCACCCCGTCCCCCCACCCGGGGATCGCTGGGCTGGGGCTCGGGCGGAGGGATGCAGACCCCTGCCGAGTTTGTAATTACAGCTCAACCGGGGCCCTCACGCGTGAAACCCGAACACCTTGGGGAGCAGGGGAAGCAGAAGCGTCCGTCTGTCAGCGCAGGTGTCTGTCCTGGCCCTGCTCCATCTGGGGTGGACGTGGGGAATTGAGATCTTCAGTCCCCCTGGCCCTTGTCCCCCCCGTCCTTGGCTCGCTGTGCGCTGGGGGGGCTGAGCGGTGCTGTGAGCTGGGGGGTTCAGCAGGGAAGGAAAACTCATGGCTGAGGGTGGCTGGGGGCAGATGGCCCTGGGGAGGTTGGGTTTCAAACTTCCCCTTTGCTTCCACCTTTCTTCCCTCGGCGTGTCCTAAAGCGCAGCCGGCAGCCCCCTGCAGGGATGCTCAGTGCTGCAGAGCCCCCAGTCTCTGCTCCAGCGTCGCTGGGCGGCTGCAGGACTCGGGCCTGGGTGTAAAACATCTCTGCTGGTTGCAGGAGAGCTCCGGATGAGTTCCTGCAGCACCTCGTGTGTCCCCATCTCTGCCACCTCCCCTGCTGTCCCTCTATCCCTTGTTACCTCCCCGTCCGGCGGGTAGGGATGCAGCCCGGGGAGCTCGTGGGAATCGGGGGCAGCTTCCCTTCCTTCCCCACCCTGATCCCAGCTCTCCCCCCTGCCCAGGTGACAGCTATGGGGTGCTGCCCCGGCCCTGCCGAGCGCTGGTGCTGCTGAACCCGCAGAGCGGTGCCGGCCGCGCGCTGGAGGATTTCCAGACGGTGGTGCAGCCCATGCTGGCCGAGGCCGACATCGCCACCACTGTCTTCATCACCGGTGAGTCCGCGAGGGGCTCCCTCACCTCTTCCTCCTCCTCCCTTCCCAAGGATCCTACCTGGGCGCTGCCATGGGGATGTGCTCCTCCAAGGGTCTTGTACCCCCCGTGTCACCACGGCTCCGGTTCCTGCAGGGCTGGTTTGGAGAACACGCTGGGTGGGCTGTCACAGGCGGAGTGGCAAAGGGTCCAAAGGACGTGGTTGCACTCAGTGGGGGTGACTGCCTCACCGCCTGCACCCCGCCTGGGACCCTCACAGGGACAATGGGGCTGGGGTCACTCTCTGGGCGGGGGGTGGCAGCAGCCAGGGCAGAGGGATGGAGGGTGATGCTCGAATCTCTGCTTTCCCCTGCAGAGAGACCCCACCACGCTCATGAGAAGGTACGGGATGAGGACCTGTCGCAGTGGGACACGCTGGTGGTCATGGCTGGGGACGGGCTGCTGTATGAGGTGAGAGGGCCTCCCCTCCCTGGGATGGGGACAGAGCTGGGAGGAGAGGGATGCCTGGGGCGGGAGCCAAGCGCTGAAACACGAAGGGAATGGCAAAGGAGAGGTGACACCCAGCCTGGGGCAAAGCGGGGCAGCCACGGCCTCGGTGCTGCCCTAGATGGGGGCATCACAGGCTCCGCTCCCCCTGGCCTGTGTGGGGGGCACTCGGGTCCTTGCGTGGCCCCGGGTACCACCAGCTCCCTCCGTCCCTGCAGGTGGTGAACGGGCTCATGGAGCGGCCAGACTGGGAGGACACCATGAAGAAGCCGCTGTGCATCCTGCCTGGGGGCTCCGGGAACGCCCTGGCCGCCTCCATCAACCACTACGCGGGGTGAGCCCCGGGGGCACCCACTGCTGGGGGGGTGAGGGAAGGGAAAAGCTGTGAACGGCTCCAGCCCCGGGACACGGTGCTGGGATGCCCAGCGCGGGGGTGTCCACCTGGGTCCTCACCTCCCCACAGTACCAGGTTGCATCCCCGTGCCCCCAGCTTTCCCCCACAGCCCTTCTATTCTTTGGGCTCTGAGTCTGGTAGAGCTTTACCCCAAAGGATCCACCCCTGTACGATGGGGGACCAGCACTGCCCTGGCCCAGCAGCCCCAGCTCGGTTCCCTCTCTTGGGAACTGGTTTATCCCTCCCACCCCCAGCAAAACCTTTCCCAGCAGCTGTCCCTGAGGGACGCCGTCACCCAACTGGGACAGATCCCAACCACGACACAGGGATGAGGGTCGCACGTAGATGGTGGGACAGGAGATGAGACTGGGTCCAGTTCAAACTCACCCTTCTCCATCCCGCGCAGCAACGATCACGTTGCCAAGAAGAAGCTGCTGACGAACTGCGCCTTCATCCTGTGCAAGGGGCTGCACACGCAGATGGACCTGGTCTCGCTGAGCACGGCCTCGGGCAAGCGCCTCTTCTCCTTCCTCGGCTTCGGCTGGGGCTTCATCTCGGACGTGGACATCGACAGCGAGAAGTACCGGCGGCTGGGCAATGCCCGCTTCACCCTGGGCACCCTCCAGTGCCTGGCCAAGCTGCGGGTGTACCAGGGCCGCCTCTCCTACCTGCCCGCCGGCCCCGAGCAGGGCACCCCCTCGCCACCCAGGGACCCCCCAGCGCCCGTCACCAACGGCCAGGCTGGCCACCTCCTGCCGCCGGCGGGGACGGAGGCAGCCGGGGCTCTGCCCGCCGACTCCCTGCTGGTGCCGCTCTGCCAGCCGGTGCCGGCGCACTGGACGGTGGTCCCCGAGGAGGAGTTTGTCACCGTCTACGCCATCTACCAATCCCACCTGGGCACCAACCTGCTGATGGCACCGGCCGCCCGGCTGCACGACGGCTGCATCCATCTCTTCTACCTGAAGGCAGGCATCAGCCGCGTGGCGCTGCTGAAGCTCTTCCTGGCCATGGCCAGGGGCACCCACCTGGACTTGAACTGTCCCCACCTGCGCTACGTCCCCGTCCGGGCTTTCCGCCTGGAGCCGCGGGTGGCCACGGGCATCATGACGGTGGACGGCGAGGCGCTGCCCTGCGAGGCGGTGCAGGGCCAGATCCACGGCCGCCTCTGCCGCGTCCTCAGCGGCTCCTGAGCCGCCGGCACGGCCCGGCACCGTCTTCCTCCCACTCAGGAACCTCCTCCTCCTCCCATAGCAATAGCTCTTGGGGGCCATGGGTGCTTGTCTCCGCTCCCCCACGCTTAGCTTTACCCCCCCCACCTTGGGACGGCCACCAGGGCTGTCCCAGAGATGAGCCAGGAGCCCCCATCAGGTACTCTGTGCCGGCGAGACGCCGGAGTGTTTTATCCCGGTACGAGGTCCCAGTCCCCGGGGGGGCTGCGCCGGCACAGCCCCGTCCCCATCCCCTCCCCGGCTTGGACGCACACGGTGGCACCGCTCAGGTCCCCCCCTCGGAGCCAGTGCCACCCCCCCTCAGCCCCAGGGATGGCCGGGACCAAGACACCTAATACAAGAAACCGACTTTTTTTTTTTAAGAATGTTTCTACCCAAAGCTTCCTCTAGAAGCAGAGTTTATTCTTGTGAGAAATGCAATAAATATCTAGCGTTTGCAAAAAATACACAACCTTCCCCTCTGCCCCGGGGTTTTAAATCAGAGCTCAGGGCGCCGTCAGTGCTGTCACCCCAGGCTGGGCTCACTCGCAGCCCGGCCACGGCTACTGTCAGGATGGGTTTAGCTCAAGACCACGACCCCGAGCTCCCCGGCAGCCTCCCCGTGCTGCCAGGCCACCGTCACCCCAGGGCCAGGACCAGCACGGAGCCACCGCCACAGAGAAGGCGCCCCAGAGGCAGGACATGGGGCGTCGCTGCCCCTGACACCCGTTTTTCGGGGTGGGTTGGTGCCTCCTCGCCCACTGCCCCAATCCAAGGACTCAGCATCGCTGGCCCCGATGCTTTGGGACACCCTGGGGAAGGTTCAGTGCCCACGAGCAAGGGAAAGGGGCACAGAAGAGGTTCAAGGGGGGGGTCTGGCTTTCCACCAGGATTGGGGAGCTCACATGTCCCCTCTCCCAGGCAGCCTAGGGCCAGCTGGAGCCCTGCAACAGGTCCCTGCCCGGGGAGGGGGGGGACAACATTGCTCAGCCTGTTTGGCATAAAATTGCAGTAATTAAACCTCATTTACGGCGCTGGAGTACAAAGTAGAAGAGCAAACAGTGGTGGCTGTTTGCATTTATTCATCTGCAAACTATGCAATTAGGATCCCGGAGCTGGGAAAGAAGAGCACGATTGTTCCCCCCGCCCCGACCACCACCAACACCCCCGCTGCCCCGCAGGGAGCCGAGCTCCTGGACCAGCAGAGCAGCTGGGAACCACCTCAAAAATAAAGTTATTCCCCCCTCCCTTCCAACCCCGTGGCATGGGGCCAGGTGTAAAAAGGGACCGGGCGATGCTCTGCTGAACTTCTCTAACCCTGTGGAACGGCTGCCGCTGCCGGGGGAGGCTGTGGGGAGAGCCTGGGGGAGGGGGGCGTCAATAGAGCAGAGGTTTTGGGGCTCCCTAGTCTCCCCCGGACCTCTCCTGGGGACAGCTGTATTGTTCACCGCAAGCAGGTTGGTTGGTTGGTTGGAATCTCCCTTGCCCTCCTCTTTCCCAGGGTTTGATTCCAAAATCTGTCAGCCCTCGGCTCTCCCAGGGGAACCCCTCGCTCCCGGCACCCCGGGGAGGTGACAGCAGGGGCCACGCACCCCTCGAGAGACAGATTCTTGCTGGTTTTGAACAAGGAGGACAAACACCCACAGGAGGGGTTAAGGAATGAGCTGCTCCCCCTCCCTTGCGGCTCCAGGCCCACACTTCCAGCCACCTCCACAGGGATGACCCCGAGGAACCCAGGCATCGTTAACGTTACTCTTAACACAGAAAAATCTTACCTCATTTTCCAAGAGAAGAGTTCAATCTTCTCCATTATTCTCATGCTAAGAAAATGCCCGTGCTGAAGTTACCAGGAAATAAAGCAGAGGGTAAAAAGGTGTTGAAGTGAAGCTGGTGTTTGAGCTCCAAAACCAAGCAACAAGCAGGACCCCTGGATACATGATGTCCCCCCTCCCTTTCCTCACCAGCAGGACCACCCAGGGACACTGGTTAGTGGTGGACATGGCAGGTTTAAGGTTGGACTTGATCTTAAGGGTCTTTTCCAACCTAAATGATTCCATCTCCAGCAAAGCCCATGGGGACAAACATCATAGAATAGAATCATAGAACCATCCAGGTTGGGAAAGACCCTCGGGATCATCGAGTCCAACCATCTACCCTACTCTACGAAGTTCTGCCCTACACCATATCCCCCAGCACCACATCTAAACGACTCTTAAACTCATCCAAGGATGGTGACTCAACCACCTCCCTGGGCACCCGACCACTCTTGCTGTGAAAGAGGGTTTAACGCACCCACCAGCACCCAGGAGGTGCGGGAATCCCTTGGGAAGGAGAGGGATCCCTCCTGAGCAGCCCAGTCGGGGCTGTATTTGCAGGACTGAGACATCTCAGCACACACTCACCTGCGCTGGGGCCAGGGAGGCAGCAGGAGCCATCCCTGGATGCCATTCCGTGCCCTCATCCAGCCGGGCAGCAGCCAGCGGAGCCGTGGCACACGCCGGGCAGGGCAGCCCACAGGCACCAGGCAAAATAAAAAGAGAGCCTGACAGATGTCCGTGAATCGGGGTTTATAGGGAGCCCTGGGGGCAGCCCCTGGCTGCCAGATCCGCCTGGCTCCCTCCGGGACTGGCAGTGGCCAGCGGGACCCGCTCCAGGCTGGCCCCTGGCACAGGGATGCCCGTCGGGGACCCGGCCAGCACCAGGCGCGGCAGCAGGAACAGGGAAGGGAAAAAAAAGAATAAAAAAAGAAAGAGGCAACAGTCAGAACTACTCACAGAGGCAAAATTTAATGGCAAGTCATCTTCCCTCCTTTATTACACCTCGGTTAGCCAAACAAAACAAAACAAAAAATTCTGCAGGTAAAAAAAGTTTTAATGGTCACACAGCACTTTATACATATATCGTAAGCAACCAAGCATCCACATCTGCACGTGAACGACACACCTCTAAGCATGGCCTCAATAGTCAGGTCTTTTTTTTTAGTTTTTATTTTTTTTTTTTTCCTCTTTTTTTTTTTCCTCATTAAATACTGTACAGAATCAAGGCTACAAACTCATTTCGTAATGCTTCTTCCCCAACCCCAGCACTTAAAACAGTTACAGGCTGCTCTCATTTGTACATCACACAGTCGTGTAGCCAGTTTTAAGGCTAACAATATGCATCATGCTTTGGCTTTTTTTTTTTTCTGTGTTTTTTAATTATTTTTTTTAAGGTTTTAGCCTTTTAAATTTTGTTACCCTTAAATATTACATACATACACAAAAAAAATTACATAGCTGCAGTGTGCTCACCACCAACCTCGTCACCCAGGAGCTTCACATTATCAAAAGCTTTAGAAAATCTGTAAACCTCCGTGCACGCTTCGGTTTGGGACAGCCAGCTACGGAGAGCGAGCGATGCCGGGGAGCAGCATCCCCTTTCCAGAAGGCAGCCAATACACACCTCCTCGGTAGGAAGCCCCAGGAACCTGTGCAAAAGCTCTTGATTAGGATCAGAGGAAATAAAGAGATTTTTTTGTTTGTTTTGGGTAAAGGGGAGGACTCGTGGGGTCAAAGCAGCTTGTCCTCCTCCCCAGCCTCTACCAACCGCCTTCCCCGAGAGATGAGAATAAAGAGAGTGAAGGATTGGGCAGGGAAAGTAAAGCAGGGAACCCCCAGAGCTCCCCCGTCCCTCTGATGTCCTTTAAAACCCTAAAGGGCTGGCTCCCTCCCTCCCTGGCTAAGGACACCCGGCACAGGGGACAGAGGAAGTTGGCCTCCGTACATCACCAACCACAACTTTGTCTGGTGAGTAAGAGGTTTAATTATTTATGGAACAAGCCTCTCCACCTGCCCTTCCCCTGCCCTGAAGCGACAGCCTCACCCCTCTGCCCCCCATCGGCCCTTTCTGTTCTGGGGACCCTCCTGGCTCCAAAGGATTCATTCATTCATTTAGCACCAGCCGCAGCCCCAAAGCAGCCCTGAGTTACAGGCTGCCCTGTCTGCGGCTCAAAGCATCTCCCTGCACCCTCGTGGGGGGCTGCCAGACCCGCTCCCCCCACAGCCCAGTGCTCCCAGAGCTCTGCAGGGCCAGGGCTTCCTTCACAGCCGAGCTCTGCTTCCTCCAGAGCACCGGGATGCGCCTTCCGAAACCCCGGCAGCGGGTGGTGACGGGAGAAGGGCTTTGGGCAGCCAGTCCCCCCGGCTCCGGAGCATCCCGGGGGGCAGCTGGGAATAGCAGGGGTGGGGAGCTGGGTGAGGGGGATCTGGTGTTTCAAGGAGCAGAAAGCCCTGTGCAAACGCGCTGAGATTTGCCTGCTCTTCTCCGATTCAGAACCAAAAGACCCGATCCCGGCCCGAGGTGGAAGGGAAGGGAACGCAGCCATATCGAGGAAGAGCAAAGGAGCGTTTTGGCTCCATCCTCACTTCTGGCAGAGCCATCTGCTCATCCCGGCTCCTCCCGGGAAGCCCGGCACCGCTGGCTCCCTGTGCTGGCTGGAAGGACCTACAGACTCTCCCTGACAGACTCCGCTCCAACGGATGGCAAGCGGGTGCTTCTCCAATGCCTAAAAACATCGGGCAAACGCAGCGGTGCTGGAGCATGGCCTCCCAGCTCCAGAAGTGAAATTAAGTGCATGCAGACAGAAAAAGAGGCTCCGGGAAGGTGCCTTGGCCAGGAGACTCTGGTGAGTCACGGCTTCGAAGTGCTGAGTGTCACCGGCTCAGACAGGGCTCTGCTGCTGAGAGGAGGGCTGACCTCGCCAGCCGCTTCCCGGTGCTGCAGTTGGGACTGGGGATAGCACGTGCTGTGCCACAACGCCACCGGCCACGGTGGCCCTGGGCCACCACGGGAAAGGGCTGGCGAGGGAAGGAACCGATAACCGCCCACACCAGCATCTGCTGCGCTCCCGTGGCCGAGTAACAGCACAGGAACGGTCACAAACTGCTGCTGTGACAACAGGACCTTGTCACGCCGCCGCAGCTCCTTTCCCTTGGGTGACCCCGGCTCAAACGGCTCCAAAATACCCATCTACGGCCAAGCGATGGGGAAGCAGCAGCCAGGCCAGGTTCACCACCCAGATGGGCTGCAAGATCTACAATACGGCCCAAGATCACCCGCTGTTGCCTGCCCAGGAGAGGAGGAGATCCAGGAGTAGGTGTAGCGCTGTGTGACAGCCAGGATGGTGGCAACCAAAGACGCGGAGACCTAAGTCAGAAGGGCAGAATCCTGAATCCCATGTATTTCTAGAAGACAGGCATGCATGGTGGGGAAAAGGAAAAAAATCACCTTACTCTGGAGAAAAAGTGTGGATGGCTAGAATGGCTTCCAGAAGATCAAGCAGAACTAGATGGAAACCCCGCAGCACCACCAGGGCTGCACAAGTACGAACGCAGAGCTCTGCCTCTGCCTACCAAGTCCTGATCAGAAGAACCTTGTAGCTGTTGGCAAACAACTAAGACTAGAGCAACTCCGTACGGTGTAGACAACTTCAACGCGAACACAATCCAATGTCTAAGTATGTATAAGCTGGGGTAGACTTCATTAAACCCATGATAACACAAAGAAAAATGAAAGACCGGGAGGGCGTTGCCCTTCACTTCCAGATTCTACAGCGATCGCTTCTCCTGGCTTGAACCGCCCCCAGGAACAAACTGCTGGGGGTAGCGCTGGGTGGGAAGAGTCCTTGTGTGGAAAAGGTGCCCCAAGATGAAAGTGCAGAGGGAACGTGGCTGCAAGACTGCTTCTGTGCAGGTCTCAAATCTTACCATTGCAGGGTCAAACTCGCAAGAGGAGCGACGTACACGGGACAGGGGGAAGGAAGAAGGGCTGGGGGCAAAGAGTTATTCATGCTCAGACAACCTTTCCTCAGAGGCGCAATCAGGCCTACCGCCCTCTTTGGAACAAACCAAGCTGAGGAAGAAAAGCTGCAAGGAGAAGCCAGTTTAATGGTCACAGCGTTTGCCAATTTCCTTTCTGCTGCTTTCCCTTCTCCCCTGCACCTGCCTGTCCCTGACCTCACCGTTTATTTGTCCTCTGTCCACTCTGGGATGTTGGCCCCTGCTAAGGCAGCCCGGTACTGCTGCAAGACACCGCGGATGCTTTTAATGAACCCCTTGGACAAGGGGAAGAGGGGGAACCCGATATCAGGGTAACCGCTCTTCTCCGGAAGGAAACTCCTGTAGCTCTTTCTCCTTTTCTTTGGTTTCACGCTAGGCTGCGAGGCAGAGTCCTGGGCAGCCTTCCCCTCGTCCGTTCGGTCTCTGGCCAGGTCTAACCCCCTGGCTTGGCCCGTGCTCTCCGAGTCTGAGTACTGTTGGAGATCACCGACGTTGGACGTCGAGGTCGTGAACTCCGACTCGTCCAGCTCCTCCTTCCCATCGAGTGCCGAGTCGGAAAGCTCGGCGGCCGCCCCCTGCTCCGAGCTGCTGCCGTACTCCCCCAGGGATCCCGCATTGTCTCCCGGGCTCTCGGCCAGGGCGCCGCAGGCGGAGAGAAGGGAGGAGGAATCCGCCCCGTTGGCCTGTTCGTGGCTCCGCTCCACCAGCTCGTTTGTCTCCAGCCAGGACTCGATGCGGGACACCAGGCGCCAGCCGTTGCAGCGAAAATGCTCCCGGATTTCATGCTCAAAGACTTCCACCGGCCTGTGCAGCAGCTGCATCATGGACTGCACCACCCGGATCAGGGTCATCTCATTGTAGCAGCGACTGTTCTCATAGCCCTCCTGGAGGCCCCGGTCACTGTCAAAGCCCGCCTCGTTGTAGTAGGGCTCGTTCACAAGGATGAGACCTGCCAAGAGAAGGGGAGAGCACGGGGTTAAGGGAGGAACTTTACTGTAATCGCCACCCCAAGCAGACACTGCTGGGCCCCGATTTCTGCCGAGGTGGTTGAGGTTGGAGGGTCACAGCGTGGCTTCGTGAGGCATCACACCAGCTTCACCCCCAGCCACACCGATGCAGGAAGGGAAGGGACAGCAGGAGGACACATTGCAGGGAAGCCTTGCTTTGAGTTCAAGCAGGTAGCAGAGGCCAGGCTGGACAACCAGGAACCTGCAAGGTGCACCGGACTGGTATCACAAGGGTGGTGAGGATCTCGAAAACTGCCAAGAATGGCACTCAAGATCCTTGGCTGGCAAGAACAGTCTTCCACCAGTGCGATGCAGAAGGCATGCAAGAGCAGAGTAGGTCAAAAGAGCAGAAGGGGAAAGGTTTCACAGCTCCTTTCCCTTCCCTCCCCCCACTCCGAGTAAAATGCCCACAAACACACCCAAAGCTTTCTTGTCTTGAATAGCTTTTTTTTTTTTTTCCCTCCTCTTAATCAGAACAAAGGCCAATCTTGAGTAACAGGCTTTGAGCTGGCCGGGTTCTACCCTATCCAGCAGAGTCCCCGCAGACAGCGTGGTTCTGAGACAGTGCACACAGTGACAAGTCACCCATACCAAGCTTTCTCCCGCTTGCTTCTGCTCTAATGTAATTACACGTGTGTAGCAATGGCACCGGCGCTGGCAGCCTGCCACCGACTGCATTAGAGCTGGTGGAGGCGAGATCATGAGTCTCTCAAAGCCCCGGCAGCGGGAGGGGGAGAGGAGATTTTTCTACCAGCACCAAGCGGCTCCACTTAAACATTTAGCATTTCCTTTTCTAAATTTGGATCCTCGGCTTTCTAAATGAGAAAAGGCTTTTCTCGTGGTGTCGCTCCCCTCCCCTCCCCCCAAAGGAGGCTGCAGGTGGACTGTGAGACTTCAGAGGAGCAGGAGTTGCCTGTGGACTCAAGGCCTTTGCTCTGTGTCAAAGGTTTCTCAAGTCACATGCCTGGGGTCCCCGCACAGAAAGTTGGCCTTGAGGAAGAGATTTGATTTAGTCTGTCTGCTCTCAAACTAGATATAGCAGGGCAAAGCCCCATGGCAGGAAGCCCCAGGGCTGGTCTAGACACACCCCTGATTATTCTCTGCTTTGGAAGGAGCATAAACACCATCTTCGTCTGCAAAAACATGCCCAGTGTAGGACGGGTGGGTGACTCAGTGGGGATTAAAAACACAGTCCTGCGAATGCAGCCCAGTTTAGCAACTTCAACTGACTTCGGTAACCGGCTGAGGACACAGCCCTTCACCTTTGGCAGCTCAGAATAACAGGGGAAAACAGCTCTGTGCTTTGCTGCCGCAGCGAGAAGAAGGGAAAGCATTGTCTGAGAGACCTGGGACGCAGCCAAAAATCAAGGCATGAGGAAAGCTCGCACCTGCTTCGGCTTATGAACTGGAGAGATAAGGACACTGCTTTGTCCAGCAAGGTGAGAGCAAAAGGCAGCACTAACCCAACCGGGATGGGCAGACCCCAGTTGTGTCCCCCCCCATAAGCCTGCATCCCCTCCTCCCACCACCTTTTCCTGTCCCACAGGCTCCGCAGGAGCATTTACCTTGGATGGAGATGAGCACTTGAAGGAGGCTGGATTTACTGGTCCACCTTTCTGTGCCCTGAAATGCACATACAAATGTGTTAAAGGGCTGAAGCACATGAGCTCTGTGGTAACTGGTAGATGAAGCGAGGCCCCAGCTTCTCTGCGTTCCTATCGCTGAGGTCCTGCAGCTCACAGCAGGAACAAGGAGGTGATTCCACAAGCTCATGATGTGCTACTGCCCCGTTGCACCAATCCAACTCCCCACTACTTTTTGCCAGCACCATCAGGGCAGTTCTGCCTGGAACGCCGTAACCTTACACACCAGACACCCCTCCCCAGCAGCCCTGTTGATCTACCTGCCCAAAACACAGCATTTCCCTGGCTCTGCTTATTCCAAGTCTCCATTTGGATCTTGTGCCACACTACGTGGTTCGCTTGCAGTGTGGGAGACAGGGACCCAAACCACAGGAGAACACCCCATGCTGGTGGTGGCATCTCTGCTCTGTGACGCAGCCCGGCTGGTCTGACCACAGGCTTCTTCTCAAGGAAGGACAGACAAGAGCCAAATACAGTCCCAGAAGCCGCCAAACTACACCAGTTACCTGCTCCAGACACCCAAAACAGAGCCCAAAGGCAGAGCTATATCCCCAGCTCAAGCACCACCTGAGACCAGAAGCCACCCAGGACTCTTGGTAGGAAGCAGCTTGGTTGCAAGAGCAGCCTGACACAACCCACCGCTCCCCATAGCTGGGCGGATGAAAACGTTACCTTGCCTATCCACGTCCCCAGGAGGCTGACACACACTTTGCCGTTGTCGTACAGGTTGGGATTCAGTCTCCCGCTGCACTGGGAGAGGTAGCGGAAGAGAGGCGGGACAGCGGGGTAGATGTTGGGGAGCTGGATATCGAAGAGAAAGAGGCCATCTTCATAGGGCGTGCGCGTGGGCCCTTTGATAAGTGCTGAGAAGAGATCCTGTGGAAAGAGGGAAGATAAGCCAAGCGCTACGGAACATCCTCTTACCTTGGCAGGGCTGTATTTACAGAGGTAGAGAGAGGATGCAATTAACTCAGCCCTTGCAAGAGTCAGCTCGAGCAACACATCTCAGGGCACCTTCCCTCTAGAAGATGAACTTCTACCACAGCCTGAGGGCAGATCAAGCCTTCAGATCCAAAGCGGGGCTTCAGAGGACACCCAGCAGCTCCCAAGCTGCTCACTGGTTATATCAGCCCCTCACTGCCTGCCTGCCCTTCCTGCTCAGTGGGACAGGCAACCCAGTGGGCAAAGCACCCGAAATAGGCTTCCTGCAACGAGGAGCTTCCCCCTCGTTTGTCACCCTGGCTTTGGGGAACATGAAAGCAGGCGGTTACGGTAATTACAGCCGCGTTTCACATGCTGCACGCATTCCTGCAGCTCTAATGCAAAGGATTAAAGCTAAGCAGGGAATTCCAAAGAAAGCAATCCGGATGCTGAGCCCAGCACTAAACACACAGGCATTTGAGAGCAGACACTTGCCATTCGATCCTCGAAGGTTTTCACCATGATGCCATCAGGGAGGGAGGTGGCCAGGAGAGCCATCTCTTTCCGCACGGTGCTAAAGAACTTCTTGGCTTCTGGGGGCTGGAACTCCATTTTCTTGAAGGCATGGCTATCTGTGGGGCAAGGAGGAGAATGGGGTTAAAGTCTGCCCTTGGAAACTGCCACAGGTTCCTTGTGAAGGCAAATCTATCCATCCACTAAACCTGTAATTTGGAAGAGAAGAGTTGAATTGGTTTTTTGCTGAGCCAGGAGGCAGCCTAGACATTATTTGATTCCCCTGCTCCTATGGTCCCACACAATATCCTGTGCCCCACAAGGAGCCCCGTCCCACAGCTGGGACAATGACGCACAAAGTGCTGACCCTTTCTCTGCAAAACCCAAGATAGCTCCTCATCTTTATTTATACACACCTGCAGGTTCAGAAGAGTTTGGCCACCTTTCCTTCTCACGTCTGGCCCAGCTGCCTGGCTCGCCAAGCACCTTGGGCTCCACTGTCACCAGTATTTCACACAACCAGATGCTGTTTTTTATTTTTGGCTGATTAACATTGGCGTAAGTGAACAAGGACACTCACCCAACCAAGGACACCCAGCACAAGAACACCAGCTGTTCCTGCTCTGCTTCTCAACCAATCCATCCCTGCAAAAAAGCCTCAACAAACCCTGCAGCTTTCAAAGAAATATTTGCAACGGAAAGTGACTGATCTCCACAGCTCTCCAAAGTTAGGTACCAACATGGACAACGGGGAAGCCAACTTCTGTGGCTTGAGAAATTACGGTAGTGCCTAGAGATGCCATCTAAAAGCCAGGTTTAGGTCCTAGAACAGATTGTGCTACAGAAGTTGTCTTCATCTCTCCTCCTCAGTTAAATGAGCTGTGAAAAGGCCCAGGAAGAAGAGAGGACACCCAATTCAAGCGGCCCTGAATCAAAGGTTTTGGAGAAAGAAACACCACAGGACAGCAGTGAGGGACAGAGTATCCCACACTGGCCTGACCCAACACACTCACCTGGAGCATACTCCAACACAGAGAAGACTTCTCCCTTGGCACTGGTGAAGGTGACTCCAGGCTTGCCTCCACTCTGCTGGCAGAGCACTGGTGTCTCACTGGGCCACTCTGACCTCACTGGTGTCTGTGCCTCTGCTTTTTCTTCTTTCTTCTCTGTCTCCACCATGGCTTCCATCTTTTCCTCTTCTGCAATAGCCACATTATCCAAGGTCTTCTTTAGATTTTCCTGCAGCTTTTTAATATCGTCCAAGAACTTCTTCTCCCGAGTGGGTTTTTCCAGCTCCACAGTTGGGGAGGTAGGAGAGCCAGTCAGCAGCTGCTCCACAGTCATATTTTTCAGGCTTTCCAAGATCTTGATGGCCTCTTTTAGTTCCCGGAAGCTCTTTGGGGCTCCGTCCTTGCCAGCTTTCTCTGCAGCAAGATCTGCAACTGCCATAGCCACAGCTCCCTGGACTTGTTCCTCTACTTTTTTCACCTCCTCTGCTGGCGGCTCCTCAGGCTCTAGCTCCTCAATTTTTGGGTGGTCGTCTTCCATGAGGCCATTGTCTGTCTCCCAGCTGTCGCTTTCATCCTCCCACTCAGAGGACGCCCCGCTGGTGCTGCCGTCAACAGAATCGTAGTCTGACTCCTCAATTTCTGATTCAATATTGTATAAGTGCTAAAGGAGAGCAGAGTTACAAGAGACTTAGGCTCAAGCACGGAGTTTCAGTTGTTTTTAAAACACAAGTCAGTTCTCCCCATGAAAAGGGAGCTTCCATCTAGGATTGGTTGGGCTGCTTCAACCCTTTCAATCTATGCAGGGTGGACTGTGTTTCATCCAAATAACATGCTCAATGTCTGGCACAGATTAGGAATCAGCATAGCCCCATCCTCCAGTCTTGAAAATAGGGCACTGGGGGGAAACTAGGGCAAGTTCTAGGTGGGCTGCGTTCACCCCAGTGGCTGGGATCCAGCCAAGGAGAGCACGCAGGCGCCGAGCAGCTACCTGGATGCCCCAGGGTTTCTGAAGGCAGAGCTAGTTCAGAGGTATTGGGTATCGAGTGCAGAGTTAGTATTTCTGGTCCTGCCTCTGCATCAGCAACTGTGCTGGCACAGAGCCCTGGTTTGGCTGCCTCCGCACTCCGTCCTTCCACAGAGACAATGCTGGAACCAGGCAAACATTCCCAGCACCAGCTTTCTTCTTCTGTGGCCCCACACTACTTGCCGTCATAGCTCCGCTACGCTGCTTTAGCTGTTTTATGTCACTATTGCTTAAAACTCAGCTGGGACAATGAAGTTGTCCCAAGCTGCTGAATAAGTTCTTACTTAAAACATCGTCTTCATCCACACCCCACATAGCCTTACTTCTTCTAACCATGCACATGCTACACCTCTCATGAGGTCCCCTGCAGAGGATTATAGACCTACTCCAGCCACCGGCTCCAACATAGGAGCAGGAGAGCAAGAACGACCTTATAGGGCTGTTAGGAGTTACAAGATGGAGCATTTTATCCACAGGCTTCTGACACTTGAATGACAGCCCAAAAATCCTCTTAATCTTGCAAGATCTGACCCCAGAGGCTAAAGCTCATGGACATTCAGTCATCTTGTCAAAGCCTTGAACTGAACCAGCACTGTTCGGCTCGTCCTGTGCCACTCAGAGACAGGCAGCCAGCAGAGGTTAGTTGGGTTCAACACAAGTGACTGCAGGCAGGAAAAGCCATCAAAACTCACTGCCCTCAAAGCTAATCCAAATTTGAGTCGGAAAGTTAATTAGCCAGTTATGCCATCTTTATTTTTAGAGCTGAGAAAAAGCACCCAGACAGCTCGTCTCTGGGCACATGGACAGGCATTGATAAATCACGGTTTTACCAACTGATAATTCACGCTCCTGACATTTTCCCAACTCCCATAATTACGCAGAGGAGCAGAATCGAAGGGACTGGCGTGACACAGCAGGAGCTGCTGCAGAGCCCCAGCACCGCAGCGAGAGAACAGCCCTTTGTGGAGCGCGCATCAGACCTCCGATTGTGCCTGTGATCCAAGCACATGTGACAACAGGGGGAAGGGAGACAGCAGCCCGCTTTGTAACGCTCTAGTCCACTGTCATAGTGCAGGCATTGACTATTCTACTGTAATTAATGCAGAGCTGCTTGCTTTAAAAAGAAATCTTGATCGAGTGCTTTCTACTTGCAAATGCATCTCCGCAGCGGAGGCAGTGGTGTTCTCTGCCACCGTGATGGAGATGGGACCCTACAGAAGCAGGTCGTCTCTCATCTTTAGGCTGTCTGCCTTAATCTGAGGCAACAAGGAGAAGAGACATGGGATGAAACTGTACGTGGAGTAGCGAATAAGATTACAAGACAGTGCAACAAAAACCTTAGAGCAACACAGAAGACAAAGGAGTTAAGTGGATTAGTGTGGCTATAGCTATATTTTTAAGTTCTCAGGAACTTAAGGAGTTCACTCCTTTCCCTCCCCACCCTGGGAGAAGAACTGGGTCTGATCCCTAGGTTAGCTAAGGTCACAACTTGCGGTTCCACACCAGCTTCTGGAGGAGCTTCTCCAGCCAAGGAAAACACCATGGTGCCATTTGACAAGCAAGACAGAACAAGCAATCGTCTTTCAGCTGTGCCTTAGTTGGGCAACACAACGAATCTGGGCTCAAGTGTGATGATCCCTGTGCTCTGCAACCCCCTCTGCAAAGCAGCGGGTGTCAGAGGTCGGGAGCAGGGATGTGGTCAGAGCTGCAAACATGCAGTGCAGCATGTGAAGGGAGCAACGGTCTGCCCACACTTCCCTATTCTCTATATTCAAGAGCAGTGATGACCAGTTAGTTGCTCTGTCCTCCTGACAAAGGAAGGGTTTTCCTGTGCTAACAGAATTGGGAAGCCACCCCATCACATGGGAAGGCAGCAATAAATAGAGCAGGATCCCCTTACCCAGTGAATCTCTCCACACCCAGGATTTAAAACCAGGATTTGTCACTCAGTTAAGAATTACAGGGATACCGTGATCTGGAACAGGACCTCACCTGTGGCAGAATGATAGTCTTGGAGTTATCAGCCCACACCACTTCCACTTTACTGCTGACATCCACGCGAGCCACTTGTCCGACTGAAGGCTGGGAAAATGAGAGCAGTTTGTCAGTCCATTTTTTTCTGCAGGCATTTCAGTGCAGAGCCAGGAAGGTTTTGAGAAACAGGCATTCCCCAGGTTGGAGATCCACCTACAGCAACGCTTGCAGCCTGTTGCAGAAGTGACAGGGGTCCTGGGCTCCCATGGCAAGTGGGGGAAGGATCCTACAGACAGGGTTTCCGTAAGAAACCCCACAACACTGTCACAGAGGTGGGGAAAATTGCCCCCTGCAAAGAGGAGAGGACCAGGAGGGCTGGTCTGGTAGCAGATCCTGACTTCTGATCAGGACCAGGGCCATTGCAGGGCTGTGGCCTTTTGCAGGCAGCCCAGTTGGGGTTGTGCCAGCAAGGCAAGAGGACCTTCCCCTGAATCGGGCTGCCCTCTACTGGGGTGCCAGCGGCCAGCCCTGCGCCCCGACAGCCAGCACCAGGGGCCCACAGCAGCTTCTCCCAGCAGAGAAGGTGCAGGCGAGAACAGACAAGTCGCGCTTGGCACAGGCTGTGCACAGTAAGTAGCATCTTGCGCTGGAAGAAGGTTATTTAGGTCAGCCGAGCAAGCTGGGATGCGTTTCATGCTGCTGAAACTAGAACCAGTAAGAGCCACACTACACCTTTTAACCCTTTTAGGGCAGCAGTCTCAAAAGCTGGAGGTTTTCCCCACGCAGCAAGGAAGCCTGTTTTCTAGCAAAGAGCGTATCCTTTACAATAGAAATTGTTCCCTCTTTCTCCCCAGGAGATCAATCAGTTCAACAAAATTAACATGTACATAATAAACTCAGATGAAAACCAGAACCCCAGTCTTCTGTTGCCAAGTGAAACTGGTTTCATGACAAATCCACCTTCACTCTTGCTCAGGAGCCCACAGAACATCCTCATATTAGAAGTTACTCTGAAATCCTAAGCAAGAGTTTTAACAAAAGCCCTCAGGCATACGTTTTGATTCTTGTCTCACCTTTATTCTTGCTCTGCTATGGACTCCATCACCAAGGTCAAAAGATTTCAAGGTTATGTTTCCACCTGATTTTGAGATTCAATATCTTACTCATGACAGCAGGGGACACCGACACAAAACTAGCAAGCTGGGGACTTTAGGATGCCCGTGTGGGGCTTAGGGTCCCCCTATTGACTCTTTCAGTATCTCCAATGTCTCTTTCAATGTCTCCATTAATACCTGGTGACAGTGTGGTCACATAACTGTGCCCAGAACCTACCTCATCTTCCTTAGCTGTGGCTCCGTCCGAGTTGCCAATGCGGATGACAATGTCAGTAGTGCGGAAGCGAAAGTCTGGATGATCAGCAATATCATACACGCTCACGTCCTCCTCCTCCCCGATCAGCTGCATGGGAGACAGAAGGAGAACGTCAGCCCCAGGATGCAGCACGGACCTTCAGAGCACACCTTCAACACTCAAAAGTACTTTGTGTTGTATTTTGTCAATTTTCAGTTGCTCCAACAGTCTGCAAGGAGCTGCTAATGTCCCTTCTTGTCACCTCATCCTGTAGCACATCAATCAAGGCGCAATGAAATGAAGCAGATATTCTGTGTCATCTGCTCACCCTCACCTTTACTACAGGTTCCAAGTCACTATGATCATGAGACACACAGGAACATTTTATTCCCTTCTGTACACCCAGATTTCTCAAAGCAGTTCACTGGGGCCCAAAAGGTTAAATTTAACTTTTGAAATCATCTAAGGCAACAGGAAGTGTCTGACAAAAAAATCTGACAATTAATGGGAAACATCTTTCCTTTGATTTCTCCTCGAGGAAGAGAACGAGGAGCCCACAAATAATGAGAAATGGTTAAAGTAGAGCTCAGCCCCAGGCCAGACCGATGTTCTGCTTCTGGATGGAAAGGGCCCTGCTCAGTTGTGCCAATGTGGTCTCCCGTCCCAAGGCAGAAAACAGTACACCAGATTCGTGTGGTTCGAGTGCCCCTCTCACCTCCAACCAGACTGTGGTCTATCAAGACGGCAAAATACAGCGTTCTTACAAGCTCCAAGAAAAAAGTATCAGGCTGACCATAGGCAATAAGTGTCCAGCAGAGGCAGGCAGGACAACGTGCAATAGATTCTTTTTCCATGAACTAGCCAAGACATGGGAAGGAAAAACTCTTACACTGAACTCAAGCAACTGTCTGTGACAACTTCAGCAGAAATCTTCATCCATACCAGAGCTGATGTTGACTATGGAATATAAACCCTCTGTTTGGTCTTTGCTGCCTTGTGGGCATCTACAAATATGAAGCGACATCACCTCAAGCTAAGCCTCCCAGGCCCAAAAGCACGTTGCTGTTCTCGTCCTCAAGCACAAACTCCACCACAGCGTTGACTCGCAGCTTATTTATGTTTATCTGTGAAGCTTGTGCTCTTTCATGGCTGCTTTCTCTTAGCTGGTTCCAACAGGCACTGGCTCCTGCACTTACCTCTACATCATCTCCGCTGGATTTCAGCTTGAACCACTTCACCACGCAGGTACGGCCAATGTGGTCACCAGACTGCACGACTCCGTATAACCCGGGGTCTTGGGAGCTCTGAGCTTTTGGTTGCAACGGTAGGGAAGAAAATAGACAAGTTAAGTGGAGGGGCACAGAATCTGCACAGAAACTGAGGCTGTGAGCTCCCAAACTCTCAGGGCTGAAATCTTCCATTTGTGAATGGCACGAGGAAAACAAGTTCTTCCTACACAGTCAAAATTGTACTCGGCTAACAAGGTACGTTTGAGTGTGAGTGATGACAAGGTAAGATTACGTCGCATTGGACCGGGTGAACACATTCACTCTGGAGCTCTATCACCACGAGAAAACATGCTGCCACCTTAGTGCTCTGCTCTACAAATTAGCAAGACTATCGAGTTTCTGGCCAGACTGGCCAAGAGCTCCCTGAGAGCAACTCTGGTTGCCAAGGTCCTCATCTAGACACGTGCCACCCAGAATGATTTTGCTCCTCTGGAAAAATGGACTGGACAAAGGTGGAAGGCAGGAGGATGCAGGCAGGTATAAATGGGCACATGCAGTGGGGATCCAACAGCATCAAATCTGGGCCTGGCTGTTTCCCAGCACACTGGTATCCAGACAGCTTTCAGATTTATCTGGCTGACAAAGATCCACCTCCTGAATCCTTAGCGGAGGAATGCAAGGAACTGCAGGCATCCCAGACTGCTTGGGGAGTATGTTTGACAGGAATACAGATTCCCAGAGACCAAATGGAGTGATAGAGCTGGAGCTGGTGCATAACTTTTAGTTTCCACAAACCAGGTTTAACCTACAAGACCAGTTAGACTGTAAGTCATCAGAAATGGCCACACAAACCAGCACCTTTTTTTGCTAAGCCAGCTTTCCCTCTTTCAAAACTGACAAGATCTTGTGTTTCCCACTGTTAGGGGTCTACCCCTTCTAGAAAAGAAGAGGAGCTGAGAACCAGATGGTGTGTCATCAATATTTCATATCCAAAAGCTGTAAGTCCCCTTGAACTTGTGACTCTCACTGCATCACCAACCGGTTTGGTGAAGAAAATGGATAGAAGAAGATGCCTCTGGATCCCAAAATCCTCCAAGAAAAAAATGGAGGGTCATGATAGACAAGCCATAAAGCAGCCTGAGGTGAGCTGTTCATCTCTCCCCTCATCCTGCGAGAGCTCAGAGCTGTTTGCACTTTCAAGGAGAAGGTGGGCCACCCCTACTCTACAGAAATAGCAAAAATTCTAGCTTTGCTCCTTGGCATTTCTTCCTTCTGCATCTTGCCTGCTGTCATAGTTCAACTTTGGTATTTAATTAATGGTTCTCTGCTGACATTCACGTTAAGTCAGCTGAATCGCTGTCCGCCCCTTGTTAGGTTCTTGTGCCTACCTCAAGTACTACTAACGGCTACCGTAAAAAGGGCTGTGATGTAGGATGTACGTTAGGAGATGCAGATTGAAGAATGCGTTGCAATTAAGAGCATGTTTGTTCCCCGAGAGCATTGTTTTGACACCCAATACCTCTTTTGTCCACCACAAAATCCCCGGGGCAGAACTCGTTGTTGTCCAGATGATGGACTGGAATCAGCTCGTTGGAGCGAATGTTTGTCTCCACGGTGCCATCCTGCCACATCACGTCAGCTGAAGTCATCGTGGTCACCACTTCCACAGCAACCCTGGGAACACACAAAGGCAATGAGTTACCAGAGGGAACAGGCATGAGCACAACCAGGACGTGATGCTGCCGACATCAGTTATCGAGATGGATCTTGGCAACGCCAAGGTACCACACATCACCAGGCTGGGGAGCAAGTCAGGAACCCCCATCTAGTCCCAGTGGAAGCAGCAGGTTTTGTTGTGATGGGTTCTCAATCACTGCAGATGTCACATTGCTGCAAGTCTATACTGCAGGAGGATTTACTTTCCAGGGAGCCGATGCTGAGCTCACTTTTATTCCTAGTGGAATCTACCAGCACCCACTTTCTACCCCTGGCAGAGGCCAAGACAGGAGCTTCAAATACTTTGAAACTTAAGATCTTCTCCACTGAAGCACCTTCCAGCCTGGCAGTCTGAGGAGTCTTTGAAGCCAGAAGAGCATGGGACTGGAAAGGAGAGAGAAAACCACATCCATCTCAGCCCTTCCAGAAAGGAAAATTAAAAAAAAGGCAACATATTGAATGTGGGTAAAGCAAAAGGATTTTGTTTAAAAGAGAAAAGTCTCCTTCCCAGCTGTTCAAACACATACATGTGTGTCTCTGCAGCCCAGAAATGAAACCCAAACACGCAACAATGGACCACACGCTGGTACTCTGCTGTGGAGCTCCACAGAGCTGCTTGAAGAGGCAAGTTGCTTGGGGGCAGGAAGAACAGAGCTGCAGCCAAGCTGGACAGACTCTTCTAATGAACCCTCCGCCACTTCCATCTCTCAGAACAAACCGAATCCCATGCTGATTTTAAATCTTGCCTTTACTTTGCTGGCCAAGCCTTTGAGACATAACACAAGTGCTGCCTTTATGTTGGTTTCAAGTCAAGCCATAAAGAAGATACAACGGGCAAACAACTGTTTTCCCCCAGCCCTGTTTTTAGGAATGTCGGAGAAATATTTTTAAGTGGAAATAATATGAAGTTTCTAGTAGAGCCAGCACTCAACAGCAGACATTATCAGAGGTCCAGCGTGGTGGGTGACCTGCCAACAGATGGTTCCTTGGAAAAAGCAGGGGCATGTGGAGCTGAGGATGGGAGAGTAGAGAGGCCACCCAAGGAAATGACACAGCCCTGTTTGCAGCGCAGTTTATGCTGCTTCACAAACAAAAATCACGACCTGACATTCATAAAAATCCCTGTGTATCCTCACTAAAAAATAAGCAGGGGTCTCTGTGCTGCCCGGAGAGCTGCAGCAGGTCAGTAAACGGTGGTGGAGCCACACGCTGAGTTGGCCACCAGCAGGCAGAGCTGCCCACGAGCTGACACATCGGATCTGGTGACAAACTGCAGCGAGCCCATCCGCTCTGCTTTTCTCAGCAGCACTTGGCAGCGCACCTACTGATGGGCTCTGCTTCATCTGAATATTCAAACAGTGAAGACCCCCCGCCCTGAGCTGTGACCTGCTGCCACGAATGCCCTTTAAAGCACTGGCTGGGTTTTCACGCTCTGTGCTGAAAAAGCCTCTATTTCTGGGGTGACACCGTCATCTCGGCAAAGCGTCCCAACATCTGATCTCGGCATTTCTTTGCACGGAGCTGCCCAGACCCAGCACAGGAATCTCTTGGTGCCATCACAGGGATTTCTCCCCACTGCCTGTACGGTGCAGAAAGCTACCAGGTTTACCAGCTGAGCTCTCCTGAACAAAACCTGTGGTGGAGGCACTCAGCAAGGGGATGAGAAGTGAAAAGTGAAGCGAGAATCAGGTCCCAGGAACTCTCACACACTCCCATTTTTTCTTTCACTCAAATACTGCTCTGCTGAGGTTTGTAACCTTCAAATCCAATTTCTCCAAAACCCATGAGGACTAAAGGAACAGCACTCCCTGCATACAGGCAAAACTAAAATACCCAAACAAAATGTGAGTGAAGTTCATGGCATTCTCAAACTACTGGATCCCTTGAATCGTGATAATGTCATTTTTCTGTGAAGATTCTCATACACTGTCTTGCACTACCTCATTTCTGATGCAGGATCTGTATACAACTAAGTAGCCCAGGGAAGCCAACAAGACAGGCTGGCCAGTTGTTAGATGTCTTTGCATTCCCTGAAAACAGGTTAAACATTCTAAATTTAGGTATAAGCTGCTGAGATCCCATTTTATCTATAAATGGGCAGATACAGCTCCCTCCCGCAAGCTACTGAAATAAATTCCTCCAAGGCTCTTTGTTCATTAAAAAAAAAACAACAAAACCAACAAAACAGTGAGAAGTATACTGATGGCGAAAATTGCAGATGTCTCTCCAGAGCAGGGTAAGGATGACAGAGACCACCGCAGCGTGACCTCCATGCTGATCTGGAGACAGCTCTCTGAGGATGAGCTGCCCGTTCCTGCTGCCACGGTCTGCCCTCAGCCTCTCCACAGAAGCTGCCAATGAGGTACCCAATTAGTGTCATGTTTAAGCCGTATGATCTTAATTCACCTGTCTCTTTCCCTGCATACAGAGTGTAGCGCAGCACAGATATTCTGTCGATGCCCTGAGGCATCGCTGAAATAGAATAGCAGCAGCGTCACGTCACAGGGACCCAGTTTCATCAGAAGCTGGACTGAGACCAAGCTGATTTCACACAGGCCACTGCACAGTCATCACAAGGTAATCACTGTTGGTTACTACCAAGCCGTGTCCTAACACGAGGCACACCATCATCCTCCACCCAGGCTGAGAAGGTGATTTACAGCTGAGAACTTCCATAAGGGAGATTTTGGCAAGTGTACCTGGGCTTGGAAAGCCAACTCACCTGTCTCCTGGCTTAAACTCCCGTGAAATCTTGGTCTTCTTCTTCTTGTGCTTCCGCTTCAAGTTTTTGATGGAAAGAGGGATGCTCTTCTTGCGGCCGGTGCCGCTGCCGCTCTGGGATGAGGCAGTGGAGCTAGCAGAAGAGGTGACAGAGCTAGTGTCATCGGTGTCATCAGCTGCCTCATCATCAGCATCTTGCTCCATGGACTGAAGCCGGTAGTCGGGCGACCCTTCATCTTTCAGCAGAAAGGGAGGCTGTTGCTGTCGCGCTGCTGCTCCCCCTTTCTCCTTCCCTGTTTCTTCAGGCTGCTCCTCCTTTCTCTCCCCAGGACTCGATGCACTGTTGGAAGAATCATCCAGCTCACACTTTGATTCAGGCTTAAGCTCTTCTGATTTTTGGTCAGCAGCTGCAGCCGACTCTTTGTCAGGGGCTTCACTGGTACCCTGAGACTCCGGGGAGCATGACATGATCTTCACTATCTGCTTCTTCAGCAGTCGCCTCACCTAGAGAAAGCAGACCTGGGTCAGACAATATTCCTGTACACTCAGCAAGCTGCCAGCCAACCTGGGGAATGGTCAGAGGAAAACAGCACTCTGTGGGCCTCTGCACAGTTCACCTGCACCATGGTATTCTGCAAAGCAGCATCTCGCCACCGCTTTCTACTCAGGAACTGGACTAGTCCAAGGAGAGCGAGCTTTGCTCCTTAGGGCTATTTTAAGCATGTTCTGAACTTTTTGTTATGGAAGGTCACAAGAGGCTGCAGAAGTTAATCTATGTAACAGACACAGCTACGCAGGGAGGTCACCATCCCTACTGATGATATCCTGTTATTCTAGGAACAGCGCTGCTCTCAACTGGCCTCGGAAGCGGAGACTTCTTTCCTGTCTCACTGCAGCAAGGATTTAAGCGAACAGTTCAGCTCCGTGAGAAACCTGAGGTTATGCTGACGAAAACAACACGTGTCTAACAGCCCCGGCTGTCAGAGCACGCCAGCTCTGGCACAGTTTGACCCCCTGCAAGGTGACACCTTTATGTTCAAGGTCCTGTTCATGTTCTCTGGTGGTATTAGCTGCACGCTTCGCTCAGTGTGGTCAGACTGCTGTACAAGGTTACTTTGCTGCTGGCAACGACAAGCCATTACTCTTTAAAACAACTACTTCAGGAGTCGCATTTCAGACCACATGACTACCAGGAAGATTTCTGCTTTAAAAGCCTCAGCCATCAGAAATACATAGAGAAGTCAATGCCTTCCTCAACCCCTCAACTCACCTTTTTGGCAACAGATCCTTCCCCCAGGACACAGTTCCTCTCTGGGCATTCACAGGTGATTTTTGCAGGTTCCACTTTGTCCGGGAACACATAGAGGCACCTTTCCCCGAGCTGCCTTTGGGCATGGTCAAAGCACCCCAGACGCTTTACCCTGGTAGAACAGTAAGACAGCCATGAGCAAAGGGCAAAAGCAGTAATAGAACCCAGCAGTGACCAGGGCTTTCACAAGGCTGGCATGACCTCATGCCAACGGCACTTATTCTGGGGTAGCAGAAGCCAACACCACACCAAATCTTTTCCAGCCACACAATTCTAAAGGAGGAGTGGGAAATCTCACCAGGGACTGGGTGGGGATACAAAGGGTTTGGGTGGGACACCAGTCACTCCTCTGCCTATAGCTCCCCCTCCCAGATACAGCTGCCAAGAGACATTTGAAGTTGGCATTATTTTTCTTTTTGCTGTCATCTGAGAATTGCCCTCCTCCAGCTAACGAACTCCAGGCAGAAACCAGACTGCATTGTGCTATTTATTACTCATCTGACTTTCTGAGTTTTGTCCAGCCCATTTTTGCAGCTGCAGCCTGCAGAGGGCACCAGATGCTCCCTCAGCACCAGCCTGGCTCCGGAGCAGGACACCTTCACTACCTACTGCACACACACGCAGTTAAAAGACGCAGCCTGCTCCAGACACAAGTGGAAGGACAAGGGGAGAAGCGAACTGCTGCCATACACCCCTTTCCTCTATGCACTTGTCAGCTGGAGAGTACTTGGAGAGGAGTGGTGGGATGCTAGCCCCTGTATCGGCAACTCTTAAAGCGTCTAATTTGGAATATACGGGCATACACGGTGAAAAACCCACTGGAAGCAGCAGCATTGTGTCTGATCAGTTGGTAGGGATGTCACCCAGAGTCTCTGCAAGCCCTGGCTGCTGGGAGTGAAAAGAGGTTTTCAGCTGATCTCACCTGGACAGTTTCTCCTGGCTGATTATCGAGGGAGGGGGACTCACACTGTCAGTACCTCCAGGACAGAAGCTTTTAGTGATCCAAGTGACCTTTAGTTCCACCACCTGTACCTACAGTGTAAAAAGAGAGAAGGCAATTTAATTTTTCAGAGGCTTTTCTAGACCAGTGTCTAGGATTTGAACGTTTACACACAGGAAAGCAGTAAACCTGTTTTTATCATTTACAGTGGCCAAACACAGTTTCACCACATCCAGGACCACTACAGTGCTCCCATAGCATAGCTCTTGGCACCACCAGGAGCTTCTACATTTTTTAACTTCAAGACAGACATCTGGGCTTGGGAAGGAAGCTATGGTACCTACAAATCAGCAGTCCAATGTCCCAAAGAAAAATACTAATGGACTTGGAGCTGCTCCCTCTTTCAGCAAAGAGTCAGCAACATTTCTCCTTTTTTGGATAGCATGCAACGTTAAATTTCAATAGAAGAGGTGCTTATAGCACCCTAAGGATCAGCAGTGCTGGCCTCTAAGTGTATCGCACACCATCACCTTACAGGGTGTCAGCAGGGACCCCTGGGAGGAAAAGCCAAACCACGCTCAAAAGTCCTGTCAGTCCACAATGAAGAAAATTTGTCACCTCAGAACACCACAGCACGTGTGCTCTCGGGAGGTGACCATGGCAAGCTGATTCTGCTCCCAAACGCCAGCCAGGGACCGCTCTGTACAGAAGGTGGCCGTGTGTCAGCTTGTCAGTCCTTACCTCTTCCACCACCACTCTGAACTTGCTCTTTGTGCTCAGAACAGGCTTCACACCCGAGAGCCACTGCACGCTGGAGAAGACTTTAGAAGGCCCAATGAGGACTTGCCCAGGATAAAAGCCATATGAATCATCAAAGAAGAGACCCTGTCGGAGAAAAGCAGGGGAAAAAGACAGCATAAAGGACTCTTGCTCTTAAGATTTAAGATTCTGGAATTTCTCTTCTCTCATTCACGATCAGTACAATCAACCATAAAGGAAAAGTCCACAAGTTGCCCATCTCAAAGCTCATTCCTCCCTGAAGTCAGCCCAGCAGTTCCTATAGCAACCCACTGTCACACGTGTATGGGGACTGTGACTTGGGGAGGGAGGAGAAGCAAAGGTACCTGGGGAACACAAAAGATGTGGATTTCCACCCAAATGTTCTCAGTAATAAGGTAGCCAAGGAGAGCTGAGTCCTGGGTGAGGACACCCATCTCTTTTCCATGCTCTAATTCAAGCACCTACACCTTTCAGAGCCAGAGGATTCCTACCTTCACTCCTCTGCTTGTCAACTTAAGCTTCTAAGGATTATTCCCGTCTTAGGTGGATTAGTTAATATGACAGTTCTTTGAAAACAAACCAGGACTGTAAACACAACAGTTGTTGTCCTAGAGCTCTTTCCCACTGCTACTTAGAGTGACTTGATGAGCCAAAGATTCAAAATGTGGGGGCGGACAGAGCAGTTTAGGGTAGATAAAATACCGAGCACAAAACTGTATCGAGTCTTGTAATTTGTCAGAAAGGATAAGAGCAGTGCAACAAGATCTGAGTCAGGTAAATATCTAACACACAGCAACTCTGAGTACAGGATCAAGAATAACACTGGAGACAAATCACGTTTCAAACCAAACAGCAAGTCCTCAGAGGACTACAAATACTTTTAAAGGTAGCCTGACTCAACACAAGTTCTCTCAAAACTGGGTACCCAGAAGCTGGATGCTGCTACAGCATCCATTTAGCAGGCGGAAAACACTCTGCACAACCCAAAGTAGCAGAGACCAAGACACTGCAGAATATCTAGCAACAGACCACACCTCTTTTCTGTACAGAACAAGAAAACCACAGCAGCACTTCGCATTAAACTGATATTCTATTTACTCTTCAAGAAACAGGCGTCAAATTTTAACAGAAGTGCAGTTTTAGATCAAAGGGACCTTTGCTTTGAAGGCTGGGAAGGATATGGGCTGACTGCATTGCTAGTTCCTAAGAATTACGTGCCATTCTCAGCCAACTCCCAATAGCGCTGCCGGGAGAGCAGCACAGCCCTACCGATGCTGTTTGGAAGAACAAGCAGAACAAGTCAGATCCCATCATCACACAGGGAACTCTATGTTTTACCCAAAAGCAGGCAAAACCTTCCCCACCACGTGATCTGGAAAATGCCAGTATTGTGGCAGGTCTCCATTCAGAGAACATGATGGATTACAGTTGCAAGAGAAACACTATTTTACATTGTCTGGAAATGTGCTTCTGGCAGAAGACCTTTTAAACAACACATCCTTTTCCAGAAGGGGGACAATTTTGAAAACATTAAATGGAGTAAGAGCCTTTTCAAGCATGTACAGATATAATGAGCAGCCACTGAACTTGACATCAGCCATGTGACTGCACGTTATGCAAGGTGTTTGCAAAGAAAGCAGTTGGATATGCTAATTGTGATACCTCCTCAAAACCTGCTCATTACTAACATCACCATTAAGCTACATCCTGTTACACTTCAAGTGAAGATCCAGTGAAGTGTTTTTCAGCTGTGATGCATCATTTAATTTTTAGGATCAATAAGTGCCTATGGTTTTGCCTTTCCCCTCCCCTCCTGCAGAAAAAGCTCCCAAGATGACGCTGATCAAAAGGACTCCCAGGAGAACCAGAAGCTCACCGAGTCACTGACGTGAGGACAAACATCGTACAGCTTGGCTCCATCTTCCGTGCTCATAGAACACCTGGAAAACAGACAAGAGACACGGTCACATTTCCGGAGCCATCCATCTCGAAAGCAAACAGCACCAAATTCACTGCCACTGCCCGAGTGGGTCTGCCCATGTGCCCAGCAGAATATCGCTGAGCTTTACAGCCCACAGCAAAACTGGTTTTAGACAAGCTATAAAAGCACTGCCTTGGTATTTAAAGGTTCCCTTCAGCATGTAAAAAAATAATATGCAGGGTGCTGGACAAGATTTGTCTGCTGCAAAGTCCCATTTGTTATTCACACCGACACCAGAACCTAAAGGCAATTTGGGTGTATTTTGCTTCAGTAATAGCTTCATTTCCAGAGCGAGTTCTGGTGGGATTTCAAATGATTCATTAGGAATAGATTTTGAAAACAGTTACCTCACTTTACATAGCTATGCATGAGCTGGTAACAGAAACCAAGCAAGGTTTTGAATTGCAGCAGTAACTGCAGGCGATCCAGAGAGAGAAGTGTAGCTATTTTTTGCTCCCAGTTTTAACATATGCCTAAGAGCCTTCCAGCCCAGTTTAACCCAACGCTAAAACAACTGAAATATCAAGATGCATCCACCAATCATCCGTTCTAGCTCTCGCATATCTCGCTTCTCTTAGAAAGGCTCAGAGCTGGCTGCAGGGTTGTGGGTTTGTTTTATTTTATTTTTTTTAAACATCAATGTCAACACTCAATTTCCAAGACAGATTAGTCATTCCCAGCTGCCAGGCCCATAAGCCTCTTGGCCTTCCACTGGTTCCTTCCTTCCTTTGCATCAGTAATAATAGTTGGACAAGACAGACCTCAGTAACAGGGTGAAGTTAATGAATTCTGAGGGGTTTAGCTCACAAGTAACTGGCATGCACAAGGAAAAGAATTCAGATCTTTCTGCTGGCTTTATAGAACTACAAAATAAGTTAACCAGGTATTTCTTTCAGTATCTCTGGTTAAATCTGATATGACTTCGGACTACAACTTCATTGAAAACATACACTCCTAATAAAGTTGCAAATAACAGTGAAAAAGCAAAGCTGTTCAATTTTGGGCTGCTTTTTTGTCTTTGATGAAAACCGCCACCTTGCAGGGTTCTTCACTTTCACAGATTTTTTTTTTTTTTTAGGTAAAAATCCTCCCTCCCTACATCTCAGTGAAGTTACGCTCTCCTACAGAGAAAAGTGATCCACCTTTAACGGCCACTTTTCCAGGAGAGATGTGCAGTTTAAAGACTTGTGTGCTTTAGTTCTGGGACAATGATCTGCTGAGATTGAAAAAAAAATGTCACTTTTCAGACAACAGCTTTTCCAGAGGGTGACCAATGAATCTCAATGTTTTCAGAGAAAGATGCGTTCTTACTCTACATATGAAGTTAACGCAAGCAGATAAACTTATTAGTAGGTGAATGAGAAGCCCAGCCTGTTCTTTCTTCTCTTAGATCGGGATCATGAAACCCGAGAGGGACAGTCTTCAATGGAAAGTACCTGGCTCCATTGGAAAGCTTGAGGATGACCTGATTCTTCAAATCATAGACCTTGCCCAGCCAGCAGTCATAGGCTATGTAGTCACCATACATGAAAGGCTAGGGAGAAAACAGGAAACAAAACCTTATAAATATCAACCCTTCTAACTCTGAGCCATCAAGGAGGTTCTCACACAATGCAGACTAGATAGCAATCTCAAAGGGATTTAGGACAGCAACTGCAGATCTCGGCGTAAACAGGAATTAAGGCACATTGAAGAGTTTGCGTGACAGTCAGCACATTGCCTGGATTCTCCAGTTAAACAGCTCAGGCTTTTTCTGGGGAATTTTTCCTTGGATCTTAAACGTAATTCAAGTGTCCTGTTCTGTTCAAGAGGTGCTCTGCAAAGTAGAGGCGCACTCATACTTGCCTCCAGCTAATATTCATAATTAATTTTTATCATGGAGCCTAATTTTCCTTCCCAGAAAAGCCTGTATCCCACTGCCTTTCCACAGGCTATTCCTTGCGAAGGGTTGCGACCCTCCTGCTCTTCACTCCCAAATGTTTTTCTCAGAGGAAAAAGAATAATGAAATACTATCCTGCCGGGTCTGTGGAAATCACCCACCCACTCAAGAGGGAGAACCAGGTATGCTTCGCTGTTCCAGCTCAACAGAAAAATGCTTGACTCATCCCAGCATTTGTATAGCCTGTTTAAGCAGTAATGATATTGCAGCTCTAAAGCTCTGTGCCACTGCCGTGGGGCTGCCCCAACCAGGTTGTCACACCAGCCCATCTCAATGCAGAACTTCTCACACAATTTAATGTCAACCTAGGCCTTCAAGTCAATTTGGTCTCAGGAATGTGATCAGCAACACAGAACAGATGGGGAGATGAGGAGATACTGCATCATCTCTTTCCAGGGAGGATGCCTGCAGTAAGTTTAAAATAAAACCAAACTGCAGATGCATCTTGCACAATATGGATGTTTCCCTTCCATGTGTTATTTGAAATACAGCAGCATTTCTCCAAACCACCAGGCCCTGGCTCCCATGTGTATTTTGGCTGCGTTCTTACCCAGATATGTTGCAGGTCTTTGCTGTTGACAGGGTAGAGGATGCAGTTGGTTCCAACCAGCTTCACAGCACACTCGATGTTCACATCAATTACAGTTCCACACTGGCTGTCCTGAAAATACAAAAGAGAAAAAAGGGTTTATCACCTTGGGAAGGTCCTACATACACATATACATACTCTGAGTACATATCAGAAGTGCAGAGACAAGTAAACTTTCAGGACTAAACCCCCTCTTACCTTCCAGGCCCTTGTTCTTAAGGGGCACTTCACATGACCCTCAGACAACTCAGAAGGTGAGAGCACTACTAAAGACCTGCACTGTTTTCTTCCCAGTTAGAATTTGCAATGGCTGCTAAAGCAACAGCCCGGAGACTCCTGCATCTGGTCAAATAAAACCACACTTTGTCAGATGATTAATATTTACTTGCTTTAAAAATCTGCCTGCTTCCTCAGTCTGTTCAGCTGAGGACCATCCTGCAGGTACTGCCCTGAGCCAGCAAAGGCAGAGGTAGATCATCAATCCGAGAATGAAAGAAATTCTTTAAAGCTATCTGTGACTTCTCATGCAAAGTTTGATTTTGCAGGACACTACAAATGGTCTTCACTTGCTGCCATACTAAAAAAAAGATAAAAACCAAGCTGGCACCTTTAGTCAGATTTCAAGGTTTCAAGCCAGATACTTTACAGTTGGTCCAATTAGGAGATGGTTGTCATTACCTCCCTCACTTTTCAAGCAAAGTTTTATTCTTTTTTGTCCCTGAAAAAATAACGCATGCTGTCAAGAGCCTTCTGGGGATAGCTGGCAGGGAGCACACAATATGCACGTTGCTCACACATATGGTGGAGGCCTGCAAGGAAGGGCTGCTAACCCAAACACTGTCAACCATGGCAGCTGCCCTGGCCTCCTGACAGCTGGGACAATCGATAGTCTTATTTATTATAGACCATGAGTCCATTATAAAAGTTGACTGAGGGCCAGCGTGACAAATGCCCTGGTATCAGCAACTTCTGAAGTTGTCCTTATCTCAAACATCAAGGTCTCTGCTCCAACAGGACTTGAGCATAACACTCCCAGGGCTTATACCCTGGGAGAAGTGCATTTGTTTGCTCAGTCCACTTATAAACAAGCTGTTCTTTCGGCCACATCAAATACTTATTCAAAGCATTCACTCAGAGCCCTGGGCAGGGGGTTCAGGAGTTTGCTGGTGCTTAACTCATCCAGTCTCATCTTGGGGACATCTTAGAGCAAAGACACCCTACAGACACCCACAGTCCAGGATAATAATTCCTGGACAGATTGCTCGGCCCATTTGGCCGGATTGCCTTCCACCTGCCTGCTGCCAGTCCTCTTCCTCGCATCACACAAACCCTGTGCTCCTCAGCCCCCGAGGAGGTGGTGATGAGGAGAGTGGGTCCTGCCCCATGTGTCAGTGTGCCAGCATGGCCAGAAGGGCTGGCACAGCCCAAGGCAGTAGGGGCTCATTCCCTCCAGCTGCCTCCGTATCACTCCCATTTCTTTCTAGAAAGGCTGGGAAGCAAAAGGAGCCTTTCCCAGCTCCAGCTCCGCCACGGCAGACAGCAGCTAGCCTGCACAGGCTGCCAGGAAAGAGCCCAGCAGAGCTGGACCGTAACTCTCACCTGAAAAGGGTTTGCCAGAACGATGTCAGATTCACAACAGGCACTGCCAGCACCATTCGAGCTGTGGGATGAGCGAGGTTTGCTCAGAAGTGGCACCTGCTCAACAGACCCACAGCTTCTGCAGGCTACAGCACAGCCACCTACCTTGCTTTTCCTCCAGACTGAGCCAAATTAAGTACGCCCAGTGCATCCTCTGCCCGTGCTTTGCAGTTCAGGCCCTGTGTTTTAGATTGCTTTGCAGTCAGAACCAAAAAATCCTCAAGAAACAAATTCCTTGCTCTACACCGAGCATTTCAGAATCAATTTTTTCTTTATCAGGAGTCAACATGACAGCAGCTCTGAGACATGATACAACCCAACACCTGCAGTTTCTGTGGGTCATCTTGTCTCTGGGCCTACACCCCTCTTCATGGTGAAAGAATAATGAGTAATAAAACCAGTTGGGGCAACTGACATAGACCAACACCCTCTGCCCATTCTCCAAGTGGCCGTGGAAAAGGTGCCTGCACCACCACATCCAACACAGTTGGGTTCCATGGGCAAGAGCACCAGGTTTAGTTCAGTTTGCTTCTCCTTCCAGTTGCAGAACACTGGGGTGAGCACAGAGCACCGTCTGTGGATAAGAAAGCAGAGATCGATGCTGTGAGTAGCCCCAGAAGCTGCAGAGCCACAGCTCTCCTCCCTCACCTGCCACCGAACCTTTGTTTATTATGAGTTTATTTATCTCACTGTCACATGAAACATTAGCCGGCCGCAGGGGAGGCGGATTTGCAGGCCGAGGGGTTCTGCTGAATCACTCCATGGGATTATGGCAGAGCTCAGCGATGCAGTCCCAGAGCAAGAAGTCGCCAGTTTGTCTCTTGTCTTCCAGGGTAGGTCGACAGCCGGAGCACGGTTCCCCACCAGCCTGCTCGAGTACAACCGTCCCAGTCTGTCCATTAGATGCTCCCATTAAAGGAGGGGCCAAATGAAATAACCTGACATTTCAGTTCTGTTACAAAAATCAATTTCCATCAACCCCAACAGCAGAACTGGAAAAGGGAGGCAACTGATCTTCCTTAGGAGAGTTGATGGGTTCAAGCCCCACTCCCACCAGAATTAAGTGCACCCCCTGGACTTTCTTCCTGCTTTTTCTGGTACCCTGACAGCATGCACCATGCCGGAGATACTGGATATTTAAAGAGTGAATGGATGGAGAAGTGACTTGACTCCTTCCCTATCGGTGACAAGGCTTTAAGGCAGACCAGCAAACTCCCATCTGAGAGAACAGCAGCTCAGCAAGCATCGGCCTCAACCCCGTATCTTCTACCTCCCACTCTTCTTTTTCTCTCAACACTCTCTTTTCTAATAAGGGGATCTTTACACCACTCTCATTCCTTTATTTAAAAGGGACAACATTGCCCAGCACCCTTTAAAGCAACAAAAATCCAGGTGTCTGAGATTACAGACCAAATTCTAATCTTTCTCCCAAATGAGCACACCGCCTGGGAAAATGACCTCTGCCACTCTCACCGCTCCTCATCCAGCTGGATCAGACCTACAGCCCCAACCGCATCCCAAGAAAATGACCTCATTTGATGCATTACCCCCTGAAGCAGTCTTTCCCCACACTCAGTGCTTGATGAGAAGCACATGAATTTGACTCAGCTCTCTTCTCTTGAGGAACAGAGGATTTCGAGTCCTTCCCGCTCAAGGTTAAAAGCAAGCCTTAAGAGAGTGTGGTGAATACAAAATAAGTTCCACATTGTGCATTTGCCAGGCCAACTGGTGGCAGGGCAACCATCCCACATCCTGAATTTGGCAGGCTGACACTTGCAGATTTTCTATTTTAAATGCTCTTATAATTTTTGGAATACATCTGATTAACAAGTGAAGGTGTTCTTTGGGATAGAAGGGGTTTGTTTCATTTACCATTTAAAACATACTTGAGGGTAAGGTGAAGTATAAGTTATCTTCAGATTTGCTATGCTTTTGAATAGGGAGAAGAAATTGAGTTATACCCTCACCAAAAAAATAAATTAAAAAAAATAATGAAGTTATCAGTCACTAATACAAACGGCCAAGGAAAAAACAGTGTTTAAACACGCAAACAGACAATAAATGAGCATGAAACAAGTGGTGGGTAATATATCTACTGATACATGTGCAGCAAGCCAGAGAAGCCAATTTCTGCTCAAATGACTATGGAAATTGCAAACAAAAGCAGCACATCCATGTTTGCCAAGAGGAGAACAACTTGCTGTCCTGAAAGCTTCAAATTACTTCAAGAAGCACCGGAGAACAAACAGTTGAGAGGCAGGACTCAAAGCATCCCTCTGAGCAAGAAGGATACAGTACAGAGTCCCGCTGTGCCAGGTACAACAGCGTGAACAGCTGATAATTCAATTTGTTAGCTCTTCTTTGTCTTGGATTGAAACGCTTCTGTAAAGCTGCAGCTCTAGTAAGATATGTTGACTCCAGATTTCCATTTCAAACAACAAGTAAATTTCTTAAGGAAATCTTTTGCTTCAGCATTTTGCAAATTACCCTTCAAGTCTTTCCTCCCTTTTCTTCTCTTTGGAACATTCTGTGAAAAAGGGGTGGGCTTTTTTTTTTTTTTCTATTGACAAAAAAGGGTTTATTTGAAAAAAAACAACCCAATACACTCAGGTCAGGATGAACCTTCCCCATCCCTGCACCAGGCTGCACACCATGTGGTGTAAGTGCAGCAGTTAGTGGCCAGCTGCTTGCTTCATCACAACCTTGGTAGCCACATGGCTGGAAGCAAGTCAAGAGAAGATCCAGGCGTGCACATGGCAGGCCATATGGCTCCGGGTTATAGGTTAGGTGTGAGCCACAGCAAGAAACTGCCAGCCCAGCTAAACTCCACATATCATCTGATAATCCACACTGAACAACACTCCCAGTATTTCCTACACAAAACCCCAAATCCACACATCTCTGATAAGCACAAATGCTGTACAATTAGAATGAAATGACTAGGACTTAAAATAGTATCGAGGAAGAGGAAAGGTAAAGATTACAGACTGCTGATTAAGAACAGCTTGCTTTCTGCCAACCTGGCTGCATCAGCTGCTTCAGCAGTGCTGGGAATTGCTCTATTTTTGGGAGAAATTGGATAAAATGGTGCTCAGTGTAGATTGAGAGGTCTCCCCAAAAATATTTTCTCCAAATTCTCTACCACAGCACACCAAAAGGCACACAGCGGCCACTTGATCTGTCTCCACTCCAGCCTCCCTGGTAGGTTCGGTCCGTGCTCCCAACATCTCAGAATGGATTGATTTAAAACTTAAAAGGATGGCAGGATCGACAAGTGTCTCGTCTCAGTACCTGACATTATCAGGCTCGCTTGCTCAGGAGACCTTTGCAGATATGCAACAGTAGAGAGGCAGCCTTATCAGCATTTCATTTTCAAAGGATGCAGCTAGGTCTATCAAACACACTAAAAATAGAACATGCTCAAAGCATTACTGTTCAGCTCCATTCAGGCAATTTGGCAAGTCTTAGAAATCCATGCAGCAGGATCACAATCAAAAAGGGACAAAGAAAAAAGCACTTACGCTGGAGCTCATATGTCTGACCACATCTCGAGGGACCACAGAACGATCTTCAAGCTTCAGCTAAGGGGAGAGAGAGAGAAATAGACACTGAATTTAGTGACTCCAGATGATAGTTAGTCAGAAATAACATGACATGTACGAATGCGCAGCATCCCAATCCTCTGGACTGAGATGGTTTCCAGCAGAGCATGCTGAAGCACTCCCATACACAGAGTTAACCCCCTTGGTGCATCCGCAAAATCCAGTTGGCAGATCCAAAAGAGAGCAACCAGCAGGTCCATCCAAGACTGTGCTCTAGGGCAGCAGACACGTCAAAAAGGGGTGCAGACATTCTGACTCGTACAACACTACAAGTCTCCCTCTCCTCTGCCTGCATCACGCACCATCTCCTACCCACAGCCATGGTCTATGTACTGGAGACAACAGGAGCCACAGGAGGAAGCAGATCACACCACAGTTCTGCGTCTCATCCTGCACGCTTGTCACCCAAGATACCCCCAAATATCTGTGGAAATCCCGTTTGGCCTGGAACATTTTAAGCAAGGTACTGTATGGCGAGAAGTCTCAGCTGGCAGGGGAATTGGTACTAAATTCACTGCAGCAAGCACTTTGCCTTGGAAAAAAAGGAAAAGAAATGGCTCTCACTGCACTTATTAGCCCCCAGGTCCATGCAGGCAACACAAGAGATTGTTGGAAGCATGGATGAAGTCAAAGCGCTGCTCATACTCCAGCTCCCGCTAAAGCACTTGCTGGCAAAGAGCTAGTGCTGGCAACAAAACATGCGGTTGGACCATCATTACACGTTCTACATTAGTTCACGCAGAGTTGTGGCCACCAGGAGTCATTACTGGTAAGGGGAGGTATCATTTGATGAATCTCCAGCAATTACTGGCCAGTTAACCAAGTGATGTCCTTCATCAAGCAGTTTCAGTGATCTCAAGACTAGGTGCAGGCTGTTTCATTAAGTGTTACCAACAAGCTCAATACTACAAAGTGCAGTCGTCCTCGAATACACTGGCACTGACATGCTGTGTGAGGGATAATGTCCTAAGCACACTAACAGGGAGGTCACGGGACTGAACTCCAGTTTCAGGCTCTCTCAGCCCCACTGTAACTCAGTTCAGATTCCCTTCTGCTGAACAGGGAGAAATCTCATCTGCATTTCAGTGGCCAAGAACATATTTGCATTGGTGCATGGTTCCGAGTCCTGCAAACACACTAATTACACATCATGTGAACGTGGGATCGGGGACAGAGCTTCTCCCACATCTCACCTTCAGAATCCACGTGTCCGCTACTGCTGCATTCCTTCCTTTTCCTTGTTGATCCCCAGCCCAAAAAACCACCCTGTGCTTTGTCAGCATTTCATCCTAATCCATGCCCTGGCTTACAGCCTGCTTTACTAAATTAGACATAAATCTATAGTCCAAGGACAGGATCCGGAATCAAACCAAAGCACCTGAGTATTTATTGCCTTCTTGATGGCATGTTTCAGTAAGAGAGGAAGAGAGCCAGCCAGCCAGGCTTTTAGACCCAACTTCTGGAGTCAGAACTCCACCAGAGTGGGAAACCTGAAGCCTCCCACAGCCCATTTCCAGACTGTGGAAGTGTTTTCATTGCCTCCCACATCCCACCAGGGTATATAGATAGACATCAATTTTTATACAGCTTTCTAAAATTATTTGTTAAAATAAGCACTGTATAGATAGCCTCTTAACATCCAGAACCGAGCAACAACGTTCACATTCCAGTAAGTACTCACGCGTCAGCAGCAGTTTGGGTATTTTACCTGGAGTTCTCTCCCTGCAGAGCTCCAGGTATACAATGATACTTTCATTTCAACATGCATTAGGGCGATTTATTCTCTGACATGAGGTGCTTAAATTGATGCATTACGTTTCAACGTATCGTTGAGCCACACCGCTCCATTCTCTATTAGACAGTATGGGAAGACCTCAGACTGACAAGATGATCTGATGCTACCAGGCAGCAGCAACATTTGTGCATTACTCAACTCTGGTAACTCATAGAAAGTTATAAACGAGCAGCTTTCCCACTATGTGATCCCTCCTGAAGGATATAATCACACAAATTCTTCCCAAAGCAAGGCATAAAACTTTCTCTGCAGGGGGACTACATTTAACCCATTATCCAGTCTCTTGATTTTTAAAGGCAGCCCAACTATTTTCAGCTTCATGGGCCAGACCCACCTGCCTCAGTCACTAGGATAAGCAAGCCGAGTAGTAGGCAGAATGCCAGCATCAACAATAAATACATAGTAGGTCTGTCATCACACAAAAAAGACTGTCAAAACCCAGAAGAAGCCTGACCAGAAGAGGCCAGAACGGCTGTCAATGAACACACGAGAGCTCCGTCATCCCCCCGATGCCATCGCCAGCCGAAGGTCAGCCCCCTCACACTCAGCAGCGAGGGAACTCAATATTGGAGAAGCACTTTAAAAATAGATACTTGCAGCTCAGTTGCTATGTTTAGCGCTAGGAAAGTCAGTATTAACATGACTAGTTTTATATTCCAGCCATGCGCCTTGATAATGGCTCCAAGAATGAGAACTATGGGTTTCCCAGAGATGCTCTCAGACAGTCCTGCATGGATGCAAACCAAGCTGGGCTCAGGGTCCTCCAAGCACCTCAAATTCAAGGTGTGTTGCCTTTTTAGAAAATAAACTCACATTTATGTATGTTAAATAAAGCAAACCAAAGACGTTCCTCAGTGCACACACATTTAACCCAGGCAAAGAGTGATGACCAACACCCACCCACCAGCAGTCGGTTACGGTGGTTAGTGAACAACTGCGAAAAGATGAGACAGAACATCTCTGGCACCCATTTATTTCCTCTGCTCTTCAGATACTCTGGGTGCTCGGCACCAAATCAATGCCCAAGCTCCACAGCCCATCTACTCATCAAAAGGCACCAGCTGCAGCTGGGAGAACATCTGATACTTCACCAGGGCTGATGATGCTCTCATACCAACACAGCAGGAGGGGGACAGAAATTCTGTATTTTTGCATAGAGAACAAGCACCAACAGGAGCATGTTCCCCTTCACCGCTGAGTCACCTCACCCTCAATGACATAAGGTAGCCATCACAGCTCTCACCTGAAACTGGGTAGAGTAGGAGAGATGGAGAGATATTCCTGCCCAGCTGCTGAGTATTAACTCATTAAGCCTTGGTATCTTATCACTTCAAACCATTTGCCCAAATTCTTATGTCATTTGAAGTCAAATCTTTGTGGTGGTTTTTTTTTTTGTTGTTGGGGGTTTTTTTTGTGTGATTTATTTTTTTTTTTTAACCTAACTGCAGAGGTTGGGAGATGCATCTGTGACAGTAAACTGGGTCTTCGCTTTAGCGAACAGTCCAGCAGGTAGGTGTGAGCATCCCCGGGCAGGGATGGGCCAAACTCACACTGTAACTTCTCTGGGTTTAACTTCTAAACCCCATAAAGCAAACAGGAGACACAGGGCCAATTTTCCTCTCCAACATCTACCTGCTGACAAGAGATCAAACCCAGAGTGATTTGTTTTGATGATCTGGACCAGCCAGCAGTGCCAAGTATGGTGGCAGGTAAATAAATAGAGAGCACTTCTGAAGTTTGGTGACAAATAATAGAGGAGTTGCTGAGATTGACAGAGGGACAACTAGCCCTGGTTGTCCCAGGAGATAATTACAAACTGTCCCCTGCTCCAAAAAACCCAGAAGCAGAAGCTGGGGGAGAAGCTTAAACTCAGAAGGGAACCACAATTTTAAAGGCTGAATATATCTACGTGCAGTCATTGGTTTTTCAGCCTCAAATACGCCAGGACACACCTTTTGCATAGGCTTCCAGAAGAGCTGACTACTCTGTGAACCTTGCAGGTTCAGCCCACGCTTGGACACCAGGAAGGACCTTGGCACTATGACTCATCATTGCCCAAGGCTGAATATCAGATCACAATTCCTTCAGCTATCAACACCCAGCGACACGTGGGCTTGGAAGCAGCACACCTTTCCCCTGGATCAGCCATGGTTTACAACACCATTTCTGCTCAGCCACCCAGAACCTGCCATGGCCATGGAAGTGATGCCTGATCCAGCATAAAGCTTCCCCATACCAACTTCAACTGCTAAAGTTCACACTCGGTCAGTGCTGTCTCATAAAACCATAATGTCTGACCAGTAAAGAGTAAGATTTGCTCAAGGGTGCCAGTATGATCCCACAGCCTCTACCTCCAACGCAACCACTGCGCTGAGGAGCACATCAGCTTCTCTTCCAGACGCATTCCAGATTTTATCCTCCCAAACAGCAGCTCTGGGAATAAGCACATAAGGATGGAGGAGAAAAAGTAGCACCCACCCACCCTCCCTTGGTAACTGCTTATAAAAATGGGAATACAACACAAGGCAAATAAAAGAAGGAGGAAAGTACAATGCTGGAGATGAAACTACCAATTTACCTGAACTGCTACGTGATGGCTGAGATGTTTATCCAACTAAGAGTCAGAAGTGAGCTATATCTATTATGGAAGTTGCTCCTGCCATTTGAGTTAGGCGAGGACCCGGCTCGCCGTGGTCACCACCATGAGGGCTTTGACCAGCACAGACCTGCTACCAATATTCATTCTGGGCTATTTCTCCACATCCCAGCACTTTCCTCATGCTTCTTGTGTAACTGATCTCATTTAAGCCACTGTTCCCAGGCTCTCCTCCTACATTTGCAAACAAAAAGTAAAAAAGAAAAAAATTACTTGCTATTTTATAAAGCCTGTCTTCTAATAGGGATGGTGAGTCCTCTCAGTGGGACTAAGAAAAAAAGCGTGAGAGGAAAAATAATGAATAATGCCTTTTAGATCTATTACCATTCTTTAGTCTCCTTTTTAGTCAAGGTGAGGTATTATACATGGAGAACATGTCACACTTTTGTCTTTTCTGGGCCAACGGACAAACACAGTGATGGAGCGAAATGAACTAGATATCTGATCTCTGTCCAAGTTCAACAGTTAGGATTTTAGCCTCACATGTATCAAGGTTGTTTAAAACTGCACTGGGGAGTGCTCCCGGCAAGTCATCTGCCTGAATCTGCTCTGGAATTAAAATTAATCCCCTCCCTGGGACATCCCTCCAGGTCACCAACTCTGACTGCTAGTGTCCTACAATCGCCACATCAGTATTTTTGTTTTGAAGGGACAGCACTTACATGCTCGCTTGGAAGTTGTCATGGAAACTTGTAGCATCAACGCTCAGAGGAAACAGAAAAACCACAGGTTAAGAGCAAACCCTAGGGATGGCAGCCGACTGCAGCAACAGGTAACATGGCACCACAGAGGTCCCCTCATCCCAGAACACACTCAGAGGATGCTTCATAATCAATTAAAGCTAAATCAAAGTACCCAGTGTTGTGAAAAGACATAACCTTGCTTCATTCAGCTGACAGACAGACACCTCAGAGGTCTTTTGAATGACCCTCTCAGCACCTCAAGTCCACGTGAAGCAGGACATGGTGCACCGTATTTCCATGCCTGGTTTCTAAACCTGAAAGGAGTTATGTCCTTCTCTCCAATGGTGAAGCCGTGATCGGGAAACCTACATCAGGTGGCACTGGTTCATGACTGGGATGACTGCAGGTTACTGAGTGGAAGTTAAGGGGAAACTTCCTTCCTACATGAAGCAGCTCCAGACCCACCAGCAACTCTAGTCCCAGGCACCAAAAGATGACAAAACAGTGGCCACTATGCTGGCTGTAACCTGGAGCCACTCAACAGCAGCTCAGGTGGCTGTGGGATGAGGGTCATGGAGGTGGGACAGGAGGGAGGACACCACTCAGCACCCAACCCAAGTCACCATCCCCCAATTTCTATTATTTATTTTCTTTAATTCAAGGTCTGATTATGCACCCAAATTCACTTCAGTTAAAACAGTAGTGTAGCAATCATCTCAACACAAGCTGTTTTTATTTAACTCCAAAGGAGGTATTTAAAATAGCAAGTCAGCTGTCCAAATATAGCATGGATAATCAGAGTTAGATGACAAAGGTTCAGAAATTCAAAGACCCAGAAGATCTGAAGCCAAGATATTTTTAATATTTCAGTATCAACACATTACCAGTGGCATCGCATACTACTCTTGGGAAAATATGTTTCACATACGAAGTTCACTTCCCTTGAGAGACTTCTGTTACGTTGATCATATTGCATCGCGCACGAGCTGTCTAAAAAGCAGGAAGAGAGAGGATAAAGCAGCAAGAGCAGAGGATCCCATGGAATCTGAGATTTGATCCATATCGCGGCATTTGAAGCGGCACGTGTTGCTTCACTCCTAACAACTGAAGGTTTCCAACCACACTGGGTTTTACCGGGAAGGAAGATGGGAGAAGGGGGCAGAAGAAAGATGACAAGAAACTTAAGACTCTGAGAGTCAGAATTCTACAAGCCAGAAGAGCTGAACAATGAGCTAGACAATACAGAGGGTTCTAAAGGCAACCCTGGAGGGATGCAGCTGCAAAACTACAAGAATAAGTTCTTCCAAACTGATTGGCACAGAGGTTCTGCCTTTAGATGTGTTTAGGTTTTTAGCCACTTTGCTTTTTAACCTCATTGTGCATTTTCATAGTATCACCTGTCATCTCAAAGCACTCAAAGAATTATAAAAGGAGAAAATACTTAGAGTTACTCTGGAATTCCACCAGGAGGTTAAAAAAAAAATTGTTCAACGTGGCCTGTATTAGAAACTAACTCTCAAAAACCTTGAGTGACTGAGGAACACGCAGGTCCCCACTTGGACCGGCTGAAGTGGTGGAAGGACAGTGAGCAGTGTCTTTGTTTCCTATATTCTGCACAAAAGAGTCCAAAAGCTTGTTCGTGAGGCTGTTCTGGGCAGCGCAAGACACCATTCTGCAGAAGGCCAGGTTGCTGCTTAACTTCAGCTGCAGGAAGAAGGACCACGAGTAAGGCAGGGAGGTGCTAAAATGCTCCCCAAAACTGAAATAAATGCTTGAAAGGACTTCACAGAAGCTAAGATGAAATCAAGAGAGCTCTGCATCGTGTGCAGCGCTACCTGATAACGTATTACAATTCTTTTGTTCGTGCAACGAGCAGACCTGAATCTGCCAGTCATCTGCCATTCAGCACATTCACAACCCGCAGCACGAACTCGGATTCACCGCTCAGCCCACCCCGAGCAGCGCCTGTTACCAGCAAACGACTGCGGATTTAATGGTACGGTGTGAACGTAACACTTTTCCAGAAAACAAGCAAAAGGCACGACCTAAAGTAGGATTTCCTAATTCAGCTCGCAAAGCCCCCACTGCTGGCAGGGATGACGACAGAGCTTCCAGCCTCAGGCCATCACGGGCTGCACTAAAATAAATTTACCTGTCACCAGCTGAATGTCCAGAACAGCTTTAAGGTGCCCGTACTAAGGAGACATGAATTTTTATCAAATTACAGACCAATCGTTTCCTGGACTGCCAGAGAAAGCACCTGCGATCTTCTAAAGAGCCATTTAGGAAACCCAGCAGGTGACCGCATGGAGGGCAGCGGAAGAGAGGAACCTTTGCAACACCCCCAGGAACATCAGGCGAGCTGAAAAATGAGAATTGAATCATTGGCTGCACATCACTGTTTCCTTTCAACACCGCCAGCAGCGCGGGAAGGCTTGTTACACAGGCAGCTTCCAAATCCAGCCATGTCATCAGTTCCTACAGTCTCCCAACAGAGTGACACCCCCCCCAGGGACCTGCAGCTCTTGCAAGACAAACTGACAGCTCTTTAATTTGTCTTTATGAGATATTACGGAGACACAGAAACCTGAAGTTGTGCCACCCTGTTGAGTTCCTCCCAATTTCAGGCTGAAGCTGCCTGATCCTCCACTATATACACATCTACCTGCAGTGGTCTTGTAGCTACTTTTTTGTCCCTGTCTACACTTCTAATCATCCTACCTGTTAGTTTTTTTCCCCTTCCCCATTATTTTTGGATAGTAAAGTTATTTGGTGGCAGAATATCTTTCCATCCTCTGTAGGTACAAAACTCCTTCTGCAGCACAGTTCTGGTCCTGCACTTTCCATCAGAAAGACACTGCAAGGCGCTACTTTCCTTTTCCAAAAAGTGGAATTTGGCTAAAAATGCTGAACAAATCATTGTATGCAACAAAAGTTCAGTTTAATCATGATGAGGGTAAATGCTGCACTTTCGAAAAGAGGAATCTGGCGTTAACATAGACCTTTTGCTTAGCAAAAGTAAATCTTTTACTTGGATTTCCCTTGTCCAAGACTGACAAGCGTTATTTATTATACCGGCAACAAATCACTTCTGTAGCTCTGCAAATCTACATGACATTTTGGGGAACACTGCACGACCGATTCCCTGGCCCGGTGAACACACCACCTGAAAACAAAGTACAAGGCAGTAATTCAGGGGAAGGAAGACAAGACGACAGGAAGGTTACCACGTTATTAGTGAAAAGAAAAGAAGTAGGTTTGGGAGCATTTCCCAGCAGAGGGAGCAACACGGCTGGGAGAGAGGAGGATCCTGGAAGCAGAACAAGGAGAACTGCACAAATCCATGAATCCCACCTATAACCAGCGACAGCAACTCTCAGCTTTTCAGCATCCTTCATCTCACATTTATTTCTCATGTGTCTAAAAGGCAAGCACCACCACTCCTCACAAGAGGGATGTGGCAACTGGGAACCCGCTCGCATGAGAGCCTGGGTTAGATGCCTGAAAAAGGGATAAAGCAGCAAAGACAACCTGGGACCTAAAATGCCAGCTCTGGTTAGAAGGAAGGCGGCCTCTAAAAGCCTACTGAGCTTTCTAGACTCAAGAGGCAAGAACAATCTTGGGAAAAGTTATAGAAAAGTTTGACTTTGTCCAACCTTGTCATCAAGTGCTGCTGGGTTATTTGTTCAAACAGGCTGACATCTCATACCATCACACCAACCAGTAACCAGGGCTTTCCAGCTGGGAATGCAAAGCAATCCCTGTGTGTGCAAAAAAAAAGGTCTACAAAATGTTAGAGGAGACCTGAGAAGTAATTCAGAAGGAACAAGCATGATAATGATGGTCAGCATAAAGATATGGAAGAATTAAGTTTAAAACCACGAGGCTATGACTACAAAATATGGAAAAACCTTGTAAGAGATTTACTGACTAGTAAGCCTAGCAATAAGCCACTTAGAATCCTATGGGAATCTTTTAAAGATGTCCCCAGTTACAGGATCTAATGTAAACTTAGGACTTTTCTTCTCAGCAGCAGTTTATAGAAAAAGATATGATCCCCTTCCTCAGTGTTTATACTCCTTGCTTCATGTACCCAGCCTTCTGGGTATAACAGTTCTAGGAAAATCAGTTCCTTAACAGAAAATCAAGATAAGCCTAAAGGATCTCCTCCAAATGCAATGTCCCAGCAGCACAAATTACTACAGCACATACACCCCCTCTCATTTTCCTATAGTAAGATGGCTGATTAAAAGCAACACTGTCCTACTACCTCTGCCTAAGAATTTGAGAAAAACCCCATAAAGATCAGTGTTCTAGCACCAGATGGCACTGTTACCTGGAAAAATCCACATGAGAGTGTGGTAAGAGACAGAGGAGAAGCTGGTTGGAAGCAGCAAGCAGAAAAGCAGACATCATTTTGCCTATACATCAGCCAACGCTCCTCATAGACGGGCTGTCCCCACACTCCCTCAGTAAAGCCTCATCTGAACACACAGGTCAGAGGTAGTCATCCCCACCAAGAAGAAAACAGCCCCAAGGAGCACAGCACCTCTACAGACGCCCAAGCCCAGCTTGTCCAGAGATGCCCAGTTCAAACAGGACCTATGGCTGTGGAAGCCTTGGTGAACACCTAACCATCCAGGGTGACACCAATGGTCACGCTCCTCATTTTGGTGGTATCTAACAAGGTCTCAGTGAGACATGTTCAACTGCTGGAAGAGACTCCCCTAAGGAGCAGCTCACCTGGATGCTGATAACAACCAGGTGACAGGGAGAGAGAAGCCCATTTCAGCCACCAATCTAGATTCCCGGGATTCCCAACTACCTGCTGTTTCAGCTTGCCAATTAAGCCATGATTCTTCCTCGTGTGCAAAAATGTCTGTCCAGTAGCTCTTTCATCTACCTGAAGCAAAAGGATTCCTCAGATTGTTGCTGTGGGAGGGAGACTGCAGTTATTAGGCTACAGGTTTTCCACCTTCACGCTGGACCGCGCTGGGGTTGCCATCTGGGCAGCATCAGGGCTGTAGAAATGAGTCACTGGCCATCGTGAGCGGCATTTGGGGCACACTGCCAGGCCTGGAGGAAAGAGTGGGGCTGCTCGAACCTCCATTTGCCTTCCCAGAGGGTAAAAAAAAAAAAAAGGGATGCTGCGAGGCAATCTGGCTATTGCTGACCAATTCACTCCTGAGGCACGGTTATCCCACCGCACCTTTCTCCAACCTTGGGAGTAGGAATAAAGAGTATATCCATGAGGAATATTCCTTTGCTCCATTCCCGAGGCTTTTCTGCTGAGCCAAAGCTGGACTCTGCTGGCTTGGTGGCAACCCTGTGCTAGGGAAGGAAGCATCCTCTCTCCCCTGGCAATCAGTGTGGAGGAGGAACTCGTTATTAGCCCACAGCAAAAAAAAAAAAATAATCCACCTTGCAAAAATTGCCAGGGAACAACAAGCGGGAGACATATCAACAGAAAATCACCGTGTCTGCTTTCCAGCTGGTTAGCTCATATGCTGCTGCTGTGAATACAAACCAGCCATTTAAATTAGCTTCTAATTGTTCACAATTATTCAGAGACAGCAAAACCTGCAAGCAGCTTTAAGAACGACAGGCAAGTAAGAGAGGAAGAATGGTTTAAGATGCCTTAACGAGATTCATATATTCGTGCTCTGCGAGTCTCCCAGCCTGCAATCTCCAGCGATGCCGCCTCTCCAGCAGCCCCCCCAGATGTGTGCTTTGCATGGCAGAGGAAGAAAACCCACGGGGGTTTCTACACTTCAGGTTTCTACTCTTTCTTGCTCCAGTTTTTGGACTGGTTCAAAAATTAAACCGCTAATATTTTGGTTCTCCCCCCCCAGTCGTTCACAGTCTCTGCACACACAGGCAGTTTGAGCAACACTATTTATAAAGCTGCTTAAAATTCTGGACACAGCCGGGGCTCTTTGATAGGATGTCAGCCATGCGACACCCGAACGTGGGAGGTTGACACAGGATGGTTAGTGTAATACAGCCCACTCTTCTTTCCCTTTCTTTCACCCAGAGCCTCCACTACCACCCTCACAGGAGTCCCTTCCCCCAAACACAGACAGGCATGTTTCACAATTGCTGCAATTTTCTCTCCTAGGAGAGAGGGAAGATATTAGCCTATTATCCTTAAATCCCTGCACATCAGTTTTGGTTCACACTCAAGACCCAATGCAAGTCCAGCCTGCAGATCAAATCGCTTCAGGGGACCAAATCCAGACACACTTTAATGATGAAATTCCCTCGTTCCCACATTTGGACCCAGAGGCGTGCTGCCACAGAGCCAAAAAGCTCATTTAGGTTTTAGAAACCATAGCAAATTTAATAAACTTAAGCGGGATTATTTTATCAAGTATAGAATCTCCTAGAGGAGACAAAATAACACTGAAAAGCAATGTATAAATAGCTCTAGCCGAAAGCACGGCATATGCTGTGTCATGCTACGCTCCCAAGTCAGTCCTGGGCAGCGAATGCATGGAGCTGACCGGTCTCTCCTGTAGCGTCTCTGAGCTTCAATCCTGCTCTGAAATGAGAGCATCCCCCCGCCGGAAAAATATTCCTGGTTGATGTGAGACGCAGAACGCACTCCCTGAACGCAGGGCAGAGCCTGGCTGCTCCGCCACGAGGAAGCTGCACGGGCAGACGGGCTGGCTGATGCCCAAGGAGCAGAGACAGAGCAGTGATTTCAACCAAGCGGCTCAGGACCTGGGTGCATTTTTTGGCTTAGCTGGGAAATCCAGGATGCTCAGGCTGGGGATGAGAGCAGTTTCCCCGGCTAGTGATTAAGTCTGAAATTTAGCTCAGGAGGAAACCAGTGTCACTGCCGCCTCCTCCTCCTCAGGACACAGCCAGGGCAGAGGTCTAGGGACATCTCTGCAGTCCCTCCTCGCACAGAGCAATGACAAGCGCTGTTTTAAGAGGTACAACAGCTAAAGACATAGCAAGTGCTCTGCAAAGGCTTTCTGTTAAATAACATGCCTTCTGAACTAGCTGTATCCACAGTTACGTCATACATTGGTTTAAAAAAAAAAATAATAGAAAAATCAAAGCCTTTACAACCAATTCAAGCCACCTCTGGAATGCTATAGAGAATCCACCCAAAATTCCGTGACAGCGTGGGTACCCCGTGCATGCATTTATCCCTGATAAACAGCAAAGCCACTCCTCCGGCTCACACTGCAGACGAGAGTGTGTGAATGCTACTGGGACAATGCAGCACGATTGCATCACTGCCCAAAAAACCTCAGCTGCATTTTCTATTCACTGAAAGAGTTTCAATTATCCCCTCCTCCCTAACCCCCCCCCCATACATAAATGCTGTATTGGCCATTACAAAAAGAAGGAACAGCCCCTAACGAATCCATACACCAGGGTACAGAAGCTCAGTTATTTAATGACTGCAATTTCTGCAACCCCTGCACTGTTACATGCCTTTTTATTCAAAAGGTGAATTCACCACTTGCGGAATGGCCGGGGGAAAGACCAAAACATCTCCCAGCCAGAGCAGGTTTAATTCACTGCCTCCTGTTTGTGCATCCTATAATACAAAAACAACCAACCTTCCATTCCCTTCAATAACTCCGAGAAAATCTCACCAGGACTGGTGACAGCAATGATGCAATAGGGACAGGAGAGTAAAAGCCCTTCAGAGTCACACTTAATGCTCCTGCAGCAAAGCATTGCTTCACCCCCTTGCACAGGTAATTCCAGTGCACTCACTTTTTCTTCCTCAAAATCTCAGCCAGAGCACAAAGAAAGGTCCAGTATATTTAAAACCCATCAACACGATCATACAACACTACTATATCATTTTTCCCTTCAGGTGTTTTCCAGACTGACTTCTAAATCATTTATCATAAGCTCTCCAGATTTGAGCCAGTAACCTAAGACAACACAGCACTTGCCCAGCAGAACATCCAGCGTCTGCATGGAAACTCTGCTCTCCACATCACTCCACAGGTATCCAGTTATTCAGCAGCACATTGGATGTGACAATAATTCAGGACTATAGCTCAGAGAATCTTCTTTTCTCTCCTTGTCCCTTCCTTGGCAACCGAGCAACCAAAAAGCACATATATATGGGCTCAACAGAAGTCACAGCCAGTGGTGTAAGCAAACACTTGGAGCAATGGCATAGAAACCAGAGGAGCAACAAAGCCAGATGTTCCCTGGTTTTGTATGAAGTACACACAGTTCCCATTCTAAACCTGCTGAAGTTATTATTAAGTACCTCCCTGTACACAGGTTTTAAGGGCAAAATCCTTTGTACTTGCATTAATCCTTGCAGCCCAGTTTTCCTCTGGACGTAGCATATAGACAACAGTCAACTTCTTGGAGGAGTTAACATCTTTATGCTCCTCAGGCCCACACATGCTCTACAGCCCAACAACTGTACAGCAGTCACAAATTCCTGGAAAGAAGTATTTCCCAAGCTACTCAAACCCAGTTTTCAAGAATGGCTTAGGCATTGAGGAGACTCGGCATCAGAAGGGACCCCAGAGGAGTAACATACTTCCAGGCCAACCAGGAAACCCCGAAACCTTCCATTTTTAACGGGAGAAGAGCCTCACAGAAACCTGGAACTGCCCCTTCACTAAAAACATTTCTAAAACGTCACTTCTTAGAGGCTAGCAAGGGGAGATTGACTGCTAACAGAACTCACCTTGGAGCTGACTATTTTCCCAGAAATGTCAAAAACTGAAGTCTCAGAATTTTCCTAACTAGGGTTTAAAGCTGTTTTAAGGGATGCTGTGCTGCATCCCTCACCTCTGTATACAGATCAGCAGGCTGCTCCTAGCAGACTTTTAAAAAAAACTTTCTCTGAATTTGTACACCTTCAGCAAGAGCATGGCAACATGTCTGTATTCTCTTCCTGGCCTAATATAACAATCATCAGATAGTAACATCACCTGTAGGACATTTCAGCACACATCTGGTTAGAAAAGATGCCAAAATGGCACTGGGGGATGTCACTTTTGACTCAGCAGCTCTGTCCAAAATTGCCTTTGTTCCCCTCCTATCCTTCCCACCCCTCCTTCAGACCTGCCAGCTCAGCCTAAGGTCCGAGATGAGCTGAGGTCTTTCTTCTTCAGCATCTTCACTGCCTCCATGGACCCTCTCAGGTGTAACCCGACTGGATGTAAGAACCTCTGCTGAGGATGCCCTTAGAGGAGTAAGTGCTCACTTCAGACAGCATGAAAAAAAGCAGTAAAAGCCTGTTTGCCTGAAGTCAGCAGTTCTGTCTCCAAGAAGACACACAGCTACTCAGTGAGAGGCTTTTTCTTTTTTTTTTTCCCCCCCTTTAAAAAAGCATCCGCCTTTCAGAGCAGAGAGGCACTAGATTCCTAGCACAGACACGATACTGAGCCTTGCATTGTACCTGTGCTCACAGCCTCTTGGGAATATCAAGAAAAAATACTAAGGCCAAATGATGCAGCTAATCAATTACGAAGCCACCGATCCCTGTCCCTACAGTGGCACGACTCCAAATGTATGCTCTGTACATCTGGATGCCTTCACATCTACACACCGAAGAATAAAAACAGTCTGGTGAACAACTAATCAATAGCCCCATCTGCAAAATGCATTTTACCTTCTTAATCCTAGTCAGTTATCCTTGACAGGGAGCCCCATATTTCCTGGAACTGTAATTCACTTGATGCCTACTTCCTAAAATGACCTTTTTTGAGGATATATTGCTACGCACATACGCAGTAGGAAAGTGGGGGTTTTTTTTGCTGTAAAACCAGACTCTTTTGTTATGTGCCATATACATAACATGATCTTTGCTTTAATGACTTCAGTTATAATAGAGGGATTGCAGCCCATCACAGCCCCAGTGAAACACTGAGCCATAAACACAGTTAGAGTAGGTTTGGCAAACACTGTAAAAATCCCCTCACAAGATGATTTAGAGCGTTCTGCTCCCGACAACCTGAGCTGTGGCTCTGCCTCCTCCTCCCTGCTCCCAGAAAAAATGGGAGGTTAACTCAGCACTGCCAAAACACCACAGTGAGGGCTGTCCTGCAAACCCCTGGAAGGGGGGGGGACAAAGCTGTGGGCCTGTGAGTGAGGAAAGGAGTCAGAACAGCAAATTTCAGAGCCACCGAGAAGCCACGGGGCAAGAACTCAACAGCATTAGCACAGGGCAAAAGCAGAACTGCCCCAAGTTGTTGAGCAAGGGAAGGGCCCGGGGGCTGATAAGCCTCAGGCTGCACTATATGGCCTGTCGTTCCCAATTAAACAAACAAACTAGGTTCTTCCTTAGAACTGCCCCTGCTCATTAATTGCCACTGTACACTCCTTAGATTTGGCAGGCTCCTGAACGAGATGTGTAACCTCCAGCAGCAACTCAAACCAAGTCACACCAGCGGCTGCCGGGACGCTCCTACGCTCATTACACTGATTTTCACTTGAAAAAGGTTCCCCAGCTTTGCAGGCTGTGCCTAAGCGAAGGTACTGGGTCATCAGCCACTGAAACGTGCTGGGGCTGAACAGGGTAGCCATGAAACATCAGGTGCACTGTTAAATAGTGGACAATAATAAGCCAAGAACATGGAGGTGAACACTCTACATACGCTCAAGTATATACTCATATACCCAAGTAGTCAAGACACTGTCGAGATGAAGCATGTGGAGTATACACAAAAAGCAGCAAAATGGGTAATTTTGCTATGACTATGAAATGACACACTGCTCTTACCACAACCTAAAAAGAAAATAATCCAGAGAGCACCTGATGTGGCAGCAACCTGTAGGGAAAGGTCCTCAACCCTGAGCATCTGCACAATAAAACCACTGGCCTTGGACTTGCTGCCGACAGGCTTTTGTCCTCTTTCTGTCAGATTTTTTGGATACAGCCCTTACCAGGTGTGCATTAGGAGATCTCCTGCACATTACAACACGTGTCTTTGCAACAGATTCCTGCAATGAACACAGAACCCCCTCTTCTCTGCACAGAGACAGCCTCCATCCCCCTTAATTCATCTCTCTGGATTCATTTCTCATTACCCTGGAGCGACGTGCCTGGCTCAGAGGGCCATCTATGCAACATTACCTTTATCCTATCAGGTACTTAACCGAGCCTCACACCTCGCTGCTCTCCTCCTTTCCCCTTGCCTTGAGCACTGAAGGCTGAGAATACCAATTTGGACCGAGAAAACAGGGCTGACAGGAGGATGCACTGGTCAGGACGCCAGCCCTAAAGCCTTAAGAATCACGTGTGCCACGGCATTTAGTAGGGCTGAAGCTGCTACTTAATTAGGTTTGCTTAATGAGTCATATTAAACAGAGTATATGTAAGAACAGGTTTTCCATTAGTGTGAGGACCTCACCGGATTATCTAGGTGAAATGCTGCCATTACAATGGAGTCTTTTTTTCATTTTATATACTTAACCATGACCTACATTCCATTGCTCGAAGGAGGCCCATCTCCAGAGGGAATGTGCCTGTTTAATCAGCTCCAGCACTTTTTTTTCTCGGAGTTCAGGAGGGATGGATGGAGCAGCCTCATGTCTCTTCAGATAATACACAGCTTACGGAAGCTCCAGGAGAGAGCGGTGAAAAAGCCATCAAGTTCAAGTAAGGGCAGGCAGTATCTGCAGCCTGATCTCACTCCTGGGATCGAGGAACACCAAAGCCTCTACGTGCTCCAACCAGCCTGGCTGGTTGTGCAAGGGGGTGTCTCCTGGTGAAAGTGCCATCAAAATCAGGTTTGAGGAGGAAGACAAACCTGGGAGAAGTCTTCGGGGCGGTCAGCAACCTTCAAACTCTTGTCTCCAGAGGAAATGAGCCTATGAGCCATCAGTAAAGAGAACACAGAGGCAAGCTGGCTGCAATACTTAAAGGGAGCAGCGACTCATACGTAAGGAGCACACACTATCTTTGTTTCTCCAAACGCTTCCCCCATGTTGACGCCAGTCATTTCGAACTGCTTCCACGATACAGCCTCTCCCCTCGACTAATGGAGAACCAGCAAAAACCCAACCCCCTGGAACACCCTCTGGCCCCCCAAACCAGAAAGGAGCCACAGAAGGCTCAGAAGAGAAGGAATTCCTGCAAAGCTGCTCTGGGGCAGCGTGTCCAGGGAGCAGGCACATCCCTCAGGGCTCCAGCCTGGGCTGCTCAGGGGTCCCCCAGGCACCGGGGACATGGCCACAGGCTGCCTGCAGGGCATCTGGCTACGGGGACCATGGCCCAGGGGGTCAGGGCTGCAGCAGGAATCAGGAAGGGCTAGAAAAAGCAGTGGCAGAGTCACACACCTCACTGCCACAGCCCTTGGAAAACACTGACTTGATCAGCACGTTCTCCCCATCAGGAAGTGTTTCAGACTTGGGCTTTTTCAGTCCTGTATTCGAGAATTTTTTTAAAACCCAACAGTTTTTACAGGCTAACCCACATCATTTTTCTGCCCTCTCCATCACCACCAGCCATAAAGATCCCCGATACCTCCGAAGGCTGTTGGTTTTGTTGATGCAGAACAGGATACGCCCGACGCTGCAAAGCTCCACAATACCGACAGCAGTAAAAATAACTCCCTCTTTGCTGTACTAAGCATGTAAGATCAGGAGGTGCACGGAGAACGCGCATACAATAAGCTGTCACAAAACGACAAGGATTATGTTGCACAGAAATAGGTCTGAGATTTAAACAGATATGAGATCACCAGGGGCGTGGTAAGATGAAAAAAAAAAAAACCACACCACCAAACCCCACGATTTTCCCTTTTGTTCACATCATCCCAAAGAGAACAAGCGAAGGAGAGATCAGGCTTAAAGTTCCCTCCAACTGGAAGGAAAGATGCACGCCCTCTCCTTTGTTAGTGTAGAAACTCCTTTTCTTCACAAGTGCAGCTCTACTGGGACACGGGCAGGGGATGTCCACACAAAGAGCCCTGCCAGTACCAAGCCAGGGCTGGCAGCCAGACCACATCCCAAATCCAGACTAAATGCTGCAGGACAGACCTGAGCGGGACCCACCGCCACCACGGGCACCATTCCTACCACATCCCGCTCCCTCGCTGCACCATCAGCACCTCTCAAGTTCCCGGTGCCCTTCAGCATCACATCTTCTCTCAAACTTTTGCATCCCACATGCCAGACTTGGGGAAATCAAAGAAATATCCCAAACTCAGGTGGGTGGAAGCACGTCCTCTCACGCTGTACCATACCAGAGTATGACGGTCTCAGCAAGGGACAAAGAGGTGAAGTCTGCTCCTCTTCCACCATCTCCTCACACAACCCTTTGCAGAACTGTCATTTCCTTGCTATTTTCAAGTGTTTTGTTTTCAAGTCTCAGCCAGAGAAGCATAACCTGGGAGTACAAAGCCATTAACTACTTCTGGCCTGGAGTCCTGGAGACAGGACAAGCAGATTTTCCAAAGGCTTCCACCCGTGAGGCGCTGCCGGCCCAACAGAGCGACTACTCTCTGCATAACAAGAAATGACCAATCTCACTGCAAATCCATGCTGAGGACCTTATGGAGCCTGTTGTATGACATCCCCCAGGGCCACTGAATACACGAGACACACTGCAAACTGATCTCTTTACTTTTGTCCATGTTCAGACTTCAGAAGACAAAGTTACTTTTCACAATTACCTAAAAATACAAAAAGCAAATAGTAGAACGTTTATCTGTTTTAGATGTGAAGTTTAGCCCCCGATTTTAAGCCAACATTTATATTTAAGATGGAATGTAACACAACAGGTCCTCCCCTTCCATGTACCCGATCAGCAGTAACACAAACTGTTTGTGGCAGAGTCCCAGCAGAAATACAAATCACCTCTGAAATCATCCCCTGCCTGCAAGGGCTGCACTGATGGACTGCTTATATTGAAGTACTGCAATGGTTAGTAAATTATTAATTGAATAGCGGACAACCATACAGTTCTCCTACCAGAAATCTGCAATTTCAAACCCAGGGAAGAGGCAAATGCCATTTTTCTGGGTGAAATGATTTTAAGGAAACTCCAACTCTTACCATACCCTGATTTCTGTGCCCCTCAGGATGGAGCCTCCAACTATATTCTTACCAGATTTCTGCCTTTCACGGATAAAGTACACATGTTGTTTCAGCCCTAAATTCCGAGTTCTTCCTAGCTTCCAGTCTGGTCAGCAAGCTAGGCTGAGATGGTAACACACAAACGGGAATTTCTAAAAACCATTTATACTGCAGCGTGGTACATGAGTCCTCTGCCACAGCCACGTTCCAGAACCTCTTCAGGATTACACTGTCACCACAATTACATCACCCGCAGGCGTCAGCGCTAAGCCTCCGCGACAGTCACAAGCGAGGCAACACAGAGATAACTTCCACGGGCTTTGAGCATTGGAGATTTCTACCCGTACCTCACCAGCTCACTTAACACCACTATAACGGTAACTGCAAAAAGGTAATCTCCGATCAAGTGCTCCACATGAAGCCTCAGTGTTAAAGCATTTAAGTATCATACACCTCTTGAACAGCAACAGCACAAAGATCAGAAGTTGGATTAAAAGTCAAAGCCTATAATTCAAGAGTCCTAGATCTATTTCAATCTGATTTGGATCCGGTAGCTTTAAAAAAAAAACAACAAAATATGTCAATGATGTCTACAAAGAAGCTGCTGCTCTTCTCTCAAGAGCAAGCCATGATCGGTAGAGTTCATCATCTCAGAAAGTGATCATGATAAAAGCAAGTAAAATTCGCAATTGAATCCTACTTTTCTTCTGCCACATGCACCAATCACAGACTTCTCCACAAAGTTCAAGTAACACTTCAGGTTTGAACGGATCAAGACAAACTGCAATTTTCCTCTTGTGGAAAACCCCAGCATCAGAAGCCCAGTCCCACAGCAACACTGCAGAGACGGCACCTGATGGATAAATATTTCAATGGGGAAGTCACCACAGTTGACTCTTTCAGAGGGCAATTATAAAAAGAGAATTGTGAAGATACTTGAATACTGCACCAAAAAGCATATTGCTAGATGTCACCAACAGTCTGGGCACTCAGACGACACTTCTTTTCATAATAATGGGGGGGAAAAACCCCCTTGTGATGTGCATAAAAGTAGGGAACTGAAAAAGTGTAGAGTTTCCTGAAAAAAAATAAAAACCAAAGCACTTACGGTGGGGGAGTAGGGTGGGATAAAAACAATACTCATCTGTCAACATGACATTTTTACAACAGCCTTTTTTGTGAATGGAGTATTGAGACGAGTCAAGAAAATATTAGAGTTTCAAAGCACTTCAAAGTGAAGCTCTGACAAAGAGCTACCCCACCATCACAACATCCCTTGGCAGAGATGCATCCAACGAACGAGACAATGCCCCTCTGCTCCGACACATATCCAACAATCCAACACATCACTCAGATTTCACCCAAGTGACATTTCAGCAGCACCTGCCCCCAGTTAAAATAGCTATTTATAGCAAGGTGGGTGTCAGGAAGGGTAATTTCACCCATCATTTGAGGCCTGAATGGAAGTCATAGGCCACATGTTGTTATTTACGATTAAAAGCTCTTCCCCTTCCTGAGCTCTAATGGAGATTTGCCACTTTGCTAAATCACAGTGTAGCTTAACGTGACGGGTACCTTTTTTTCCTGAAAACACAAGAAAAACACCAAGGCAGTGTTTTGAGGAGGCTGAGCTGGCAGTAGCAGTACCAGCCATGGATGCAGCACGTACTAACCTCGCAATGTTCTTACCGGAGGCCTTATTTCCACATGGGAGCGTAATAAACATCTTTTGTTTTACTCTTCTTCAGAACAGAGATAATCCTGCTTTGTTTCAAATGCCTTAAAGCAAATACCTTAGTGGGAAAAAAACCCACATGCCCTTTTAGCTCACATACCAGCGTTGCTCATTAGTGGGGAAAACCTAAAACCCCAGCTCAACATCACTCCTCGGTTCAGATGCAACACTCCCAGGGTAGAAGGTCAAACTTAACCAATTAAGCATTTTGAGAACATCCAGGGATTTTTTTTCTGATGAAACTGGAAAAACAAAAGGGCAAACAGATGTCCTGCCAGCCAGGGAGGCAAAGCATGCGACAGCTCTGACACCCTCCAGAGCAGGACAGGGACCACTCTCTTAAGAGCAATGAACTTGCTACTGCCCTGAATAACTCCCAGAGAAAAATGAAAGTAGCAAAGATAAGGGATGTGAGGATAAATGGGTGAGGAGAAAGGGATTGTGAGGTGCCAGATATCCTGGTGTGTGGGGAGAAAACTAAACCTAAACAGGGGGCATGAACACTTAAGGGCCTCTGAAGCAGCAAAATGGTACAAAGAAGAAAGAGCGAGCTCTGAAAAAAGCCCTGCTACCACAACAAACTTTTGTCTACAGCAGCAATAACACCTCATCCTCTTACAGCACAGCAGGAGCCAGCTAAGAGCCAAGCTAGCAAATACCTAAGAACTGCAATTTGGTGTCTTTTCTACCGTACCCAGTGGTAGACACAGGTTGGACAATGATGCTCTGAATGTCATTCTGCGTCTAATCCTTGATCTTTTGTTTTAAACCTTCATTCAAGCGTTGCCAGTGCCGTAGATGAGAGGCAGGGAATCCAAGCTGAACTGTAGCTGAGCGGAGTTAGCAGCGCTAACGAGAGCAAACGGCATTTCACAAAGATTTCTCAGGCTGCTTTCCAGAACAAGACTCACCGACTCTCCGGCTCCTGGGGTGCTCGCTTCGCTGCCATCGTCGCATCAACAGGATTCTTCCGGCACCAAGGAGATAGAGACAGGAGCTGCAGAGCAGACTTCAAAGATTGCTCATAAATGTTTCTACAAAATGGCTTGCCAGCCCAAATGGTACTGAGCAGTCAAAGATCCAAGCTCTGGAAAGCAAGAGCTCTCCACCCCGAGTCTGTTGCCACCTTTAGCAGCATAAGTGAACAACAGTCACTTCAAGAAGCGGGTACAGGAGCATGGAGATGGGAATCTGCCCTACAAACACCACCTTTCAAAGCTGATCCTCTCACTCCATTTCTCATCCCAGCTCTCCTGACAGCAAACACTTATCAATGCCAGATTAGAAGAGATTAATTAAGTTATCACAAGAGAAAGTTAAGGTTCGTGTCAATCACCACGAGCAATGAAGGGCACTCCACAGTAACTTATCAGAGGTTGGGTGGGTGATGAGACTGATCTGCCCAACTGACTGGCCAAGAAGGTCAAATGCAGCTTGATGATCAGAGGGATGAAGCACCTCTCCTATGAAGACAGGCTGAGAGAGCTGGGATTGTTCAGGCTGGAGAAGGCTCCAAGGAGACCTTATAGCCCCTTTCAATATCTGAAGGGGATCCCATAGGAGCCTACAGGAGAGCTGGGGAGGGACTCTTTGTCAGGAAGTGTAGTGACAGGACAAGGGGTAACGGTTTTAAATTAGAAGAGGGGAGATTTAGCTTAGATACCAGAAAGAAATTCTTTCCTGTGAGGGTGGTGAGGCACTGGAACAGGTTGCCCAGAGAAGCTGTGGGTGCCCCATCCCTGGAGGGGTTCAAGGCCAGGCTGGAGGGGGCTTTGGGCAACCTGGTCTGGTGGGAGGTGTCCCTGCCCAGGGCAGGGGGGTTGGAACTCGATGATCTTTAAGGTCCCTTCCAACTCTAACCATTCTATGAGTCTATGATTGTCAAACCCCACACACAGGGCTCAATATCAGCTTCCAACCATCTCCACAACCGCTAAAAGAAAAAAAAAAAAAACAAAAAACAACAAACAAAACCAGCTTTTGCAGCAAGTATTCACTTTGCAGCAAGTATGCCAGCTCAGGGAGTTCTCAGATAAGAGTGTTTTCTCTACAAAACTGCCTGGCTTGCATGGTTGTACAAATGCTAATCAGAAGGACTGCCCTAATCTGAAGAGAAAGCAACTGCGTGGGGCAGAAACAAAAGCAGCCAAAGCATGGGAGAGAAGGGGAGGTGTGAATACACATGGTGTGTTTGCACCTGAATGCCAATTAAACAGCAGAATACACAGAATTAGTGCAACACACACTCAGGCCACTTTCACTACACTAACATAGGATCTAACTCAACTCACAATTATTTTTAACCGTTGTGCAAGAGCAGATAGATTCCAAACGGTAACCAGCGTCTACGGGTGGCAATCTGGTACCGAATTACGCTACTGAGAAGAGAGAAACAAAAAAAGTAGACAGCACGATTAAGAGGAATCCAGGAACTTAGCCTGGATTCTTTCCAAAGTTCAAAGTGTCAACACTGTGGAAAAAAAAAAAAAGAGAGAGAAAAACAAGAGAAAGACTCCTCCAATTAAAAATTTTACTCATGCAAATTTTACAGCAACTACTGTATTTGTGATATTTCCTAAAAATTATTAATCTTTCTCTAAGATCCCCACCAAACCAAGAAATACAAGAGCTGATCACCTAATACTCCCGTGAAATACTAAGAGTGCTCGACATGGGAAGCGTTAAGTTTTCATCTGACACTTGGGCTCAGATAAAAGCAGCCTCAGGAAAGAAACATTAATACCGTTCAATGAGGTTCTCGAGGCTGATCAAGGCAGCCAGAGCAAATTCTGATGAAGAGAGCACGGTGTGAGCTGGAGCGTGGGGCTGCAAGAGGAGCAGGGAAAGAGCCTGTCTGGGAAGGAAGTCAGTGATACACAGTCTGAGGGTGAAAAGGGAGAAAATGATTGTGCTTCACCACATAATAGCACATTTATAAAGGCAAGAAGCTATTTAGGGATCAGGTTTGCTTTTTACAAGAAGAGATGGGTGTAAACTGCTTGCAGCGTTATGCTAGAAATTACAAATTTTCTCATCAAGGTTGGGACAGCTTCCTAATTCAAGACATCAAAGCAAACAGTTAACTCATTTTTATGACAGACCTTCCCTGAGGGATACATGGAATTGCTGCTGCTGCTGCATCCTGGCTTCGGATGCCCTGGCTAGTGCTAGCCCAAAGTGCTCACAACTAACCAGGGGCAGTTCCTGCCCGGCACATATTTTACGACAGTAAAATCACCCTGTACTTAGCATTTTGCTTTATCATTACAGGGCGGATTTCATTCATGAAACAAATGAGACATTTCTCTGTCACATACCAGCACAGTCCCCAACACCACACAAAAGGGAACAGAGGAAGTTTCTGGCCTGAGAGTCAGAAGGGCAAATAAGCCCGTTCAGCTACGTGGGTCAGATGTTCTGGGTGAAAAGGTAGTTACTGAGGCAATACACACCCTGAATCCGATTGTCTGATTTCTACATGTAAAGTGAGATCTCAAAACAGCGACAGCTCGCACATTTGGATGATAAAAATATCAACTAATGTATAAGAAGAAATTTCAGGATTTCATCTTTTTAATCTAAGCAGCCAGGAATTCTGGTATTTTCTGTGCCATGTCACCTTCCTCACTCTGTAATTCCATAGACTGCTCTTTTCTTTCCTGTATTTCAGGAATATACAGAGGTGCAGAGTCTAGGAAGCAACATGCTTCATCCAGGATGCAGCTCACTTCATCCCGTGAAGTTTGCTCCAGTTCAGAAAGCTTCCACAGTCAGGATAATTCAGGTCTATGTTCATCAATCACAAGCTGCATTAGATATACCCCAAGGAAGAAACATTATATACTACGCCACCTCCTTAGGAAGAGCTTCCCAAGCTCTTTGGAATACACTCAAAATGTTGGCCAGCCCACCTCTTACAGGAAGCAAATGCATCATCCACATCTGCAGACTTAAAATAATCAATCAACAACCAACAAAAAAAAATCCACAAACCCAGAAGTTTTCCAGGAAGGATGGAGATTCCTCCCTCTCCCCGGCTCCCATTTTCTGCTTTTAAACTGAAGCCCACAGACGACTCCCCAAGACAAGACGGGACTTCAGCATGGGAAACCAGAGCAACTTTTACAACCTGTGGCACAAGGACAGAGAAGAGGCTTCTGACAGAAGTCGCAAGGGTTAAGGACAAAGCGAATATAAAGAGGCATTTCATTACGTACCATTTCCAGCCAGTCGCACAACTGGGTAGTAACTCTGAATTTAGAAAATGTGGCTATTTTGTCTCAAGACTGACGCTGTTTCAAGGCACTTGGACTCAGGCACTGAACAGAAGTGTGAATATTTCTAGCAGTAGTCATGAGAATTATTCACTTGGAATAGATAGGTAACCCACCTTCCAAGAAAAAAAAACCCAAACACTTTTATCTTCAAAAGCAGACAGCAGGGCAAAGCCAAAGGATGAACGGGGCCTTGTTGGAAAGTGGAGAGCTATGAATTTGATGGGTGGACTGTTCAGTGGATGAGGAACTGGTTGAATGGTTGCATCCAGAGGGTAGTGGTCAACAGCTCAATTCTGCCTATCTGCTCCTCTGGTGAGACCCCACCTGCAGTGCTGTGTCCAGCTCTGCGGCTCTCAGGGAAGGAATGAGAGGGAGCAGGTCCAGAGGAGGCCACAAAGATGCTCCAAGGGCTGGAGTCCCTCTGCTGTGAGGACAGGCTGAGAGAGTTGGGGGTGTTCAGCCTGGAGAAGAGAGGGCTCCAGGGAGACCCTACTGCAGCCTTCCAGTACTTAAAGGGGCTACAAGAAAGATGGGGACGGAGCTTTTAGGAGGACCTGTTGTGATAGGACAAAGGCCAATAGTTTTAAGCTAAAAGGGGATAGTTTTGGACTAGATACAAGGAAGAGATTTTTTGCAATGGAGGGTGGTGAGACAGTGGCGCAGGTTGCCCGGAGAGGTGGTGGATGTCCCATCCCTGGACGGGGCTCTGAGCAACCTGATCTAGTTGAGGATGTCCCTGCCCATAGTAGGAGGGTGGAACTAGATGGCCTTCAAAGGTCCCTTCCAACCCAAACTATTCTACGATCTGATCAAATCTGAAGAAAAATAATAAGCAGTGCTCTATGCACACTCACCTCAAATACTGAAAAGCAAAGATGAGAAGACAGAGGCCAACAGCAGCATTGGACACTCAGGAAGGGCAGAGCCCCCCTGCTGCAGGGGTTGAGACCCCCAACCCCTCAGCAGCAGGGAAGGCAGAAGTGGCCATTTCAGTGCCACGTGGAGCAAAGACGAAGGAAAATACCAAGGCTCCTTGGTGATCGGTGCTACTCAAGCTCCAACCGTGTTTCAGCGTAGCCACTGCCAGCAATTTCACTGAGGACTGAGATCAAGGACCAGTTATTTAACAATGTCTCTTGAGCCAAGAGGCCTGAAAACACCCATTTGATTCTAGAAACACCGCTATCAACTACATCCAGGCTGCTCTTCACTGACTACATTTCTAACCCAGCCCTGCAAAACCCACAGCTCACTAGATTTATACCTAAACTAATTTTTAAAGATACTGGGTTACTCAACTTAGCTACCCACATGAGTCAAACCAAATCAAACTTGAGTTCCTCAACACCAAGATATACAGTATGCTATCTAGTTTCCAAGCATCCCATACGCAGAATAACCAATGTATTATGGTTTGGGGTGAGAATAATTTGCCCAGACAGAATTCTTTAGCTATAACTGCACTGAGGAAGGTCACAAGTTTTTCTTCCACAAACTCACCAGCTTGTGCTCTTCAGCCCTGATCAGAAATTGTCAGATGGAAGACAGGGAGCACACACCACGGCCGGGCAGCTCTGACGCAGGGCTCCCTTACCCAGAGTCACCTGAGGGGAAAGGTTTTGTCACTTTTCCAACAGGCACGGCCACTTCAGAGCCCGGAAAACCCTTTGAAGATGAAAAGTGCTACTTACTGGATAAGTATCCTTATCAGCAGAAGCAGCACCTTTTCTTACAACCCAAATGATTCATACGCAAAAGTCTTACGTTCTCAGAGAAGTTATATCCTTTCAAAAGTAGGTAAAAAAATAAATCAGTCGTGATGGAGCTAATTCCAGCTCTCCCAGTATTATTGTATTTCACTAAGCAGAAGGTTTGTCATCCACTGATGAATGAAAGCTACCCAGTCACTTCAACAGGAATGATGCACCAGGAGCTCCCAGCTTTGGGCTAAGAAACACAGTTAAAAGCCTTAAGCTCCTTGTCTTTTCAGCTGGCAATTAAACAGCCCTCTTCACTTGTCAGTCCCCAAACCCCTCCCTCCCAAGCAGAAAAGCTAATGACTTTCCAGGCAGCGGTAAGAACAAACCGCTGAGGCAGTGTTTGATGTGTGCTGAATACAGAACCACATGGTACCCCTGTTGCAATTTTACGGCACAAAACGAACGCTGCTTAATGGACCAAGGGCACAGCTACCCAGTTTCTCTTCAACTCAAGAGGCTGTAACCAGAGGCTGTGAAGTGATACCACTGCAAACGCAAGCTGAGCAGGGTTTTCTTGTTTCAAATTTACTCCCGTAAATTAAAATTTTTTCCTGGCCTGGAGGCTACAGTAAGATACCGACTGCTCCTGTTCCCTCCTACCCTGCTTTCCTGCAAGTCCTTGATCTCACCTCCTACCAACAGCCTCCACACTGCCCATTCGTTTCACAGAGTCACAGCACCAGCTGCTGAGGAAAGAAACAAGAGGTCATGATTTTAAAGACTATGGCAAAATCAGGGAACAAATGCAGCTTCATAATGACAAAGAAGCCCAACTACCTACCCAAAGCACCCAACATATCTCCGTAGCAGGGAGCCACCCCTTGAAAAACTGGGCAAGTTGTTTAAGGTGTAGCTTGATGCCTCCCACTTTCAAGATCTCAGCATATATGCACAAAACCCATTTTGTATCTTGGCTTCCACCTGCTTTCCTTATATACCCAAGCAGCCTTCTATCCTGTGCCAGAAACTAATGGTGCAAGGAAGTCCAAAAAAAACCCACCACTAAACCCAAAACTACAGGTCATCAGCAAGATACTGCTCTAGACACCACTTCCACACATGTCTAGCCATTCAGTTATTAAAGTTTAGACCAGTAGGTTAGTAAACACCCCGTGCATGCCCTCAGCTCACAGTGCACAGGCATCGGTGCCATTCAGCTGAAGTCTTGCCCATAACCCAAACCAAACAGCACCGCAACCCCCTCTGCAGTCAGGGCTTCTCTGATGTGACGCACACCTGACCAGCAGAGAAGGATGAACACAGCACAAAGGTGATGTCAGTTCTTTAAAAAACAACCCAAAAAGCACAGGCTAGCATACAGAGGTACAGATTTCTTAGTCTTAAAATCTGACCATTCTCAATCCATGTTTTTGACCTTAACCTACATGTCATATTCTGTAAGAGGAAGGAATTCCAGCTGCGGGTGCTTATTGGATCCATCTCTTCATTAAGTTGCTTTAAACCCTACACCATTAAGGACAGAAGACAAGTCTAACATCACCTGTACCTCCCCTTACCTCTCCCAAGATATGGTTTATCAAGTCCACATCCACCATCAATACCTTTGTTTCCATCCACACCATGCTCTGAAGGTTTCAGCCCAGAAAACGTTCAGTTTCCACCTGGACCACTTCCATTGCCTGGTCCAAGCACTCCCCAAAGCCTGGGGCAGACAGGACCCCGTACACACAATCAAATGCACAAGGTAGGTAAGAATCACCCTGAAACACACAGCAAGAGATGCTTTCTGTCTCAAGAATCACGGCCGAGCCCACAACACAACTACCTGCACGAAGCCTTACCACTGCAGGCGTAGGGTTCTCCACGCAATTCATTCCGTACACACAGAAAAAAGCAATAAAATTAACACCCCCCACCCCCCCCCCGTTAAGTTGAAACTCAGGCACATCTGAAAGCACTGCAGCTATTATAGTTAGCACTAATCCCCACCACCTCTGCTGCCAAAACCACATGTTTTGCATAGTATTTGATGGCTCTAATCACCCTTTACAATCATTACCCCCCACATAGTCTCCTGCTCCCTTCACAGAAACACGTAACATTCAGAAATCTAAACTGCTTATTAATATCTGTCAAAGGTAAATCCCCCACCCAGTCCCAGGCCCTTGTCCTTCAGAGAAAATGACTTTTGCTGAAGCTTGGTAGCTTTACCGATTCAAGGTAGAACATTTCAGTTTCAGCCACAAAGACGCACACATCTATTTAGAAGTCTAACAGCAAACAGAAAAAAGCTCACACATTACCATGGAGTCTCCCTATGGAGCTTTTTTGTTCCGGAAGATGAGTTAGCATACTCCTAACTTGCCACAGGTCTAAAGCCCTCAGGAGCGGGACACAGCAGCTACACAAGGTAGAGGCTGAATTGAGTTACAGGGTCAAGTGCTCCAGAGCGCAACATAAAAAGAAAGAGAGAAAGAAATCCAAGCCATCATCTCGCATCTCTCCATCCCAGGAAACTCAGGACTGACAACCTCAAAAGTAAGTGCAAAGGTTTCAGATGAAAGTACCAGCTCCTGTGCTTACAATGACCCTTTTGGGCAAAACCCCAGCCCATGGTGGGAGGTGAACAGTAGAGTGGAAACAATGAGGCAGGTTTTCCAACGTAGCATTTAGGAAGGTGTCATCACCTTCTGAGCCTTTGAAATCCCCCAAGTAATTAAACAATCAAACAGTCAAAGGAGAGGAGGCTTTTAGCTTTGCAAACGCCATTATTTCCCAGCACCAACACAGATGCTGAACATTAAAAATAGTGTCTTTCCTCTAAAGAGAGGAGCTGAGAACAGCTGCCATAAGTAAGCAAGACCTTGCCCCAAAAATCAGCTGTCAAAGCTTCTGCCAGTTTAACTTCAGTGAAGAATCTTCAGCCAAGAAGAAAAAAAAAAAGGCAACTTTATCATAAATTGCTTAAAACAGCTTTTCTGCAGAAGTCTGCATTGGAGCCGCATCCCATCAGCAAAGGAACTACCTATATGAGAAAATTGCAGCAAAATGCCTCATTCACCCAGGTATTTCAAAGCCTGTCACGGGCTTTGATTGATTCCTTCTAAAGCTTTTAGTGCACATTAGTTTGTTTACTAGTCCTAAGAGCATTACTAATTCAGTTTGGGGCTTTTTTAAGCTATACCAGCACATTGAAAGTGAGTGCACCTTGGAAGAGAGCACGTCACAAAAACTGCTTGCTTAGGGAGAGGTTTCATCCATTTTAAAAATAACACTCCTGTCTAGATTTGGAATAGTTACAATTAATTGCTTAGCCCAGGTGGCCACTTGCAACTCCTGAATTATCAATTCACTCTGCAGGCTGTACACAAAGCAATTCTCCATACAGTAATAGCGTAGACTATTTAGTACTCCTGAGATTTCCATACAGCGAGTTGTGCCGGATTCCACTTCTCCAGTAAAATATTAACGACGAATCCCAAGTCTACACCGCGAGAGCCAAAGAAATCAAAGGAAAATGGGGAATAGACTCAATGGTACGTAACCTTGCAATGGATGCTCACAGGATGGAAAGGTCACCCATTAAAATGGATCTATTTTACGCAGAACTGCAGAAATTCCAGTAAGCCTTTTCTCTTCTCCCGTATCTACCAGCTAGAAACATCAGGTGGTTTCAAAGAACCCTCCAGGGAGACTAACTGAAATGTCAGCTGCAAAAAGAGGGTTAGATACAGCTTCCTCACGCAATAAAACCCAGTATTAATAGTTTATGGGCACTGACTTTATGTGCTGCAACAAAACCAGAGCTCTGCACTGTGACCAGCATTTCCTGGCAGCTCCCAAAAAGGACCCTGCCATCCCTCTCCACCCACTGCAATGCTCCAACGCTGCATCCCTGCACTCCCAGACGGCAACACTTTGCCAGGTTTGAAGCTGGAGGATTTTTAAGGTGCTCTGTTTTCATCCCTCAGCTGCAAATAGGTTCCACAGAGTCAGTAGCTGGGATTAACATCTGAAGAGGAGACACTGGTGGGCTGGGATCCCAGCAGCGAGGGCTGAGAGTGGCTGTAAAGGGACAGAGAGGGAAAACACAGACCTTCTGTAAAAGGAAATATTTCATTCCCCCATAGCATAAACACAGAAAGACCACAACTTAAAAGTTTAGGTCACTGTAGTAACTACATGGCAGAATTCAGATAAGAAACAAAATATTCTTCAAAATTTTTTGGAATGATGAGAGTATAACGTCTTCAGAAGCTTCTCCTGAAACCTTATATTCACACTTGATAGCTGAGGTCAAGAAATTGTAGCAGTGAAGGGTGGGAAGGAACAGAAGGGCTATGTGGGATGAAGCAGAGTTGAATTCAGAGAGAGACTTGTGGAGATAACATCAGATCATTTCCAGCTAACACGCTGATCAGCCACTGGATTATGTCTGAGGAGCCCTGATCATTTGAATCTGTTTCCAAAGCAAAGCTGAACGCAGTAAGAGAGCCACCCAAACCAAGCTGTATTCTGCACCTAGCAAAAGATTGCTAAAAACTTAGGAAAACAAATTCCCCTTGACTCTTATGGCAATCCTGGGGCCCTATAGGGTCCCCTATATGTAAATCAATCAGCACCACACGTGCATACCACAGCATCACACCAGGACACCGGCACAAGCCTTGGGTCCTTGAGGCAGACAGCTCAGAGGCCAGGAGCTCAGACCTGGGCAGCTGAAGGTCTTTAGATAAAGTGCTGAAACACAACACCTGCACTTTCCATTCCCCCAGCTGCAGAAGAGGCATATCTGCCCTGCACAGGCTTTGTGGAAATTAAAGGTGGCAGAGAGTTCTCAGAGGAAAGGCAGAAGGAAGGGTAGCAGCATCTCAAGGCGCCCTACAAGCCTCACTAATATCTAATATGTTCAAGCATCTTTATAAAGTTCCCCAAGGCAGCTCAAGCGTGCTGCAGACTCGCAGCTGAGAAATCCTGAAATTCAAATTCAGCTGGGTCTCAAGCACTCCTGCTAAGTTCTTAGAAAAAGCATCGAGTGCCCACACCAATTCACAGCACTTTCACAACCTGAGTTGCAAATTACATCTGGCATCCAAAGGGTACCATGAAGACAAGAGAGATGGCTTCAGCCTGTCAGAGGGACTGCTCTTCAGGTTTGCTGGGTCAGGCAAGACACGGATGGCAAACATACTTGGAAAGGGAAGCTTTCTCCTTCCAGGACTGCTTGGGTTTTACAACATTCAGCAACAATGATTTCCCAGGGTTTTGAATGGGGAAGTGGTCATGGAAGGCAAGAAAGGAGCACACTGAGCCAGAGGGTACAAAATCCTGGCTCTTCTTTCATTTACATCATTGCCACGATATCACTAATGACTATCAATGCGGGAATCAAAGGCAGGAATGCACTCGGATAAACCATTTATTCGGTTGGAGGAGCTAGTGGGGCTTTGCACCAAATGCTAGCTGTATTTCAAGAGAAAGTTTATTAACATCAGTAGTTGTGTGCTTGGGTGGCAGTCTGCCTACCACTTCCAACAGGAAAGAGCAACAGCAAGCACTGAACTTCTAGCAGCAACAGTGGAAGTGATTACTCTACCTGTTCCCCAGCTGAAAAACAAATAAATATTTTAACCCCCTCACAGTTTAAAGATAAGACAGGAAAGAGCTCTAGGATTACGATTGGGTGCAGAAAACTGATTTTGACCTTTGCATCAGGAGCCAAAGGTATTGTTTCACTATCCTCAAAATTTGCAATAACTTTATTTCTCCCCTTCCCTGGTTAGAACGCTCACTTTATCCAGTATTTACAGATCTTAAAGTGTTTGACAAACAGGGGACAGACAGGCACCCAGCCTTCTACACAGAAATGGGATTGAACCTACAGAACAAGCAAAGATGGGGCTGGTGAAAGCTTTGGCTCCAGGAGCACCTTTACCCTCTGCCCATTGCAGAATTAAGAGCTCAGGGAAATAAAAAGTAATAAAAGGGTGCAACAAGCACCCTCTTCAATCCATGGTTTGGCCGCGACCAGAACAGGTTAACATTTTTAAGCACGTCAAACAAGAATCTCACAGCCAAAGATGCTGGAGAGTCAGAGTCACAGCCAAAAGATGTTATCTGCAGATAACAGCAGGCAACAGCACCCAAAAGCCAACAAACTTCAGGCCCAGGACAACCCCATGGTTCCGGTGGTTTGTACCCCTCCCAGCATGGACAATGACAAGCAGGTCAGGCTCACCTGGCCGGTTCTCACACATTGGTGTAACCCAAAAAGGGCTGGGTCAGCAGACAGCAAAAAAAAAAACCAAACAACCCAAACCTGATTATAACCACAAAATGGTAAGTCCCACAATATGCTTCCAATGGCGTCAGATTTGTTTTCAGCAACCCTGAGCTGCAGCGCGGACCGTACACAACGCCTCTCAATTTTGTTAGCGGGCAGCTTTTCAAATGGAAAAATCAATATGATAAGTACCACCTAAATTCCTCAAGCACTTAGGAAACTTCTCCCCAGGGTCTATTACCACCCGAGTGGTAAAGCCGCCTACACCAGAGAAGAAGGACAACAGAAAGGAAAGACAGACAGAGCATTTATTTACATAACTGTCTTTGATTTCTGGTCCTCCCCAGCCTAGCTTTTTCAACACTGCAAAGGGTACAGTTACCAAGCGACTAAAATCAGAGCTAACACCTCTGGATTTGGGAACCCCAATAACAACTCCTAAATCTGTGTTTACTCACCCAAATCGAGGCGGCTTTGTTTAGATGCTGAAAACCACACTCAACTTGGGACAAATTCTCGCTGCAACACCACACTACGATTTTGTTGGCAGGCTGCAGTGATTGAATTGTGGTTCTTTAGAGAAAGCAGGCCTTTTTTTTTTTTCCTTTAAGGTAGAAACACACCATGCAGCAGTATCTTTTCTGGATACCTGTTTTCATTTTCCCTATCTCCAACCAGTCACGTGGCAAATGACACTACCACCTAAATTTAGCTCATTCTGTTCGCACTTGCCATCCTCCCGATGCCTGCAGGACTGCAACACACCTTCCTTCCTCTCCATCTCCCCTCGGGTGGACGGGGGCCGTTTCTGAAAGGGCAAAGCAGGCGCTGTACCAGAAGCCTCCCCGCCTTCGCCTGCCGCCCCGGCAGAGCCCCGGGACCCGCAAGGACAGCGCAGGCCGCCTGTTTTGTTCGGTGCAACGCCCATTCCTCCCTCGCAGGCCCCTTTGTGCTATATTACAGTGCCCCCTCGCTCGCTTTTGTCTCCCTACTGTCAGTCCGTCCCCGCCAAACCCCCACGGCCAGAGGAACTTCGGGACGCGGGAACATCCTCCTCACCCAAGACCTACACCCTGTGGCTCTCCGGTTGTAATGAAGAGGTCACAGATTTTCCGTATGCCTCGTCAGCGGTGGGGCTGAACGCTGGGGTAAACGAGGGCAGATCCAAAGCATGGTGACACGCTGCTGAAATCTTTACCGAGTCAAGGTTTCCCTGTTGGGCTGCTGACTCCCCCTAAAACAGGCGATGACGACACCGTCCAACACAGGCAGAGATGCTGGCCCACATCCCCAGCACGGGAGAGGGGTCGGGAAGCTGGCTCAGATCACCTTCCCAGGCAAGGCCTCGCCTTGAGCCATTAAATCCCAGCGAAACAGCCGGGCTCCGCCACCAGCGGCATCCAGAAGGAGCGGGAGGGAGGGAGGGAAGGGGATTTCAAGCCCTGGAGGACACCCTCCGCCTTCCCCACGCTCAGACTGCTGCACAGGGCAAGGACGGGGTGCGGGTAATAGGGGAAAAAGGGGCAAAACCGCTCCTTTTTGGGTGGAGCAGGCAAACACCACGGCCCGCAGGGGAGGGAGCCGGCGGGGCCGCGCAGGCCCCTGCCCCGGGAGGCCTCCAAGGCCTCGGCAGCCGGAGCCAGGTCCCCCCCCGGGGGGACAGAGAAAAAGAGGGACGAAGAGGTCGAGCCGTGCCCCGAGGGAACCGTCGGAGCCCGGGGCCGCCCCGGTTACCTTGGTCTCCTTGACGTGCTGCTTGATGCCCTCCGGGTACCACTGCACCCGCACGTAGCCCCGCCGCAGCGGGCTGGCGCGGCCCTCCTCCGCCCCGCCGG
>VXAK01001188.1:120309-135982 GCA_013399435.1 Arenaria interpres
GCACTGCCCTGTGCTGGGAGCTGCCCTCCAGCCGACAGCAAAGCCAGACCTTGATTTTATGGCTGGTAGAAGCCCTCATTTGGCAAATGAGCCAAAGCTTTGGCTTCGGTGACTCTAATATTGCAGTTTTTTCCCCTCCATCTGAAGGGATTTTTGAAGTAAATTGGTTTCTTGAGCAGGTCCCACTGCTCTGGCAGGAGAAGGGCTAAAAGAATCCAAACCAGCTTTTGCTGCCTGTCCTTTACCCAAAGTCGTCCTGTCTCTTCGCTCCATAGACCTCCCTACCCGTGCAGCGCTGGCTGGAATATCAGGAAAATCCCCCAAATCCTCAGCCTGCCTTCTTTTGGTGCGGGTAACACCCCAGGAGCGGCGGAACAGTTTTTTCCCTCTTGCCTTCTCCCTCCCAAAAATGTGGGGCTGCTCTGCCTGGGTTGCATCGTCCAGCTGGCTGTCATTGCTCGTTCCGAGGTTTCTCCTTTTAGGAAAATCAAGCGGGATACGGGTCTCCCTGTGCTCACCTCCGCAATTCACCGCCCCTGGAGGGAGCGGGGATGCTCACCTCAGGCCTGCTGGGATTTTCCAACCTTGCAAATGGACCAAAACCCCTGGGAAGGGGCTGGGAAGGGGCTGGGGCGGAGGGGTGGTGCGTGGGTGAGGGATGCGCTGGGAGCCGGATGGAGTTTCGGCTCTGCCCGGATCCTTGGCTGTCCGGAGGTGTGGGCAGGAGGGCAGCTGGATGTTCTAAGTGACGGTGAAGTACGAATTATTCCCTTCCTGCCTCCAAATCAGGAGGTGAAGCACTCCCAGCTCCTGCCTTCCCCCGGGCCAGCCCGGCCTCCGTGCCAGCGTTTAATCGCTCGCTACAGCATCGTTGTAATCAGAGGGGCAGCGTGTCGACGTGCTTCCCTGCTGGAGCGTTTCTCGGCATCAGCCCCAGGGATAAGGAACAGAATGGAGCTAAAAGGGACCGTTGGGTGGGAAAAGAGTAGCCATACCCTTGGGGAAAGACAGTTTAAATACCCATTCAGTGCCACGCAGTTATACAGCTCTTCACAGGGATGTGCTTCTGGGAGTACAGAGCTCCAGTCTGTGGGCCGTGAGCTCCATAAAGTGGAGGAGGTGGGGACTGGAAAGGCAGCACGTGAATGCCACCAGCACGTGGATGCCACCAGCACGAGGACTTCAACCTCTGACCGTGGCTGTGCTGGGGCAGGGAGGGCACCACGTCTCCCCAGCCCGCCTGGAACTGAGGGCAAGGTGCCGGCTTCCTTCCCTCCCTCCCTCCCTCTCTTCCTCCCTCCCTCCCGCTGAAGCCGGGGAGAACTGGGCCTTTGTGGGAGCAGAATCAGACCTTTGGGATGGGGAGAGGGTGCCCTCTGGCTCCATTGGAACTGGTGGCCTGTTCTTCTCAAGGTTTCAAAGCACGGCTTTATCCGGCACGGTGGTGGTTCTCATTATCTCCTTAATGTACATCATAACAGCTGCTAATAAAATATAGATATGGGTAATGGGCATAAGCGTGTGTGTAGGTGGAAACTGTCCCTCTTCAGAGCAATTACACGCTGAAGAGCGGCGGTGGGGTTTCAGGTAGCCACAAACAGCCACGCAAACAATCACATTATACAACCGGCGGGCTCACGGCAGGGGGATTTTAATGGGGACGAGTCAGGGCTGTTTGCTCGTTAGCGGGAATTGAGCCGGGTGTGTTTCTGCGCTCTGATCCCAGCTGGGGCTCTGACGTGCTTCCATCGTGGCACTGAAGGAGAACTCATCGCTTTCTCAGGGCACAACAGCCCTGGGGCCCGGACCGCCTCAACACCGACGTGCTTTGGGCACGTTGCAGTCCCTGGGTGTTGAAAAGAGCATCTCCCGTCACCCCAGGCTGTTCAGATCTCCGCTGAGGGACCTCAGCAAGTCAGACCACCCTGCGAAATACTAAGGCAAACACCAAGAAGCATTTTGCAAGCACAAATTATTATTTTTTTTTTTTTTGGCGAATGGGATTGATTCAGCAGGAGCTCTGAAGAGCCAGGACTTCTGCAAAGTGACACACGTCAAGCAGCTCCTCCCCGTTACGGCAGTTAGATCACCAGTATCTCCCTGTCGAGATACTGGTGAAAAGCAAGCCCCGTCCTTCCTCCTCGGGACCTGGGGGCACCTCACAGGGACCATCTTTGCACAGGCCTTGCAGGGGTTAAGGGGTGGCTGGTTGGGGTGCCAACCGGGGTGCCAGGATGCCTGCAGGGTTCCTGGATGCCCACAGAGTGCTAAGGTGCCTGCCAGGTACTGGGGATGCTTGCAGGGTGTTGGGGATGTCTGCTGGGAGCTGGGGTGCGCACAGGGTATACTGGAATGACTGTCAGGTGCTGGGATGCCCATTGAGGATGCCTGCAGGGTGCCCACGGGGTGTTGGTGATGCCTGGAGGGTGCCAGGATATCCACAGGAGACCAGGGATGCCCGCAGAGTACCAGGAATGTTTGGAGGGTGCCAGGATGCCCACATGGTGCTGAGTGCTTGCAGGGTACTTCCAGGATGTCCACAGGGTGCCAAGGATGGTCACAAGTTGGTGGGTGATCAGAGAGTACTGGGGATACCCAGGGGGTAGTGGGGATGCCCAGAGGGTGCTGGGAGTGCCCAGAAAGTCCTTCAATTCCCAGAGGGTGCCGGGTATGCTCACAGGGTGCCGGGAATGTCTGGAGGGTGCCAGGATGCCCGGAGGGTGCCAGGGATGCCCGAACAGTACCGGGATGCTCAAAGAGTGCCAGGAATGCCCAGACAGTGCTGAGAATGTCTGGAGGGTGCCGTGATACCCAGACAGTACCAGGATGCTCAAAGGGTGCCAGGAATGCCCAGACGGTGCCAGGAGTGTCTGGAGGGTGCCGGGATGTCCAGAGGGTGGCAGGAATGCCTGCAGAGTGCTGGGGATGCCTGGATGGTGCCAGGGATGCCTGGACAGTACCAGGGTGCTCAAAGGGTGCCAGGAATCTCTAGACATTGCCAGGAATGTCTGAAGGGTGCCAGGATGCCTGGAGGGTGCCGGGGATGCCTGCAGGGTGCTGGCGATGCCCAGAGGGCGCCAGGGATGCCCGGACAGTACCGAGATGCTCAAAGGGTGCCAGGAATGCCCAGACAGTGCCGGGAGTGTCTGGAGGGTGCTGGGATGCTCGGAGGGTGCCAGGGATGCCTGCAGGATGCTGGGGATGCATGGACAGTACCAGGATGCTCAAAGGGTGCCAGGAATGCCCAGACGGTGCCGGGAATGTCTGGGGGGTGCCAGGGATGCCCGGACAGTACCGGGATGCTCAAAGGGTGCCAGGAATGCCCAGACGGTGCCGGGATGCCAGGAGGGTGCCCGGTGCCCGGGCTGCGGCGGGGCTCTGGTGCCACCTCGTGGGCTGCCGCCTCCCGCCGCCTCGCAGGGCCCGGCCCGGTTGGGATGGAGAGGAGGGAGCCGTTCTGTTGGTCCGGAGGAGATGAAGCTTTGCTCGGCAGCCCCAGCCCTTGCAGACAGGGTCCGGGGCGGCTGGTGGAGCTCCCGGCTGAGGGGCAGGAGAGCTCTCAGCATCCCTCTGCTGCGCAACTCCTTGGACGATCCTCCCCAGGTTTTCTTCTTTCGCTGCTTCCCAGGGGCACGCGTGTCCCTCTGCCACCTGCTTGGCATCGCCGGTGCCTTCAGAAAAGGTGCTTCGGAGCAGAGCTCGCTGCTTGGGTCACGGGGAATGACTCCGGACTCTCCCACCGGGATAGGCTGGGAGTTTATAACCGTCACGCAGTCAGGAATCACTGTCCTGGTCACATCAGGGGACAGAAATATTAGCAAGTGATGCAGCATATGGAAATCTTTCGTCCTGGCTCGGTGAGCTCAGGAAATCTCCCGAGGCCGGTAGGGGAAAGCTTCTCCCCTGGGAGAGGGGCCCCCAGTGGCGCCCGGTGCCCCCATCCTTCACAGGATTACCCGGCTCTTCCCTCCTTGCTTGTGCTGCCCTGATCAAACACTTCTGGCCCTCCCCACAAATGGCCTCAGAGTGACATCACCTTGTACATGTATAATGTTATGCAAACGCAATCCTCCTCCACACTCCCTCATCCTCTTCGCTGAGACCAAATCCCCTGATGGGGCTGGTCCGGGCCCAGCCTTGCTCTGGGATGCAGGATTTGACTCTCCTGTAGGTTCCATTTTGTCTCCAGCCATCTCCACGGGGCCACCCTGGCTCCCACCAGCAGTGTGCCAGGGCTGGACCGAGGGCAGGAGAGCTCCTGCAGAGCTGTAAGCAGCGGGATGCCCCAGCAAAAAATCGCCCAACTGCCACGTCCCAAAGTCAGAACTGGATCTAAACTGCCTGGAGATCTGGGAGGAGAGGATGGGGGCTGCCTCTGCCGAGCCCCTTCCCACCTGCCTGGCCTTCTCCTCCCAGATGAACCCCTGCTGAACCCCATCCTCCCAGGGATTGTGTCCTGAGTGGCCGTGACCTAGTTATAAACTGCCACATCCCCGCCGAGAGAAGGAAAGGAGGCTAATCACCGCCGGTGCCTGTGCTCCAGGGAGAGGATAAAAGAGGTCCCAGCCAGGTCCTGGTCCCCCACTTTTGGCTTGAGGTTCCTACAGCCAAGCAGAGGTGGGTGAAACTGGCCCCCTCTCTGCTCGCGCTCTTTCCTCAAAGGCTCACGTAGAGGATCAACAAGATACACCAGCCATACGAAGGCACATGCTGATTTAGTGCATTTGGAAGCATCCCTTCGTCCCTTCCCCAGCTCCCCGTGACCCTCTGCAGAGGGAATCAGCCCTGCATCCTCATGGAAGAGACATCAGCTGGACTGATGGGCCGAAAGGAACCCGCCAGAGGAAATCCATATATGTGCATATTTGCATATTTTATATTTATATATTAACACTTCAGAGCACAAAGCAGAACCAGCCCTTTTAGGGTCTAGTTAGAGCCTGAGGCTGGGGTCTGGCCACCATCCCTAGAAACCCCACGCTGCTATTTCGGAAGAGCATCATCTCGCAGGCTCCTGAGCTGCACGGAATGCCTGCTCCAGCGGAGAGGCTGGAGGGATCCTGCCTTCGCAGGACACACTGGTGGTTTTGAACTGCTCTTGGCAGCAGGAGGGGGGAGCATCGAGGGATGAAAGCAGCAGGTAGCCGGCCTGGCAAGTGCTGAGAATACCGAGTGTGGCCAAAGAGCTACATCCTGCTGTGAAGTTACAGCAATGACGAGCAGTTGCACGCTGCCAGTCCACGGCAGCTGATGAGAAGGCAGGAGAAAAGGGAGAATGAAATAAGGGCATGTGGCTGACCTTGCAGCGATGCCAAACTGCAGGGTCCTGCCGTCACCCGTGTTATGCCATTGCCAGGAGAAAAGCATCACCCTCCTTGGGTATGTGGGTCCCTATAGCTAAGGTGTAAAACAGGGATGTAAGCAGGGTCCAGCTTGGTAATTATGTGAGTAATTACATGAGTTAGGGAGAGAAACCTCCCTGGATGGTCCCACATGGGGGAGGACCCTGATGCTACCTGCGTCCCCTGTGATGGCAGACCCTGCCCCTTGAGGCCGAGGGACCACGAAGGCTGCAGCCACCAAAAGCAGCTTAATCCCCCTGAGCCCCGGGATAACCCGGCACTGTGGCAGGGATGGCGGCAGAGCACGGCTCAGCCGAGGAGCCCCCGGGCTGCCTGTGACGCTTCATTCCCAAGCCCTGGCAGAGCAGGGGGCAAACACTGATTCATCTGCCTCCCACGTGTCGCCCCTCGCCGCAAAGCCTACCCAGAGATAATTGCCATCTTCCTGAGAGGGACCAGCCTGGCTGCGGGGCGGGAGTGACAGCTCGGGGCTCTTTGAAGATGCTGAAGAGAGCTGCTAAATATGTAAATCTCAGCACGCTGCTGTGGCTCTCATTTAATGGAGTTTCTGACCCTCTGCAGCTGCGTAGGAGCAGGGAGAGAGGGACCCAGCTAAAACCACCGAGAGCAGCAGCCCTGCTTCACTATTCCAGCCACGGGCCAGGCTCTGCTCTGCTGAGTTCAGTTTTAATGGCTGGGATTTGCTCTGAAATGCCATTTCTGAGGAGCGGAAATCTACTGGGTCGTATTTCTGTTTCAATTCCACCAAAAAAACCCTTAAAAGGCAGAGATAAGGGAGTAGCCCCAGGTCACTTTGCCTGTGGCGGGGAACTAAAGCAGGGCCTGAGCTCCCCTGGAAACATTTCCAGTGGAGCAAAGCCAGCTCTGCCTCCTGCTCCGGGCTTCTTCCAGGGCTGCATCTGGTTCGTGATGATAATGATGATGCCAACATTTTTTAATTATTATTTTTGCTGACCGACCTTCCCAGTCATTTCCTTTCCAGGAGCTCACGCCTGGGATAATCCCCCTTTTATTACACGTCCTGATTGGGGACAAATAGTGCTGGCTTTGCCTATGCAGTTTTTTTATGTAATGGCTCCCAGGGATGGAGAGCTGGGCAGGAGACAGATGCTTCATCTTTGGAGTAAGCTCCTTTGGGGACAAAATTTAGGTTTGGCCCTCCATCCTACAAAAAGCTGGCCTGTTTCCCTGATAAACCCCCCACCACTCAAGCCCAAGGGGCTATCATGCCTTTCACAGCCAGCAGCCTGCCCATCCTCGGCACGAAGAAGGAGCAGCCACGCTCAGTAGGGCTGCCTTCAGCTTCCTATGGGCTCCCAGTCCCATCAGACTGGTCTGGATCACGGCACGTTGCTCTCTTTTCCTGGCTAAGTCCTCCACTCTCCCTGCCCGGCTCGTAGTGAGGTCTCAGGGCAGAGCAATCAGCTAAATGCTTTATCCCTTTGCAGGCAGTCATGCCAGGGGAAAAAAAAACCAAACAAAACAACAAAAAAACCTGATGGGATCCTTCTGCTGGCCTGTCACCTTAAAGCCTCTCACCTCTCCCTGTCTTTCATCGGGGTTATAAACTCCTTAGGGCGTCATCACGTGCTCCATAAATAACAAATATATAAGCAGGGGCTGCGGAGGGTGCAGCAGACAAGGAGGAGGGGAGGCAAACCCCCGGGTCCTCCTCTCCTGCCAGCTGTGGGACGGCACCGCTGGAGCCAGGGCGGGCAGAGGAGCGGCACGGGGTCCCCTCTGGTAAGCACCCACCTTTCTGTTGCATCCCGGAGGTACTGAGAGCCTTGGAGACAGCTGGTGGTCCCAAGGGCACTGTGACTTACCAGCCCCACTATTCCAGGACGGGGGGGAATTGCCCCAGAGGGTGGGGGGAGGTTGGTGCAGGGAGCTGGGCTTGCCTAAAAAGTGACTTTGGTGGAGGTAAAAGCGTGACTCTCACCACAGCGCCTGTCCCATCCCGAAATTTCCACCACATTCTATCAAAACCTGGGTGTAGGTATTCGTCTCACTGAAACCCTCCATGTTCAGGGCGCGGGAAGAGCTTGAGCTTTTTTGCGGCGAATGTTTGGCTTCAAAACTGGGTGAATAACTCCTTACTACAAACTAATTTTAAAACTCAAGCTCCAAATCCAGGCAGACACTCATGACATAATACAAAGATGATCTTAGGGGGTTACTGAGGACGTGCCCGTTTATTCGCATGTGAGCATCTCTCTGGACCAGGTAGATGCTTTGGTCTCTAGTCCACAAACACAAGTAGGGGAAAAATTTACAGAGGCAGCTTTAGGTATGCTGCTACATATGCACAAATGTATTGAGCTTGTCTCAGGCAGGTCTGGTAAGGAGCTACAGCACAAAATTTAGCTTGGAGTGTATGTGGCTTGAAAAATACACAGGAGGCTGTGTTGGAGCATGGGAAGACAGATTTCTCGAGCCAGGGGGAGAGGATTTTCCTCCTTGCTCTGGTTCTCACTTACTCTTTGACCTGGGGGGAGTTTCCTTCACCTCTTGGGGTGGGATGCTGCCCAGTGTAACTGCACTGCCCCTACCCCCATGGGCATGTGGGGCCTGGGGTCGCCTCTGGGGACGGGCTGGGGGGAGCGGCTGGTTCCTCTGTGCTCTGCAGGCTGTGTGTGTCACCCCCGCAGAAGACTTTTGCATCTGCAGGGAGCTGAGAAGCAAAGCAAAAAGTTCATTTCCAGAGAACAAACACAGATTTATCAGCCCTCCAGCTGTATAACCCATGTTGCCAGGAATAAAGTGCTGGAGGGGAAAAAAAGAGAAGGAAAACAAGCTCAGGAACAGCCTTTCCCCATCACTGACTTCTCCTCCAGGCTGTTGCCGGATGGGGTCTCAGGAAATTTCTAAAAATAGCTGGAGGGATCTAATTCCCCTTTCCCCGTCATCTCTAACGGGAACCAAGCAGAGTCTTGAATCTTCCTCAAGCTCTGTGGATGTCCCTGTAGAGACTCTCCGGTATTCAGCTCTTTACAGCCTTTGTATGGTCTGGGATAAAGATTGCTCTTGGACAGTGACCTGGCTACCAGCGGCTGTGGGGGACCAAACCTCCTGCTCCGTAACTCCCACAGCAGCTGAACCTCTGCTCTGCCCGGCCATCCCTGCACAGCATCCCCAGAACCTGCCCCAGGCCCTCAGCACCGCCCAGGATCAAACCACTGTTGCGTTTTCTAGGTGCCCAGAGCCTACCCTCTTCCCTGCTCTGGGATTTATCCAGGTGGATGAGCCCTTAATCCAATTAGCAGGATGAGGAGTTCCAGAAGATTTGATAAGCTCTACAAATGCTACAACCCCCCAGAACCCTGCTCTCCCCTCCAGCTGGGCCACCCTTTTACTTCCCTCCCTACATGGTTCCCAGGAGCGTGAACCACCCATTCCCATCATAATTCCAGTTAGTCCTTGCTCTCACCCTTTGGGGACTAGAACAAGCATTAGGGGTGCTAAATAATTCCCCGGCCAAAGAAATGCCCTCTCCCTGATGGACCCAATCCCTTAGAGACACCACATCCGCTGCCAAACCGGCAATTCATTGAAAATAAATCAGAACACCCACCCCCTCTCACCCTGGACTGGATGAAACAGGCGTTTCGAGCACCCAGCCCTCGGCGTTTCAGGATGGAAAATTCCCAGCTTGCGCCGGTTCTGCCCTGCGCAACGTTTGTGCTGGTAATGCTTTTGTTTCTATAAATCCTATTAGCTGGAGGCAAGCCTATAATTAGCAGGGAAAGCCGGCACCTCTCAAACAATAATCAAAAATGACCTGGCTTCGCTGCAAATTGCTTGGCTATTGGGCTGAGCAGGGACAGGCGGATGGCTCGGGGAGCTCTTCCCACTATTTCTGCCTGCGGGACGCATGTGCTTCGCAAAGTTATTCGCTCAGTTTGTGGTTCTCCCTGGATTTATTAACTCAGTTTGCTTGCACATGAAACAGGAGGCAGAGTGAAGCTCCAGGCTCTGATCCAGGTGGAGGGATTTGGCCGGGCTGTGGAGGATGGGCACTGCCGGATGAGCTCAGGGGGCCGATGACCCTCCTGGGAGAACCAAGGGGTCTGGGGTCTCACGTCACAGGTGGCATGTCCTGGGGTGAGCTGTGCCCGGTGGGATTGTACTGCCCAAAGCTCCTGGGACAGGAGACAAACCTGGGGGCAGTTCCCTAAGCAGGATGCTTGAGGCTTGTCCTGCCATTGACCCATCTCAGCTACGTCTGTGAGCACGGAAATGACTTAAGAGCCCAACAGGGGCTAAGCTGTGTCGTTTATACACTGAGCAAGCTGGAGAAGAGAGTAAATCCTAGAAGCCCAGGCTGTCCCTGGGAAGTGGCCCTGGCTGCCTGATATGTCCGTGCCGCGGCATCCTGGTGCACTTTTGGTGTCCTGGCACTGACTGACGTACAACCATGCAGCACCGTGTGGAGCTTTCACCCAGAGCTGCTTGTTCTGCAGTCTCTCAGCTTCCCACAGCCACATCCCACCCTGCCTGGCCCCAGGGCAGGGGCTGGACTTGTCCTGGGGCTCTCCTGCCTGTCCTGCTGCCTGGCTTTGCCACGGGCTGGGTCGGGAGATGTGGGGCAGGGTACCAGGGTGGGATGCTCAGCCCAGTGCCCGCTCCCCCTGCCCCAGCTCTGGCAGCCCCTGTCCCTGCTCTGTCCCACTGCCTGGATGCTGGCAGCTGGTCACCAGGCTTTTGTGCCCCGTGTCCCTGCGGCCACGAGTCTGCTACAGCCCAACTCCTGCACTGGCCCCCAGCAATGGGGTCACTGTGGGCGGGTATTTGCTGTATATACACACACACACACACACACACAACTATGTATAGGAAAAGGGTGGCAAGCAGCTTAATCCTCTGTGTGATCAACAGGTATTTTTGGCGACTAAGAGTGCCGGAGGAGATCGGCTGAAATAAAGGGTGCCCTGAGGCTGCCCCGCACAGAGGGAGCGGTGGGAAGCCGAGCAGCAAGAGGAGGAGGAGGAGGATGTCAGCACTCAGCGCGTTGCCTTTCCTGAAGCCCGTTCACCTGAGGTCCCCCAGGAGCTCGCCCGGGGGCCAGCGCCGCCACACGCTGCCCGCCAGCGAGTTTCGCTGCCTCAGCCCCGAGGATGCCATCAGCGTCTTCGAGATCGAGCGAGAAGGTAAGGGGCTGCCCCGGGGAGGTCCTGGCCTGGGGGTATCAGCTGGAGATGCCCCATCTGATCCCTTGGGCTCCTTGGGGGCACACCATGGTGGCAAACCCTCCATGTGTGCTCTTGTGGGTTGATGAGGGATGGAGCCAGCAGCCGTAGCTGTGGCCAGGCCACCATGGGCTCCTTAACGAGGTGGATGAGGCTGTGATTGAGGAGATGGAGAATCACAGCCCCCAGCTCACCCAGGGTGGGGAGGGTGGGAGGTGACCCCGGACCGGGTGAGCGGGGAGCAGCTCTCTGAAAACAGAGGGGAGTGGACAGGGGAGGGAGAAGGTGGGAGGAAGGACACTGTGCTCAGCCTCTTGTTGCACAGGGGCGTGTTGAGATGTACCCCCAGCAACCTTACCCCTGCCCTCCATCCCAGGCACCCCCAGCTCCCCTCACCCAGACTCACTGGCCCATTTCTTCTCCTCTCCAAAGGGCAAGGGCAGTCGGGGAGATGCCAGGGAGGAGGGCTCATCTCAGCACTCGCTGCTGTAGCCCTGGAGTCAGCGATGAGAGTGGGGAGATGGTCCTTGGGCCAGGGGGGCTGCCTCTGGAGGAGCAGAGCTGCTCCCTGGGGTCATCCATGTCCTTAAGGCTCCTTTGAACCAAGTAGGCAGCAGGACACATGCCATCTTGCCCCATCACATCCCGTGCCAGGGGGTTGTCAGGGTCCCCCCCTCACTGTACTCACCGCCGTCTCTCTCCAGCCTTTATATCTGTCTCCGGGGACTGTCCCCTCCACCTCGATGAGATCCGCCACTTTCTGAACCTGTGCCCGGAGCTCTCCCTCGGCTGGTTTGAGGAAGGGCGGCTCGTGGCGTTCATCATCGGCTCCCTCTGGGACCAGGACAGGCTCACCCAGGTAAGAGTGACCCTGATTCTTCCCAGCTCTTGTACTGGCAGTGGTGCTGCCAGAGTCTGGGGACAAGGAGAAGCTCCCCAGGGCCCCGAGGCTACTCACTACTCACCAAGTCTTCTCCCAAGACTGATTGCTACAGGGCTGCTCTGGCGGAAATGAACTTTCTCGTTAATTAATTTTACCGATGTTGTTCATAGAATCATAAAATCGTCTAGGTTGGAAGGGACCTTAAAGATCATCTAGTCCAACCATCAACTTAACTCTGACAAAGAAAAAAAAAAAAAAAATTACTAAACCATATTTTTGAGGACCATGTCAACCCGTCTTTTCAATACCTCCAGGGATGGTGCCTCAACCACTTCCCTGGGCAGCCCATTCCAATGCTGGATAACCCTTTCCGTGAAGAAATGTTTCCTAATATTCAATCTAAACTTCCCCTGTTAAAAAATATCCTCAGTAATTCCCCACAATATTGGTTTTAAAAATTAAAAAGCCTGCAGGGGTGACGGGGGAGGTGAAGGAGCGGGGAGGTGAAGGAGGGTGGCACCAGGACCCTTCTCCCTTCGGGAGAGGGATGCGGATCCAGGTTCACTGGGGTGGGGGAACCAAGTCACACGCAGGATGGGACACCCCTCCACACACCCTGGGTGGCACTAACCCCCGCTCCCCCCTCGGCAGGAGGCGCTGACCCTGCACAAGCCGCGGGGCACGGTGGTGCACATCCACGTGCTGGCCGTGCACCGCACCTTCCGGCAGCAGGGCAAGGGCTCCATCCTCATGTGGCGGTACCTGCAGTACCTGTGCTGCCTGCCCTTCGCCCGGCGTGCCCTCCTCATGTGCGAAGATTTCCTCGTGCCCTTCTACCAGAAGTGCGGCTTCGAGGCGCTGGGCCCCTGCGAGGTGACGGTGGGGGACCTGGCCTTCATCGAGATGCAGCATCCCGTGCGGGGACATGCCTTCATGCGCAGGAACAGCGGCTGCTGAGCCCCTCTCCTGTCCAGCCCTGCCGGGGGGGTGGGTTGGAGAGAGGCTGCCGGGGGGGGGGAAAGAGGCTGCGACCCCTCTCCATCCCTGCCATGGAGATACATCTTCCCCGGCTGGCCCTGGCCACAGCTACTCCCCTCTGCCACATTTGCCTTCCAGCCAGATCAGCCTGGTCCCATCCCCGCAGGGCTGGGGACCAAAATCTCCAGCCTGGCCCCACTGGGAGCACTGACACTGACCCCCCCTCCTCCCCAGTCTCTGCTGGGGCTGTGCCGGAGAGCACAGGCAGGCTGCAGGGCCCCCCCGGGGATGGAAAGGCTTTGCCCTAGGAGCACTGAGGGGTGCTCTGCTGATTTAAGGGCACTCACAGCCACATTTTGCTGCGACACCCAGAAGAGACCGTACACACGTGTGTCCCCAGCCCTGCACCCCCTCCCACCACCACCACAAGTGTCCACACCATGGCCCAGTCCCCCCCCAGCAGCCACCAGACCAGGACGGGGTCACAGCAGCCGCCCCACTGCCCACAGACATCTTTCCAGACCCCCTGGATCACACACAGAGCACATCCCCAGCCACACATTGCAGAGCCTCCCTGGGGGGGCCAGTCCAAACCATTCCCCTCCCACCCCGAGACCCACAACCAGCCCCGGACAAGCCTTCTGCAAACGCCTCGGGCTGTTACGAAGCAGCAAATAAAGAGGTGGCGGTGATTTTCTACGCAGCCCGTGTGTGTTCCTGCACCTGGCCACAACAGCCAGGATGAGAGGAGCCACCCAACACCCCTTGGGACATCCCAGCTTCAGGGGAAACGGGGGCAAATCCGGCCCCAGGTCATTCGATGACGGGTGGGATGCAGGCTCTGCCCTTGGGAAGGGTCAGGAGGCTCCGTGGGTCTCTTTGCTCCAGGTATTTGGCTTCTCCTTCTGCTCGAGATCCTCCAAACCCTGTCCCCCTCCCAGAGAGGTAGAGGGGGACAGTGCAGCCCTGCACATCAGGCACTGCCAGCTCATCCCCCCCCCAGCCCTGCCAAACTGAGCATCCTCAAAACAAGCAGAAACCCCCCCAAAAATTGCCGCATCCCTGCGCCTCAGAAGGGAGAAGAGGCCTTGTGCGTCTCATTAAATACAAGTAGAAATTTATTTAAAGGGGGGGGGGACAAAAAAAAACCAACCCACAGCTTTTAAAAAAAGTATCAAAAAGAGACAAATGAGGTGAAGTGTCTGTTTTAGGCTGGAGCAGCAACTGGAGGGACAGAGCGGGGCTGAAAACTGGCCCGTGGCGGAGGGAGGGATGCGGGGAGGGATGCAGGGGTCACAGAGCTCCTGGAGCCTGGCTGTGGACAAGAGGGAGCCGAGCTCCCAGCCCTTGAATACTCATCCCGGGACATCCCGGCGGGGGGTGGGGGGGGGATTCACACCTTTCCCCATTTAACAGCACTGAGACCCACCAGCACCAAAGCGACACATACTGGGGGAGAGACAGCCCAGCACCAGCCCTGGCCCAAACCAGCCCAGCAGGGTCACCGGAACCCCAGGAAGGACCTGCCTTTGCACTGAGGCGGGTGGGAGGGAGGAGGAGATGGTGGAGAACAGCAGCCCAGGGCTGGTGGCAGGCAGGGATGTGCAGCCTTGGGGAGGGAAGGCAACTGCCCCCCTCCTGTGCTTCTCCTTTAAGGCAGGGAGGGCTACCTGGGTCTCCATGCTTTGAAAAAGGGAAAGGGGTAACAGCAGGGACTGGAGGCAGAAGCAAAACGTGGGAGCACCGATGGCCTCCCGAGGGGGTCTGTGGGCTTCAGGAGCAGCCACACAAGCCCCCCAGGGTGTTTCTCTCCATGCCTGCCTCCCAGCACGGCACTACAGAGACAGTATGTGCCACTTCTCTGCTTCCAAAAAAGGAATTTCACTGAAATAAGGGGAAAAGGACCCCACCCGCACCAAGTCCTGCCTCTCCATCCAGCGATAAGCCCACGTGGGGAAGCACAAGCCTCCTTCCACAGCCTTAGGGGAACACCAGATGAGACAGCAGGGCTGAGAAATACCTTTGAAGTTCAGCTCTGAACATCTCAGAGCCGTGGCAGAGGTCCCAGGGAGCCCAAAGCTGGGGAAACTCTCAGGCCAAAAACCCGCAGATAAAAAAAACAAACAAACAAACAAACCTGCCCCTACAAAAAAGGGGGTCGTGTTCACAGTATGAGCTGCAGCACCCGGGGGCACCGAGGTGGGACGGGGATGGGTCACAGGCAGGAGACCTGGGCAGCTTCAGCCCCAGGGCCAGGAGCCCAGCCTGGGCAAGAAAACACCAAAACCCCACTTTCTTATGGCCCTTTCCCCACACAGGCAGCAGCCGGGGTCCTGGGTCAGTCCCCAAACCAGTTATGGCTTGAAAAGTCAAGAGGCAGCCCCAAAGGGGTGCAAGGCAGGGTGGCTCCAGCCCCGCTCCCACAGCCCAAACCCACCAGCCCCGGGGATGAAGCCGTGCCTGGGATCTGCTCCATCCCAGCAGGGATGGTGACGATCCAACCCCCTGGAGATCATCACCGCCGGCGCCTCTCCCAGCCCCGTTCCTGCCGGCGGGGTCAGTGCAGGACCTGCTCCAGCTCGTACTTCTCACAGAACTTGCTGGTGAAGGGCAGGCAGGTGAGGTACTCGATCCAGCGCCAGTTCACGGGGTAGACGTAGAGCCAGACCACCAGGGAGGCGAAGAGCCCCACGAAGACCAGCAAGGAGACGATGATCATGGCTCGCTTGCGGTACTTGTCCACCGTGCCGAAGGTGATGTAGGGCAGGAAGGCGAAGGAGAGGAGGAGGCCGCTGAGGAAGCCGAAGAGGTGAGCGATGTTATCAATCCACGGCAAGAGGCCGCAGACGAAGAGGAAGAGGACGATGCCAAAGAGGTTGAGGAAGGCTTTCCAGGGTTTCTCCAGCACTTGCCAGCTCTGGAAGAGCTCCACGAAGAGGCAGGCCAGCAAGCCAAACTGGGACCCGGCGGGCCCCACCTGTGGGGATGGGAGAAGTCATGGCCAGACCCTGCATATGTCACCTCAGAGATGTCCCCACGTCCCCAGGGGACTGTCCCCTCCCCTTGCATAATGCATTTGGCTCCTGCAACCTTCTGAGGGCTGCACTCCACCAACCCAGGGCTCAGGGGTGGGAGCCCTGGCATAGAAGGAGGAGGAGGAAGAGGAGGAGAGTATGCCGGGCAATGTTTTGGCAGAGCTGGTGCTTTGTGTGACTCAGCAGCCGGCAGCATCACCCCATCCCAGGCCACAACCCCCCCCT
>VXAK01001188.1:136157-148131 GCA_013399435.1 Arenaria interpres
GCCCTCACCTCCGCCCTGTACGGCAGGAAGATGGCACTGGCCAGATTGCCCGTGATGCCGCTGAGGATGAAGATGATGGAGATGCGATGCCAGCCCGCCAGCTTCTCCAGGTCCCTCAGCACCGTCATCTGGAAAGTCACCGACACCAGGCAGTGGATGATGCTGGGGGAAGAGACCCTGCGTTACAGACCCCTGTCCTGCCAGAGCTCCTGCCCAGCTCTCCCACCCACTGCCCCAGGGCACGAGGCATCTTCTGAAACATCCTTCACCGATGGCACGTGTTGCTGTAGTCTGGGGGTGTCCTCCCCTCTTCCCTCCCAACCCATCAGGGATCACAAACCATCCCAATGGATTTTCCGCTCCCAAGTCACCCCCCCCTTCATCCCCTGGGGGACACGGGGGGCCGCGGCTCACCCGGCATGCAGGAACAGGGACAGCCACAGGCGGTAGAACTGGTCGGGGACCTCCGGGTTGAGGAAAGGCAGGAGGCCACAGACCTCGTCCAGGCAGTGCACCTGCAGAGGCAGGAGGGGTTTGGAGGGTGAGGGGGGCTCAGCCCACACCCCAGAGCCACGGGGAGCAAAGGACAGGTCAGAGGGACACATGGCTGACGATGCCATGTGTCAGTTGTGGGGGGGACCCTGGGTGGTGGGGGGGGACCCACACTGTCCAGGTGCTATGGAGGGAGCGAGTGAGCATCCTCAGTGCCCCAGGAGATGCTGAAGGGCTGTTTCCCTTCCCGGGATGTGCCTTTCCCAAGGACATCCACACTGCCCAGGTGAGGCTGGCTCAAATCCTGTCTTTCCTCCTGCCCCACACCAGTAAGGTGGGCACGCAGAGGCAGCAGGCATCCTCCCTGCTCATGCCCACCCCAACCACATCCCAGGGTACCATAAAGCCCCGTGGCATCAGCAGGGCAATGCGTGACCCAGCTGCCACCATCCTGTCCCACGTCCCCGGCCCTGCTCACCTGCGAGCAGAGCGTTGCCTCCTCATGGAAGTAGCCGTGCATGAACTCGCAGTACTCCCGCGTCGTGATCTCGCAGCTGGGCAGAGGGCAGGCAGTGGGCTTGACGGGGGGCAGAATTTGCTCCCCACTCCCCCGAGCATCCCCCTTCACTCCCGGCAGCCAGTCCTGCCGCCACCAACGCTTCCCACCCCTCCACTCCAAGCATCCATAACCTCCCTCTCCCCCCTAGCACAGGACATAGGGCAGAGGGGGGAGCCGAGCCTGGGCTGGGTGCCCCCCATGGCTGTGACCCACCTGCCCTTGGTGCCGATGCAGCAGGGCCTGCCCTTGATCTGGCAGTCCATGTGGGCAAAGCCCGTGTGGTTGGTTTTGGTCTCATAGGTGCAGATCTACGAGCAGGAGTGGGAGAGGAGCCAAGGTCAGGGTCTGGCCCCAAGCTCTCCCTGAAGCCCCCGTGCCCGGCTTTGTTGCGTCCCATGGGGACTGCCACCTCGGTGCCACCCAGCTCGTGGTGCCACCGGGCTCTTACCGGCCACTTGGTGATGTCGTCTGGCCACACGTGGGGTGGGTTGGATGCTGGCTCCTCACATGTCCTGGAGGGAGGAGGTGGGTGGGGGGCTTAAGACAGGTTCCCCCAAACACATCATTCCTGGCAGACCAGGACCTTGGGCACAGACACCCCCAGGACCTACCCCTTCCCTTGGCTTGGGAGGGAACCTGCACATTGGTGTCCTACAACACCCCACAGCAGCACCTTCTGCAGGCGAACCCCGTGGAATGCCCTCTGCCCATCCGCTGGGCAACCCCATCAATGGCCCCTCGCAGCACCCCCACCACCCCTTGCAGCATCCCCCCAGGCAGGGGCCAGTGCAAGACAACGGCATCACCCATTGCTGCCTACGTTTAGGACAGACCCCACCTCAGTTTCCCCACTGATTCCCTTCTCCTTATCACTCTCCTATGGGGTGTCAGAGCCCCCCCAGCCCCTTGGACAAGAGGATTCAAGGCATCCAAGCTGGAAACGCAGCCCCAGGCAGCACCTCTGCCATGCCCCGCATACAGCCTGTCCCCAGCTGTCACTCCTACCTGGGGTCCTGGTGACACACAGCCCCCGACGTCCGCTTCTTACCCTGGCCCATGGTCGGTGCGTTGCTGCCCGGCCACTTGATGAAGGTCGCCAGCGTCTCCTGGGGATGACAAAGGGATTGAGGATGCGGCAGAGAATGCGCCGCCCTGGCCCCGCACGCATCCTCTCCTGGTGCTGTGCAGGGCAGGGACAGTTCCCCCTTTTCCCCAGGGATCCCCAGCACTCGCCGGTGCCCGCGGTGGGGTTGGCACCCACCGAACAGTCCTGGGGCAGGGTCTGGATGCAGCCCGAGTTGTCGTTCTGGACGCAGCAGCCAGAGCTGCGCTCCCGGTCCCGCTCGCGCTGGATGAGCCGCTCCACCTGCCGATCCTTCCGGATGCAGGGGGAGAACTTGGCTCCCAGGTGGATCAGGTCGATCTGGGAGGGAGATGCCAGTCCAGAGGATGCTCCGTGGCCCCCCACCCCAGCACCTCTCCTCCCTCCAGCTGCCCCCAGGGAGAGTTCGGCAGGGGGTCCCCAAAAGTGATAGCCCTGAGTCTCCATTACTCCCGTAGGGAAAAGGAGGGTGGGAAGGGGATGGGGTTTCTTCTGACCATCCCACCATGATGCCACAGATCTGGGAAGTGCTGCTGAGCCCCCAGCCTGGGCTGGGACCAGGCAGCAGGTCCCAGAGGGATGGGGGCACCGAGCGCCCAGGGCAGCAGGCTGGGATGAGGGATCAAGATTTCCCCAGGGGAGAGGAGCACCCCAGGGAACCCCCACCTTGGCTGGGGGAGCAGAGGCTGGCGGAGGCCAGAGCCTCAGTGGTCCAGCAGAGCCCTTACCGAGCTGGGCCCGATCCAGAAGTTTTCCTGCTGGATGTACTTGACGCTCTCGTAGACGCCCTTGTTCCTCAGCACCTGCCAAGCCAGGCCAGGGTCAGCTCCTGCCGAGGGGTATGAGGGGGTGCAGCCCCCTCTCCCTCCGCTCACGTGGGGCTGAGCAGCCCCCTTCATCCTTGGGGAAGGGCTGCTGGCTCCCTCCAGTGATGTACAAGGGAGGGCAGTTCTGCTGCAAAGCCAGGGTGCTCTGCGCTGGCACACACGCTGCTGCTCATCCAGCAGATGTGGACCCCCCCCTCCCCACGCTGTTTAACGGAGCCTCTCCAACAGCAGGAGCCAGCAGCACCCCAGGATGCTCCCACCCCTAGCTGGGAGCACAACAGCATGGGACACTGGTGGTCACCATGGTCCACCAAGGAAGATGGATACCTGCTCTTCTCTCCAACCTGGGTGCCAAGGGAGCAACCCGGATGGCTGCAGGTTCCCAGGATTAACCCCAGAGGAAGGATCACCCACCCCCAGGTGTTGGAGGCACCCCCAGACACCAGGACACCAGCCTTCCTTCCTTCCTTTCCTTGGCAACTAGCCGGTTGCCATTCCAGAGCCAGACATGTCACTGGAGAGCTGGGAGGGGACGGCTTAAACTTACTAACTCTGTCGTCACGTGCTGGGCAAAGCCGATGGGGGCGATGCCGTAGGTGCCGATGACCAGCAGGGTGATGAGGATGTGGACGAAGGTGATCCAGTACGTGAAATACGGCCTGAGGAGGAAAGGGCCCGAAATTTGAGCAGCTCAAGGGTGGCCGGGCAAAGGGAGGCTGCAGTCCCCCAAGCATCGAGGGGGGACACACGTCTGTGTTGCAAGCTGGGGAGCCCGTCCCCATCCCACCAGTGCTCCCTCACCGGTGGCTGTCGGTGATCTCCAGCTGCGACTGCACGATGCTGCTCAGGCTGCGGCGGTACGTCCTGTTCAGCCACTTCCCCACCACCCCCAGCCCGTAGTAGCGTTTCTTGCGGTCGAAGGCAAAGTGCTTCACTTTGGAAGCGATGCGCCTGCCTCGCCGGGGAGCCGCGTCGGTGCCGGCGGAGGCCGAAGGCAGCCGGACGCCCTCCTGCCTGCAGAGAGAGGAGAAACCCATCAAACCTGCCAGAAAGGAGCCAACCGAGAGGTACCCCATGTGCAACCCCACAGCCACGGCCCAGGGGATGCCAGGGGCGAGGGCTAGGGGCACCCCTTGGCTTCGTCCTCCTAGGAGCATGGCAGAAATGCCCAGTGCCCCACGGCAGGGGACATTGTCCCGATTGCAGCAGGGGACCTAGGCAGCCCCCAACGAGAGCTGGTACTCACGGGACAGGCTGCTCCACCTCGGGGGACGTCCTGGCATCCTCCCCCACCGGGTGCATGCGTAAATAGGTGGCCGACAGAGGCGGCGACTCGAAGACATCATCGGGCATGGAGTACGTCTCGTCGTGCATGTCCATCTGGAAGGAGGATGGAGACACGTTCTCGGATGAGCGCAACGGGTGAGACACCTTCCCCAACCGAGTGTGCCCATCACCAGGCCAGCCTGGCTCCTCCCAGAGCCTGGGGAGGGGGTGATCCCCGCCGACAGCATCGCTTCCTGCCACCCCCAAGAAGCATCAGCGAGACCAGGGCTCTGCACCGGTGGCCACTGTGCCCACCAATGCCCTGTCAGAGCCCTGCTCCATGTCCAGTCCCCGTGCAGGGACATCGGGACCCCTCCCCGCTCCGGCAGCCGGCGTGGAACGGTGCTTGCCTTACTGAAGAAGGACGAGTCCAGGGTATCGGCAGCATCCACCATGTCCTCGTCCATGAAGCTGGGGTACATGAAGGTCCTCTTGTTGATCCTCGGCTTGGGAGCCAGCGGCTCCAAGACAGAGCGTCCCTTTGGCAGGGGAAGCAAAGGAGGGTAAGCAACCAGAAGACCCCCAGTTTTGGCAGCATCGAGAGTTTCTTGTGGCTTCCCTCCCCAAAGCAAAGTGGCAAGGATTAAATTAAGTGGTTTCCTTTTCCCCCTGCGTGGGAAGGGCAGGCAGCAGGAGCTGGCAGCAGATGCTGTCTTTAGCTTCTCAGAGCCAGCGTTGGACCATGAACACATTAGTCAGCATGACAAGCGACTTCTTAATGCCCGGTTGGGTCTTGGTCCCACCAACCCAACCCCGAGGCTTAAATCCCACCAGAGAAGCCTCCCCTGCAGCAAAAGGTCTCGTGGCTCCTCAGCAGTGAAACCCAGAAGCTGCCCTTTTCTAGGGATGCCGTGCAAGGTGGTTCCACATTGGCGGTCCAGTTTTCACCAAAACTTCTCTTTTTAAGCAGAAGTTAAAAAAACACCAAAACCCACCACAACAAAACAGCAAACCACCCTCCCCCTCAAATCTGCCCTGGAGAGACAGCAATCTTTGTACAAGGCAAAAAGCCAAGAAGCAAAGAAGATGGGAGAGGGATAGAGCTGGAACCCAGGTCGGGAAGAGGATGATCCCCTCCCAGCTCCCCAAAACTCACACGGAGAAGGGCTGCGGCCGCCTTGAAGCTCATGTGGGCGACGGACTCTCTCTTCCTGCGTGGCAGGCGGCTGTAGCCAGAGCGGGTGCTGTTGAAGGACGTCAAGGAGACGACACCGGGGGTGAGCGGTGGCAGGACGTGGTGGGGCGTGTGGGGACGGTCCGTCTCATCGGGATGGCGGAAGGGACGGCCCCTGGCCAGCGGGTCCACGATCTGGAGGAGGGAAGAGGTGTCGGTGCCGGGAGAGCAAGGTTGGGAGCCGGGCCCTGTGCCCCGAGCTCTACCTTGGGCATCTTGGTGGGCTTGGGCGACTCGGTGCCTTGGAAGGAAGGGACCTCCTGGCTGGGCAGCTCCATGTCGCGGTAGGCAGGCTTCAGCTTCCCGTATCTCATGCTGCAGTGCTGCAAGCTCTTGCGTTGCCATTGCTGCCGCTTCCCCTCCCAGTCGCCACTGACGCCGAACCATTGCGCCGTGCCCCTGGACACACGATGGAGCACGCTTGTCACCCAGCAGGTTCCCCCCCCCAACCCCAGGTACCACCATCCCACCTGGGCATCCCCTCCGGCAGGTGATTTGGGTTGGGGTGTCTCAGCTCAGCAAGTTTTGACCTGGCTATGGGCCAGGGAAGGGATGCTGCAGAGGGGTGGCGGGTCTTTGGGTCTCTCTGGAGAGGTATCTCCATCAACACTTGCAGGGGACAGTGCATCAGCTCTGGGCTGCAGCAGATGACCAGCTCAAGGTGCTTGCGAAGGTTCTCCATCAACAGGGCTGAGATACTTCCCCGTTGTACAGAACAGCGGTGTGAATTAGCCCTAAATAATTCTGCTACAGGATTATCCCCAGTGAGTCAAAGCAGAGCCGCAGGAAACCCTCCGAGCTGCGTTCCCTTCCGAGCTGCAACTCTCCATCCCCATCCCAAGTCCTCTGCTGGTACCCACAGCCACAACACCCCCAACGGGGACCGAGGGACCCCTTTGGTGACCCAGTCACTGCCCGGCCCTCACTTGCGGATGCTCTGGGACAGGGAAGTCTGCCGGCGGAAGCCGGGCCGGCGCTCGGAGCCATCGCCTCCCTTCGAGCGGGGCTCCTGCAGGCTCTTGCTCTTTCGGTAGATGGGGACTTTGGAGGGCTGGAAGACAAAGCAGGGCGTTAGGGACAGGACGGCACATGGGGGGTTCCCTGGGGACAGCAGACCACCAAGGCCAGTGATGGAAGCAGCTTCCCGTCGCTCACCTCCTTGCGGGCACCATCCTCCTCCGCCTCCCGGGGGGGGATGACGATGGAGAGGTTGGGGGGCTTCTTGCTCTGCAGACGGCTGCTGCTGGAGCGGCTGCCCCCGTTCTTGTCGCCGGCTGACATCTCGGGCCGGCAGCGGTCGGCAGGCTAGGGGGAGGGGGTGCAAGAAGTTAGCGAGATGAGAAGAAATATTCCCCCCCCCAGGGTGCTCACACGTGGGGAGAAGCTGGGTCCCAGCAGGAGATGGGGCCTCACCAGCCTCAGCCCCCCTGTGCTGCTGACCTCATCATCAGCCCAGCCACCGTGTCCCTGATGCCTGCTCCCCGGGTTTGGGCAGACAGTGGGGGGGCCTCACCAGCCTCAGCCCCCCTGTGCTGCTGACCTCATCATCAGCCCAGCCACCGTGTCCCTGATGCCTGCTCCCCGGGTTTGGGCAGACAGTGGGCTCCATCTCCCACTCACTCTGGACCACTGAGACCACCCCTTCACCTGCCGGGAGCAGACCGAGGGGTGGCAGGAGAGAGAGAGTGAGAGCGTCCCCATCACTGGCACATGCCTGTGGGATGTCCAGGCTGCACTTCCCACCCCGTCAGGATGGGCCTGAGCCGCTGGGGACACACAGGGGAAATCTGGGGGGGTCCCTTGTGAGCCCCAGCTTGGACCATGAAACTCAGAGCGCTGCAGCTCTCGGACACGGGGGGACTGGCCCCCAGGGTTTGGGAGCTGAGGGGGGATCGCTGGTGCTCCTGGGGGTCTGCAAAGAGGTTGAGCTGCCCATGCAGGGGTGAGTGGTGGGAAAGGAGGGAACACGGCCAGGCAGGGGACACACACAGCCTGAAAACAGCCTGTGCTCAGTAAATTCTTCACACCCCCACCTGTAGCACAGCCCCCTTGGGGAGGACGGTTCCTGCTGCAGTGAGGGGGGCTGGGGCAGCCCATGTCACCTCCAGCCACAGGACCTGCTGCGTGTCGGGGTGTCCGCGGGGAGGGGAGATGCAGGACGCTCCCCTCCGGCATGTGTGTGCACACACCGGGCTGGGAGATGGAATCCTCCCCGGCACCACGTGCAAGGAGGGGGAAGCTTTCATGGCCAAGAGGTGGTTAATTCTTTGAACAATCCACTCCCAAGGGTCCCCCCAGCCCGGCTCTACCAGGCAAGACCTCTCAGGAAAGGTAATTCCATCCGAGTGCCGGGAGCGAGTCCCAGATCCTATTAGGGGCTACAGGGGCTCTCGAAGGAGGCACGGCCCCCTCCGCACCCCCCAGCCACGTGCCAGCACCCAGGGGACTCACACAGGTCTTGTGAGCATCCCTCATCCTCCTGGCACAGCCACGGGGATGGTGCCATCTGCCGTGTTCACCCCGTGCAGCATCCACTGAGCCCTGTCATGGGCTGGCCAAGAGGACCAGCATCCCCATGGGATCTGCTCCCAAGGGGAGACAGGAGCTGGCTCTCTCCACCCGAGAGGGGTGGCAGAGTCCCCTGAGAGGGGACCAGGCATCCCGCTGGGGCTCCTCTGCTGCCACCCACCACCACCGAGTCAAGTTCAGGGTCCAACAGTGCTACTGGCTGCAAAACCCCAGCTCCATCCACAGCCCTGGCTCCTCTCTCTGCCCAGGATCCCCATAACCAGCCTCGCACGGCCCCGCTCTCCTTCAGCAATGGCCCTTGAGCAATCAGCTGAGCGACAGAGAACCCCACCAGCCCCCTCTGCAGCAGGGTCCCCCCTTGGCAGCCCATCCCCAAAGCAGGAGTCGGGCACTTTTGGAGCTCCCCCAGCACTCTGAGTCCCAAGCACAACCCTCCCCCTCAGACCCCACCACAAGCAAAGCCTGGCTTTAGGAGCACGAGGTCTTCACGGGACCAGCTCCTGGGGGATGCAGGAGTCCAGGACCAGCTCCATGGGGACATGGCATCCTGAGGCCAGTGTCACTAGAGGGCATCACTGCCCTCTGTCAGCGCCTGGGCCAGGGGACACCCTGCTGCTCCGGCACTGAAATGGGTGCTGGGCTCCCTTCCAGCAGGGACGGCTGGGGTACAGCAGGGCAGGGATGGGGTGAGACACACGTGTGAGGGGGGCAGTGCCAGATGCAGCCCGAGAGGTGGCTTCACCGAGACCCCTCCGTCGAGGGGCACCAGCATCTCCAGCTGGCAGCAGGACAAGGTCCTCATGCCCCAATTCACCCTGCTCATCCCCAGCCTTGGCAATAAATCAGTTCGCGGTGGGGATCCGGATGGGAAGATGCAAGGAAATGGTCTTCGTGGGCACCCTTGGGTGCTGCCGGCAGCTCGGCTGCTGCCTCACCCCGTGCTGCCCGCAGCTCGGCTGCTGCCTCACCCCGTGCTGCCCTCGAGCACCAAAACTGGGAGCAACCAGCCCCTAGATTTCTCCTGGGGGCTCAGCCCGGTTCCCGTTGGGATCTCCCTACCTCATAAGAGTGGCAGGGATCCTGCGCAGCGCGTCCTGATGGCAAACACCTGCAGTGACCTTCCTCTTCCTCCTCCTCCTCTGTCCTTCACGCACGGGAGCCCTGGGGAATGGCTGAACTCCTCCTGCCTCGCCTGGTGGGGAGAGAGGCTGCGGTGAAAAGCCACGCATGGGGAAGCAGGGGGTGGCTGCAGGAGCACCCAGGGTGGAGGGAGAGCCGAGCTCCGTGGTTGCCCGTGCCCTGGGGACAGGGCTGCTGGTGGCCGGACACCACGGCACAGGATGGCAGAAGGAAGAAAAGCCTCCTTGCTCGGTGGCAGGGGAACCGCACGGGGCAGGCGGGGAGCTCTCACCCGCTGCTGCCAGACCGAGCTCTTGGGAAGCGAGACATCGGCAAGGAGCGGGCAACGAAACGCCAAGTGCTTCGTCGAGATATTTAATGGCTGGGAGCACGCCAGCCGGGCGGTCCAGCCCCAGCAAGCAAAACTTTCCGTCCCGCTGCCGAGCTGGAGACGCTGTTTGTTTCCCTGTTTTCCTCCCAGGGCAGCCAGCAATGAGCTGGAGATGCCAGCTGCTCCGGAGAGCCGGGGATGGGAATGTGCTGGGGATCAGAGCCAGCCCCGGGACACCCTCATCCTCCTCCAGCCCTGGGGAATGGCTCTCCGTGGTGGGAGCCAGCAGAGCCAGGAGCACAGAAACTGGAGCCAAACCGCTTCGTTCCGAGGTGTGAGAGGACACTGTGCTCTTGCACGGCCCCGCTCTTACACCCCTATCCCAAAATCCTATCCCCGGTTGCTCCATCGCACCCCAGGCAGCCCTGGGCGAGGATCTCCGTGCTTCCCGGCGAAGCAGGTTTGCAGCACGTTTAAAATCCCGGTCCCACTCCCCACCGGCTGCCCGTGGGGCAGGGGTAGGGGGGATGGACCCGCGGTGACGCAGGTCCCGGGGGAGCTGGCACAGCCCGGCGGGCACCTGCCGTCCCGGTCACGCGGCGCAGCCGGAGCGGTTCTCACGGCTCTGTGCGTTAACGCAATATTTGGCATTGAGAGAGGGGGGAGGACGGCTGCAGCCCCCGAGGGCTGAAGTCCCCTCGGCTACATGGGCAGCGGAACCCTCCTGAGCACGGATCCTGACCCACAAGAAGTTCTACCCCACGCCAGCCGGAGAAATCCCCCGGGAATGGTGCTGGGAAGGCATTTTTCTAGCTCTCCACATTTGGCGCTGGCACCCAACCCCTCTCGCCCAGCACCCTCGGCGTGAGAACAGGCGAGTGGGTGCCTCCATCCAGAACAAGCCCACGATGAGCTCAGCCCTCTGGGTCTCCTTCGCCCTCCCGGCCCCGGGACAGAGGGCTCTGCCACTGTGACCGCCGCTCTCTGCCTGGCAGCCCCGGCACCATCAGCCCCATTCACAGGGTACAGCCCAGCTGCGGGTCCCCAGGGAGCCTCAGCCCGGTCCCCAAGCGCTCAGGGTGGCCATGGTGGCTCTGCCCTGGGGACAGGAAAGGGAAGCGAGAGGTGACGTGCTGAGCTGGCATGGGGGGACGGTGGCGCAAGTGCCCTGCCGCGGGGACAAGGTGGTGACAGTGGGTTGGGGGTGCGACAAACATGGGACTTAGCACCCACGAGCACATCCTAAACTCAGTAGGAGTTGTGCTTCCAGCTGGAAGAGGGGTCCCAGGAGAGCATGATGTCACTTCAGGCTGGAGAAGATCTCCAGGGAGAGAGAAAAATGAACTGGGGACAGTGCCATCACCCGCCGGGGAGGGAAAAACGAGCAGCGGAGGAGGAGGGTGATCTGGTCCGGTCGATAAGAAGAGATTCCCCACCATCACCATCTTCCCTCTCAAGGCTCACCAAAGCCTGACATCCAGCAGTGAGAGACATTGCCCTTGCCCCATCCCCTCCTAAAAGGGCAGGTGTTTGGGGGGCACTGGTGAGTAACTGGGACGAGGTTTTAGTCCTTAACCAGGCGAGGCACAGGGAGGGTGACCAGGGCTGGCTCCAGCCCCGGCCCCAGGGTGAATCATGACAGACGTGACCCAAGGAAGCACGCCCAAGGAGGAAAGTGATGGAAAAAGTGATGTGGCTTGTATAAGGCATCACCATGGGACACGCCAGGATGCTCCGAGCAACAAAAAGGGACCATCAGCGAGACCAAGTGGCAACCTGCAGAGCAGAGCTGGGGACAACCAAGCACAACCATTGTATGAGACACCAGAGACAACCCTGCAGAGCAGCCCTGGTTGAAGGTGGACGGAGGCAGCACCCATGGGTGCAGAGAGGCTCAGAGAAGGTTCGTGATCGCTCTCCCCGAGCCTGTTGGGGTGGGGGGAGGCAGCATTACCGGCGCTGGAATAAAAGTGCATCAGGCTGGGGCAATTAAACCGGGGGGAGAAAGCAGCTCTGAGCCACCCAGGGGTGCGGGGCCGGGAACGGGACCCCTGTGAGCACCCATCACACCCTGAGCACGACGAGCCCCGGCTCTTCCCTCTCCATCGGGGAGAGGGAAAGGGGCCAGCGATGAGGAGGAGCCCCCGAAACACCCCCGCAGCCATCACCGACGCTCGCACCCAGGAGTCCATTAGGCAGAGCCCGCTGCTGCCGCACCAGCGGCTGCCCATAAATGATTCACGAGCGCGTTAAAGACCTCTCTCAAGGCTGGAGCCTCGTTAAAAGGTGCTCCCAGTTATTAAAGAGCCCTGGATAGGAAAGTCAATCGACCCAATGACTCCGAGCACCGAGTCCCCGCAGGCTCACACCCGAGCGTAGGACCCTGACCGGCCGCCCAGCACCTTCCCCCCTTTCTGCTCCCTTTCTGAGAGCTGTGTACCATTTTCCACTATGCAGTATCAGATCTGAGAGGAGCAGCCCAAGACAAGCAGCTCTTGAAATGAAAGGATACTAT
>VXAK01001189.1:0-129894 GCA_013399435.1 Arenaria interpres
TTCTTTACTGTCAGAGTGGTGAGGTTTCCCAGAGAAGCTGCAAATGGATGCCCCATCCCTGAAAGTATTCAAGGCCAGGCTGGATGGGTGTCCCTGCCCATGGCAGGGGGGTTGGAACTCAATGATCTTTAAGGTCTCCTCCAACCCAAACCATTCTATGACGATTCTATGATTCTATAATTTATTTTGTTATTTTTTTTCCTAAAATGGACAAAAAAGCCCATTCTTTTTGACTGAAGACAGCAGCAGCCAAGGGTTTTTCTTGATTTGCAAGATCAAACTGAGTCTGAAGATTTAAACATCAAACATTGTTTATATGCATTTACACTTAGAGAGACAAAATTTGAGATGATGGCTGCAGCTTGACATCAGAATCAACCACAGTGCGATATTCAATAAATATGGATTTTTTTTCATCAACTGTGTCAAATAAAACATCATGAAAAGACAATCAAATATCACCAACATATGACAGTATGATGGTAGTGCACCTTGATAAAGGTCAAATGAATTATATTCTTTAATCAGTTGTTTTACTTTAGACCTTTCTATTCTTTCTCCTCTTGAAAAATTATGATGCAGAAAGAACAATTGTATTTGTCTAGCACCAAGGAACTTCTTCTGTACTAAATCTCATTTGTATAGCTGATAATGTATTTTCATATTATGTCTCTTCCATTGGGCTATATGCTTTTTGCAATAATCACAAGTGCAAAAAAAGCAGAATTAAGCAAGTTAATGGAGTGTTTACACTTGCATAACCCTTCTCTCTTCCTTGGTATTCGCAGGCCAGAGACATCAAACAAGAATTTCCACACAGCGAGATTGATTTGGAAAAGTCAGAATCAAGAATCTACTGTAAACAGTAGATTTGCTAGAGATTTCATATCAAATTACTACTGACTTGCTGAAATACCCTGATTCTGCTCTTGTAAGAGATATCAGAAATAGAAGATGGTGCAATTGGAAAAGCAGCTTGCTGCAGAGTAGAATACAAATCAGACTCCTCATTCCTTCCCTTCCACTAGCACTGGTCTGACTGCTGTGACACACTGGCATGTCTTATATTGAATTAACATTTTGCCCTGAATTTAGCTAAGGCAGCTGCTCTATGCAGGGAAGATTCTTGAAGCCTCATAGAAGGTCAACACTGAGAAGGCATGAAAAGAGCTTTTGACTGCCTCTCACTTGCTGGCCCACCCCTGTAGAAAAATATTCTTTCTATACAGATGCTAATAGGGACTATGGGAAGGATCTGGGAAAGATCTGATTTAGGCTGAAGTCACTGTCCATATGAGTACAAGCCCAGATGACGGAGGTGGGTTAAGAGCAGGGTGCTGTGCTGCATAAGGAGGCGCTGATACATAAAGAGAACTTGCTGGAGGATCCACCTGGCCTGAAAAGTGAGGCTTTCCTGATGTCACAGTAAGGGTAAGCTAAGATATTAGAAACATTTGGTTTCAAAAATCTCTAAGTCTCGGGTGTTTTAAGACTGCAGGCAGTCTCAAAGTGAGTCAGGAATGTCTTTGCTAAGCTTCCTTTCCAGGCTTTTCTGTCACCTTGCAACCAAAGAGGCCAGGAACCTGCAGTTTCAGGAGAATGTTTGGGATTTGGGGAATTGTCCAGCTACAAATCAGGGGGTTTCAACTTATGTCTGTGGGATTGTGCCCTGTGTTTCAAAGAAAGAAAGAAGAATGTTGCATAGAAAAGCAGGCTGTCAGGTTAAAAGAGGCTAAGCAGATGTGTTGCATCTGTAACAGACAGCCTATAAATACGGATGTGGTCCAGATTCTCCAGTTTTGGAGAATGGTTAAAACTGTCTCCATTTTCCAGTTTAAGGAATGGTTAAAACCATCATTTAGAGACAGCCGTTGTTTTGATATGCAGAATATTTGTTAGTAAAATACCTTATTATTTTGCATTGACTGACCCCATCTTCATTACTGATTCCAAGAAAGCGAGTGCAATTTTCTTATCTGACCCTTTGGGATATTTGAATAAATTATAGAGAGAAAGAAGTTACAGCTAGCTGTAACAGCAAAGTGAGAATGTACTGAATTACTCAGAAGAGAAAAAAACGAGTTACTTTTGTTGTGAATTTAATTCTTGCAGCAGCACTCCCACCAGCCTAATCATAGTTCAGGATATTGAGAATTCTGTCTCTTAATCACCCATTCTTTCTCTGACTTTGGCTTTTGGATAACATTTTTCTTATGTGCATACAATTTATAACGATGTATGACTGCAAATCCCACACTGAAGTTATACATAAGCTCCTAAATCACCAAGTACTTGAAAAATGTTTTTACTTCAACCACTTATCCAGGGTTGACAATATATCCCACTTTTGCCTTTGTTGCAAAGGTTATGACTTACATATGTACACAAATACAAAGTAAAAACACACTTCAAGGGAAGTTACAGGTGACCACTTATATGGAGAAAGACTACATAAATTAAGAATATTTAAGTCCATCTAGCTGGACTTAATTTATGTACCTTCAAGCTCCTTCACAAAACCCAATGTTCAATATATTAAAAAAACCCAAACAACAAATTGGACAAGAAGTTTGCCTTATTTGCTGCACCTACTGCTTCTCATAAGGTACTTTGCAGCACAAGAACATCTTGTCACTCAAGGTTAAGCATCACGTACTAAGTGATCTCAATCACAATACTGCTTAGTACAGGAGGATACTATCCATCTTTTTTGTGTATTTGAGTACTTCATAACACCCTTCTGTACTGTATTCCTAGGTTGCTTCTCCACATGACAGATTGCCCATGCAGTGGATGCAGGAACACCCAGGGTAGGTCTGCCCAGGCACACAACTGGTGTAGCTACGTTTGGGCAGGAGTGTGCAGGGTGGAGTGAACACCTCAGCTTCGGGTTAGTTCAGGAATTCCTGCACTTTGCAGTCAACACCAACATGGATCTTTCATGCCTCCATCCTCTCACTGTACAGTTGTTGCAGCACAGGGCTTCAGTTATCTATATTTTCACCTCCTCTGGGTTATCCCACCCCCTTGTTGTGGCTGTTAATTGAGCTCTGACTGCACAGTTATTTTGCAATCGGTGAACTGAAGGCCAGAGAGGGGAAATGAATTGCCCAAGGACTATTCTATGGCAAAGTCACAGAGACACTAAAGCACATTAATTATTTAAGTTACCTGCTATTTAAATGGGGATGCATGCACAGAAGTGGGTGGAGTGCAGAGCAGGGGAAACTTGAACCAGTGAATCTATTAACATAGAGCAGTGCAACGTGTTCTTGACGGCTTGGCTTCAGTTTGCTGGCGCTGTGTGGTGGCCAAGATGATACATGCTGGTTTCAGCAGGGCTCCTGAGCTGGGACCACCGCCAGGTGAAGGCTGTAATCATAGCCCAGCTGCCTGACAAGCAGCCACCTTGAGTGCCTCTCAGCTGCACTTGCCCACAGGTCCTGTGTCAGTGTTCACATGGACAGAGGAGCTTGGATCACTCCATGTCTGCCTTTAGGAAGATGTTCTTTGTGTCCTCTGTTTCTTGGCTGTGAATTTTGGATTCATATGCCCTTGGGAGGCATACATGAGGCTCTGCTACATTATTCACTTCAGTCTCTGTGCGGCTGCTTTCCATCAGGACTATCGCCTTTTAAGTACACTAATACAGAAGGGCAAGCACATTGCTTTCTGTATTCCCGAATCTGACTAAGGCGAAATACTTATTGCTTTATTTATAATTGCAGACCTATTGTAATTACAGTTATACATTAACATCTTATTTTCCAAACAGCGTTAATAGAAGTAAAGGTAATAAAAGTATTATCTGTCTTAGTGCTGAAGCTATGGGATTATCCTTATGTACTGTTCCTTAGAAACGAGGAGTTATACACAGTCTCCTGGCTGCATATAACTCCTGTGGTCTGGCATTTCTTTGGCAACTGATCACAATTTAACTGCAAACAGCCTGAGACTGCTGTCTAGTGGAAAAAGTACCATCTACTTTGTCACAGCCATACTTGTAAAGTCAGCTGAGGTAGCCACGATTACAGGGGCTCCTGCAGAGCTCATGCCTTCAAATCCAGCTCAGACCCCCACGTCCTCCTGCTCAGTCTCATCTGAGAACAGTTCCACGAAGGTCAGGGAACGCAGTGTGACACAGACATTATGTTCCAGCTCTAATCTTGGAACGGTTGCTCCCTGCTGCTGGTCCCCACTGAGGGGTCTTGCACCAAACTGTAGCCGAGGATGAGTGGAGCTGGGCTCCAGCAGCAGAAAGACCAGCTACCCAACCCTTGCTGGTGGAGAACGGCAAAACGCTGGACTCATCAGGGAAGCTTGTATTTCACAAGCAAATTAGGAGACTTCAGATCAGCTCTCACATTTGGTTTTATTCTTACTACATTCTACAACTAATGCTAACTAATCAATTAGAAATGCCTTGAAATAAAGATTCTTTTGCTGGGCCTCTAATGTGCATTTCTGTAAGAGAAATTGCACCCTCACTTTCTGTTGCAGTCCCACCACTCAGTCATGTCTGCATTTCATGATAAAGATAGTCAAATAAAGCAATCATTTTGTTTTCTTAGCTTTTCCTTACTAAATAGCTCACACTCATGCTTATCCTCTCAGACACTTTTTTGGCACTTGCTGTTGCTTGAGGTGAAGAAAAAGCTGGCTGCCTCTCGGAGCACCGTCATTTAATGTTTCTCAGAAAGATTCTGATGTCCCTTTATCTCATGTTTCTACCTAAAGGCTCTGCTAAAATTAAACAGGAATCAAAAGAAGGTGCATCTAATAGAGTTACAATATTTTAAAAAATTAAAATCACACCTTAAATGTTCTTTTCCCAAAATTAATTAACAGCATTGCAGAAAAGCTACTTTTACGTTGCTTGTCGTGTAATGAGGTATGAGGGATAGTTCTATAGAGAATTACATGTAGGAACAACTGGAAAAATTATTTATAGCACAGAAGAACCATGGAAAAAAACGAAGGGAATCAGAGAATGCAATGAAATCCACATCCAGGCAAGGATTCAAGCTCCTCAGTTTTACAATGGGTTATGAATTTGAAAGGTGGCTTAGCTTATATTCAGAGCCAGCTTTATAATCAACAGAAATATTGAAGCCATTAAATGGAGATGACTTGTTAGGCACAATAGAGATCTAGAGAGGGGGTTAATTTGATGCTGAAGCGTGACAGAATTGTGCGATTACTCCTAGTTTACACCACTTTTACAGAGAGACAGTTTATGATATCCAGGTCACTGGATATGGTTGGAGCTCATCTTCAGCTTGTAGATGATTGTGAGGGGACCTATTAAAAAGAGATATTTGGTTAACCACATCCTCACTAGCCCCTGTTAAAAGCAAATCCTGCACTGCTCTTGCAACTAGCAGTCAGACTATCCTTTCCTACTTCTTGTCAGCTAGCAATAAAACACCAGATGGTGTCCTTCCAAAAATAAATTCATTATAGTTTCATTCTGGGTTTTCTTAAAGAATTTAGGGACAGAACTTCAGCTAATGCAAATCAACACAGTGCTGCTGAAGTCAGTGCAGCTATGACATTTTATACCATCTGAGTATTATGAACTAATATTTTTAACTTTTTGGAACAAATGCCATATCCTTTCTCCCCGTGTTTAACAAGTTACATTGCACGTTTTGTGCTAGCCATCTTACCCAGAATTCACGGCTGATGCTCCTTGGTATACAGCAAGACTAATTGGATTAGACTAATTCACTGTTAAGACTCCTGTAACCATTATCTTTTAATGTCTTTGTTTATCACCGACTGAGACTCTAGGACACCCATTAGCTTCCTCTGGTGACACACAGGACTATTCACACAAGAATATTTTAAGAGCCACTGGCAACTGAATAACCCTGTGATGCTTATGGTTCCATGTGTGTTTAGTCTTCCCTAATTTCAACCATCGAATGAGGACAGAAGTCTTCAATTGTACCCTTAACCTAGACAGACAAATAGTTCTAATAGTAAAGCATCTTAAAAGAAGCCTTGAGCGTTCTTCAGATAAATCAATTAAGACTCCTTTCAGAATTGTTATTATGCCCTAGCAATTAGTCATTGTATAGTCAAGCTGTGCATACATATCTCTTTTATATATCACTCCTTCCAGCCTCACAATAACTTTTGTTCTTTTTCTCCAAGCTCCCTTCAGCTTATCTGTGTCTTCCTAATAACACTGTGCCCAGAAGTGAGCATGAGTTTGCTTGCAGATGGAAAGCTGCAAAGTTACAAACATCTACAGAGCTACAAACCACAAAACAGGGACTCACCCTATTTCAAAACTGAATATTAAAATCGATAAATATACATTACTGGTAGTCAGTACCAGCTGAGCAATATGTAGGTAATAATAGCCCAAGAGGGAAAAGGCGATCATCGAATCTGCCTTTAACATTTATCACATCTCCTCACAAGAACACTTTTATCCACTTTCTCATACCACAAATAAAATTGTTCCACCAACTGCTGCTCCCGCCTGTGCCTTGCCTTCCAGTGTTGGGGAGCATCAATGTGAAAGAGGATTTTAGAAATCTTTTTTAGCATTCCCAAAATTAACTAGCTTGTTTTCTGCAAACAGATGGGAGGTGACCTGGGATTTGGAATTCAGCTGTTTCTCAGCCAAAAAAAGTCTTTAAAAAATCTCCCAAGTAGAGATGTAGGAAGGAAACAGGTGCTTTCAGGAAAACAGTAACACTTATTTATCAAAGATGCAAGGAGAAGATCATCAATTTTATTCCTCCCACTTGGCAATAGAGCTAAAAAACCAGAGTGTGATATTGGGTGCCACAGTGACACCCAAAAGGATACATTTGTGAGGCTTCACCCAGGCTTTTTAGAAATCGAACCCATCTAGCCCTGCATGTTATCCTATGCTTAACCAACTAATCTTTTTGCACATCTTATCAAAATGTGTACAGCTCTGCTCTGTTCTGATGACACAAGTAGTGTCAGATGGTTTTGTCCCTGACCCCAGCATGGCCACCCATCCTTGTGATGTTTGTGCTCATGAGCAGTCTCCTAGTGCTCTTGGTCTCCTAGATGCCCACAAGCTCAGGCTTACAGTTGTAGGAGCCTCTGGCCATGGTGGAGGTGGAGGTGATGCTACAAGGGCCAGAACCTGAGGGTTATTGTTGCATGTGCTCTGCCAAAATATAGCTTTCTACCTTGTTTAATTTTCTTATCACCATTAACGTACTGCAACTCTGAGTGCCTTTTAAAACTTGCTTTACAGAATAAATTCTTATCTCCGCCCTGGTCCTGTGTGATCTAAATACTGCATGTCTTTTTTCATCTGAGCACCCCAAACATTGAGCTAAACAACAGCAACGAAAGTGTCCTTGCATTTTAAATGTCTCCTTACTCTGATTTCTTATCTTGCCTTTTAGGAAAAAAAAAATAGATATTTGTGTTAAGCACAGATTTATTGAGCTTTTGGTCATCTGGTGAAGAACAGTCCTTATTCTCCCCAAGATAGGTTTACCTCCTTTAGTAACCCAATTTTAATTTATTCTAAAACCCTGATTTACCATTTGGTAGTGCAAAGAGGGCTTCTTGCACCAAGCATCAGGATGCAGAGGCCTCAGAAGCTGATATAGAAGTAACAGTAAAACGCTGTCCTTGAAAACATCACGTCATGATTTTTCTAGTTAGTGTCAGAAAAATGCATTTTTTTCCTGCGATGATTGCTAATTCTTCCTGCGTTATCTATATCTCAACCACTGCTGAGTAAAGGCCTTCATTATTTATTTATTTAATGGTAAACGTAGTGATTTTTTTAAATTTTGTTTTGAATTTGACTTTGTTTTTCTGAGAAGGACTAATTCAAAGGGGAGTTTTACAGGCTGTATAGGCTCCATTCTATTTTTCATACACAGAGGCACATTACAGATCGAAAGCAAGAGAAAATGCTGGGTATGTTTTAGGTTTCATTTTACAGTCAGGATGCTGAATACATCTGTTTGTGTCACCAGCCTAGAATATATCATTTTACGTTTCTCAGATGTTACTTATAATTGAATTATGGGATGTTCCATGATTATTTGGAATGGTATTTACAGAAGGCAATACTAAGCTTGTAGTTCACTTGCAACAAGAATGTGAAGAAAACACCCTATAATTCATTTTTAAGTATGCTCTAGAAATCATATCATTATACTGTGTGACATTGTTGAAAAAGAAAGAAATCTAACTTTTATTTGTATTATGGTTTCTAATCGAGCTTATATACATACAGGCTGGCACACAGTAACAAAGACTAGGCAGGTTACAATGAACACAACCCCATTTTTTGTTTTTACATTTGATCTTGAGTCAGTGCTGGTTTCACACAACAGAACACTTCCCTGATGTATACTGTAGAAAGATTTTGGAGCAAGAAAGGGAAAAGGTAGCTTTCTCCTCTAGTATTTCCAGTCAGAAATGGAAGTGTAGAGCATCTTGTGAGCTCTCATATGATTCACAACAGAGAGGCAGATCTACCAAGGGTCACCCAGGAGACCTCTGCCTCGTATGAGGAGGACGGTTTTTCTTCCTCTGGGGGTTTAACAGCCATGAGCTGTTGCCACGCACCGCGCTGAACCCACGGCACCTCAGCTGCTGCAAACAGCCATGGCCCCATTCCTCCCATGGGGACCAGGGACTGGTGAATGCACATCAGAAGGATCCAGAAACTTCATCCCAGGACTGGCACAAGGGAGAAGGCTATATAAAGCTGCCCAGCCCCCACTCGCTGTCCAAGCTTTGAAATGATGCTATAGTTTGAGATTTAAAAGCATCTGTAAATTCAACAACAGCATTAAATTTCAGTCTCTGTTGTTTCCCACACACACTGTGAAAAGACTTCAGAGCTGGAAAAAATAGTCAGCATTTTCTTTAACAAGCCATTGCACAAAATAAATATGTAGCAGAAAATGGGTATAGATGTTTCTCTTACTTGCCTTAATAGGACTAAACACCAAGAGAGAAGCTTGTACATTCCGATCTGGTAACAAAAATGCAATCCTGTTCCTGAACAATATAAATAGCTAGAACCACAACTGATGGCATTTTTTTTCTTTCTTTTTGACTTCCTTGTATGTTATTCGCTTTTGCCTTGTCCTTTGTCTATCTGGACAATAAATAGTCTGGAGCAGGAACAATATATTGTTGTATATTTGTAAAATGCAGAGCAGAAAAGAGCCCTTATCTTGACTAAATCCTCAGAAGTAGCAGATTGAACTTAATAAATAATTATAACAGATTAATGCAATGTAGAGGAATAATTTTTATTTACCAAAACTGAAAATTTGACGCATTCAAACTGAATTTACTGACAATATTTGATTGCAAAATCAGCGTTTTGCAATGGGAAACAGGACCAGTGACCTCACAGAGGAAGACAATAAGGAAATAAAGAATGGGGGAAAAAAGAACACAAAAGGAGAAAGAACATCCTGTGAGTTGTCCCACATAGGAGAGGAAATACTGGAAATCTGCAGTCTTAGCTTTGGAGAAATATTGATATGTTGTGTTTCTAGTCTGGGACTATTATTAGAGACAAATAATTTGCAAATCTCATGTAAATCACCCACCTGTGGGTTGAGATCATGGATTACCGAAGAAAATTTTCATAGAAAAGAGCTGTGAATATTTAGGTGTCCATTATGAGTGATAAATGGTACAGACCTGATTTGTCCAGCTTTATTTCAGATGTTTTCAGTTTCCCTGTTTACAGGAATTGCTGTTGATAGCAGGAAGGATTCACTGTTCTCTGAGAAATTCTCCATCTTCTACATATTCCTTAGTAAACCCAGTGAATGAGGCAGTGGTGACAGCTGCATAAAATAATAATTTATGAGTTACAAAGAAGACCCCCTTATATCTGAACAAAGAGGAAATAAAGGGTGTCCAGAGCTGCTTGGGAGCAGCAGAAGGAGAAGCTTAATTGTTGCACTCTACAGATAATTCTTTTAATAACAGAGTTTCCCATTGCAGCTTCATGACTCTGTTTATTATTTGGTGAGAAATTTGCAGCATGCACCAAAAAATATTTCTAGCAGAAGGGAAGGCAAGTGCTCAGTGCTTCATTGGGCAGTATTCTTGGGAAGAGAACTGTGGAAGTTAAATGAGATACTTCGGTATCGCATTTACAATGAACTGACAACTCACAGGTAGCAAGGAAAGTATTTCATCTGATGAACCCACAGAGCAGTGTCACGCCACCTGCCTCATATTATACTACCTGACATGGGGCATGCTCCTGTCACCTAACCTGAAATGTGGACTTTGGGGAAACTGTATCTAGGTCCCATACCTCACTGTTTAATAACTGGCAGCTTTAATGGTCTATAAGATGCATTTCCCTGGGAAAAAGGTATTCTTTTCCTGCACATTAGCAAACACTGAAACCGACCTAACCTAAAAATGTTGGGAAAATGTAATTAATACAAGTTAGCTGGCCAAAATAACCCCTGAATATGCTTAGAGTTTGTATTTTGACCTTCTAAAGTGTGTGGAGGCTATAAAATAATTGGTAGAACATCTCTAAATAGTCTGGAAAATCTTGTTTTCTTTTTGATGCGAAGCACTTTTAAGTTTTGACTTTCTACTCTGAAACAAACAAGAAATAAAAGAAAGTAGAGGGTTTATTCCCCCTCTTCTTTCCAAAAAGAAAATCTCTGTTATTTCTGATTTCACTGGCAAATTTCAAAAGAAAAGTTCTTAATATTTTGTAAGATCAATAAAATGTTCACTTTTTTTTCCATAAAGAAAAGCGTATTGCTAGAGAAAATAGCAGCTTGCAGAGAGCTTTAAAGATGCTGTTGTTTCTTATTGCCTGTGCTGTTGATTCATAGGACGTCAGGGACTGTTCTTGATGAAATGTAAGGTATACGAGCAGGTTAAGCCTGCGGCAGAGTATATTTATTCAAAACGCTTCTGATGATTGTCTTTGCAATTTGTTATCTGAGGTTTGCTCATGGTCCGGATGCGCAGTGGGGAATTGTGGGGCTGCCCGGCCGCATGACCTGATCCATCCCCTGTCACAAATCCGAATGCAGCACTGCACAGGGGAATAATATGAGTGCCATCACTTTTGTGATCCTTCGTGCCAGAAAAAGGCATATCTGTGCCCGGCAGATGGGGCAGAGCAGCAGAGAGGCTATGTGGGTGACAGCGGCCTGTGTGGACAGTTAGGGCAAGAGCCAGCTGCGTGACACCCATCCTTGGTACATGAGATTTGGTGAATCTGCCAAGACACCACAAAGACACCCAAGAGCTGGTTAAATTGCCCCTTGAAAGACTTTGCTTTGTAGCAAAGCATTTTAGGGGCCCCAAGGTGACTCACTATCTTCTTCATTCAGAGCAAAGTGCATTTCTAGCTCTCTTGCACAAAACTGTACTCACAGCGCCCTGAATCCAGGCTATCTGAATTTGAAAATCGGAGGCTGAGAAAATGAATCAGGAGGAGGGAGTAATTAGAGTTGAGATGTCATACTAAATCACAGGCCCTGGTTAGTCAAGCAGCTTGCTTCTGACAGCACCAGTTGGATGCAATGAATAGTGGACAGTAGTAGAGTTTAATATTTTAGCACCTGCTTTATTTTGCATGCAGGAGACCAGCTACACATTCACATTTAAATAAGTCTGCTGTTGCAGGCAGCTTTTTCAGGAGGAGAGCTGCATACTGCCTGTTAGCTCACAAATGGTCACTTTAAACCTCTGCAAAGCCAAAGGGTAAGTTACAGATAGGACTGGCAGAGGAATGCAAAACAGCATAAACCTCATGCGATTTGCAAAAACTACGAATGTTTCTATGTTTGGGTTGGCTTTGAGACTTTTGCGAGGTGAGGGCACTATTGCAGCAGGTCTACTTTTTACAGGTAATTAAAAATGAGGACATGGAGAAAAAAATATCATTTCATTTGAGTCAGGCCTATAACCTGGTGTTTGGTGCTGTCACCTAAATCAATGATGTATTTAATGCTTCTTAGCTGCTGGGGATCTTGATAGAAAATTTTGTGATATACTTTCTGTGTGTAAGGTGTGCAAGTACATATAATTCAATATGTACATATTTGATGTGCATGGGAATGCAGCAGCTTAAAAGAACAATATTATACAAAACTGGAATAGCACAGGTTATTTGTCATCACGAAATAGAAAGAAAATGAGAACATTTAGTTGTTGCACTGGAAACGAAAAAGAAAAAGAAAACTGGAAAAGAAAAAATGGCCATTTATTCGTAAGAGACCTTGTGACGCTTTCCTGTGTGCCCCTTTTTTATCTCAGACATCATTGCCTGAACCTGTGAATGCATGTTCAGCCCTACTGATGACTATTGCACAGGTTCAGTGTACTCCCTGTCTGGGTGTACTTCTCCTGCTCCATTGTCCTGTGCTGCTGGGCTTGGTGTAAGCATGAATAGTGTCTGTGCTTCATGTAAGAGCAAAATAATACAGAGATTTTTACCTAGGGAAATAAATAGCTCTTGGAGTCAGACCCCACCATCTCCAAGGAAAAAGACACCCTGATGTGAGGTGTGGAACACCTGAGGTTCAAGGAGTTGCTCTGCACCATAAATGCCACTTACAGCTGAGATGGGTTTCTCTTTCGACTCCTGGGGAACAGTTTGATTTCATAAGTAAAATAAAATAATACATAAATAAATAAAACAAACAAACAAACAAAAAAACCTCACCAAAAAACCCTCCAAAACAGAGAGAAAGATTTTAAAATATTTTTAAATTGCAACAACCAGGCTTTAACTCTTTACAGACTTCCAGCAAGCAATCAATGTTTTATGATTATTCCGATGTGTCCTTTGTCAAAGCTGTGAAATTAGATGGTGTCTGAGCCTTGATTTCATCTAAGAATGTGCAACTAACCTACTTCATTGACAATACCATTGAACTTTAAATTATTAATTATCTTTGCTTATTATCAATATGTCTAATAATCTGATGTGTTGAACACTAACATTTTCAGTGCTGCATATTACCTTATTGAATACAGTAGAATCAATATTATTGGCTATAATGTAGTAATTGATCCAGCTGACTCTGCAATCTTCCTTGCCTCTATTAAAATAAAAAGTTAAAAGATTGTATTCAGACACAAGAATGCATAGAGAAAATGTCAAGACTATGATTAAAGCCCATAATAGAAATGTAATTTGAAAATCTGCTTTATCCTATGAGGGCAGATATTGTTCTCAATTATATTGAGGTGTTGCTGTTGAAATCAATGTATCAGACCAGCAGGTACAGGCTAGAGGACATTTCTCTCTGGGCTGTGTAAAACATCTCTATTCAAAATGGACTGAATTCCAAGAACCGAAGCCCCCAAGAACCTTGGATCGAGCAGATCCTAGATCCCTTGTGGACAAGGTGGCACTATATGCTGTACTGACCTTTACTACCCTGAAATCAGCTCTGCCTTAAACATTGCTGACCATGTTCATCTCTCTCTACTCCTTCCACAGAGGTCTGCAAGCCAGAGTGACGACTCAGCATCAAGCTGCTCCCTCTCCTCCCTCCCCACTTGTTTCAAGAGCTTTTCCCTTCCTGATGACCGGTAAAGTGCAGCCCTTGAGTTTCACCAGTTCAGAAGACAGCAGAGACTCTAAGGAGTATGCTGAGGTTAAATGGTATTCACAAGGCCCAAATATAGTCTTTTTTTTATATTTTTAGTTTCCTTCCATTATACCTGGCATTCAAAAGTGCAAGAATATCAGTGATGCACTATGATACTAAAATTATAATGCAATCACTGTATTAATCTTCTTTTATCTTCATCATCCAGTGCAGAATGTCCTCACAAAGTACTTAGCAGTTAGATCCCAGGTGTACTTGGCTGTTGATGAGATAGGTTGCATTTATGTGAGTGTGGTGACTAAGAGCCCTAAACATGAGCCAGGATTACTGTGAGCTACAAAAGATTTTTTTCAGTTTTTCCTAATTTTCAAATCCCCCCCCTCTTTTTTTTTTTTCTTCCGGAAAGAACAAATATTTCTCTAACAAATGTAAACCATATTTTCAGACACACTGCAAATAGCCTGAAGACCTCTTTACTCTGGAGTCCAGACAATCTACATGAGAATCTGCCCACAGATCTCTAGAAAAATCTTAAACAAAAGCAAAATAAAAAAAGTAAAAAAAACATACAGAAAAAGACTCTGGGGTTTCCTGGGAAACAGAATTTCTGTTTCATGAGAAATTTTGACATAGTGAACGTGTATCCAATGTTAACAGTACCCACCCAGTGATATAAAAAAACATAATGATGATCAAGTATTAAAATAATTCTGTAGTGTTATTTGCTCATTAACCATTTAACCATGGTATTTATCTTAATATTACTATAATATATGACATACAACATAGATATGACAAAATTCATCATTTAATAACAATATTACAATATTTCTTTTTTAAAATAATATGAATTGTTTTCAATACTACTGCTAAAACAGGATTTTGGTGTTACATTTTTCTGGCAATAATCAGTCAAACCCCACAGTCTTCAACGATGACTTTTTATTTCAAGCCCACTCAGGATTTTTGACAGAAACCTGAAATTTCTCAGGATATCATGATACTCCATTTAGTGTTTTTTGCACTCCTCTTTTTACAGGTAATAGACAGATGTGTACACTGATGAAGTAACTGAACTTCTTTCCTCTGAAGTTTTGATTGTACAGTCTGATTCTTGCACAACTTCCAGACCTACACGGATTCTATATGGGCAAGAGGAGTGCAAGAGCCGGTTTGCAGTATTAATCACTCAAACTCAGCAAACACTGCAGTATCATTCCTCAGTGTCACTGAAGCCCTTTGCTGGCACCAGACTGGCACTGGACTGCTGATTACAATGATACCTCCAGCCTGTACTTTGAAGGCAGAGAATTATCATCTGTCACCTGTGTGTCTAGGAACCAAGTGAGAGCTGATTCTCTCCTCGCTGTCGGCTGAACACATGTGCATTCATTAATAGTAGTTTTGTAATCTGTACTTTTTAACCAATGTTTTTGTCCAACATCCATGGAACTAATTCGCTGTTTGTTTAATTTGATAGTTCTTGCTAGTTTGCAATTTATTTGCTCGCCCTAACGATTTCCAGCCTGGCACAAATATTCCATCAAAAAAGGTCATTTTTAATCCTTCTGCTTAAAGAAACATTGGTGAGGTTGGCCTCTGAGCCAAGCGATGGTGGCTGGTTAACCTTCCTCATTACGTGTGGAGCTAGCACAGCATGCTCATCCTCTAGGCACTAAGCTCCAGCGTCCTTTCTTGTCTTTTGTAACCTCATAGGCTGTTGTGTTAATATGCAGACCATTACTACTTTGCTGATGAGACAGACTGCCGAGGATCAATATGTCTCTGCATTTGTCAGCCCCGTATACCCCAGAGTTAAGTTCTCAGCTCTGCTGCCAGTGCTCATGTCCCGCTGTGTAATCGCAGGGAATTGTCGATTCCTTATACAGCATGTCCGTACACCAGGCTTGGTGGGGCGCTTTGCAGAACAAGTAGGAAAGATCCAAATGTCGTATTTATTTGGCTCCCACTGCTTGAGTAATAGTAGGTGCAGGCAGAATACCAGAGGACAGCTTGCTTATGGGGTCACTGCAGCTCAACAGCTAACCATTGATGTTGTCAGGCAGACTTGGGAAAGATGCCCAAATACTATCAACTAGAGGACATTGCATTTTAATGAAAGACACCAAAAAAAAATCAAGATTAAAAAAAGAAGAAAGGTAAACTCCATGGTCAAACATAATAAACAAAAGAAGAGATGTAATGGCACTTTTTTTTTTTTTTTTTTTTTTCCCTTGCTGCTCACTTTTTCCATGCCTTTGTCTTGACATAGTAGCTTTAGGGAAAACAGCACTGGGATTCATCGACACTGAACAAACTAACATCATCTACCACAAAAACTCTTAATTATAGATCAAGTCTTTACGAGACAAAAACCCATTTCACTACAACAACCAATATGCTTGACATTTTTAACTGACATGATTTAAAATCAAGTACACTGCCTTCTTTTTGTTTTTTTTCTTTTTTTTGCAAGATGCTTTTTCCTAATTACTGTTTTCCTGGATTTTTTTAGAAATAGGTGTTTCTTTGCAAATGTTGCAAATGCCATTTGTACTGTGTCTTTTTAACTTGAACTGCCAAGTTAAAAAATAAGTAATAGAAATCAGTAACAAAAGCTCATATAATAATGAGTTTCTCCTTTCCTCTATAGATGAGTACTTTTACGTGGTATCCATACAGTATGGTCTAATAGACAAACAAGTATAAACAGACAAGTATCTTGAGTGATTTGGATGTGAAGCCTGGCCAGAGTTTTTCCATAAGTATTGACTGAAATTTTTTATAGAATAAGACATGAATTTACCTTTGCATTTTTATTTTTTTTAGGGGGGGTCCTGTATGTCAGATGATAACATTATGCAGAGATTTCAGGAGAATATGGGATGTATTTCATGCAGCCTACAGGGGTACTAATAGACTCTGGCATGTCAGACAGATTCAGGGCTCCAGCTCAGGTGTCTCAGGTGTTTTGTTAACCAGTAAGGTTGCAAGATCACATACATTATGCAATCTAATTATTTCAAATGTGTGAACACAAGTCTGGGTCATGCCACACAGAATTGGCAGTCACTGGTGGCAGCAATACATGTTTCAGGTCTGCACACATGTTCGTAGCAAAGCCTCAGGGCTGAGGGAATCACACACTTCGGAGTTTTCTCTGCTGATGGAGAACTACTTTCCTTTCCCATTTTTGCAGCAAGAAATGTTCTGGTAAAATGTAAGAGGCAGAATAACATTGCTGAGAAAAATAAGTAAGTGTGGGAGAAGCCAAAGAAGTGACTGGGTCTCCATACATAATTTTTCGATCTGGTTCACTCTTTAAAATAACCATTTAAAATGCAGAGACCTGGGGATGTTTAGTCAGGGAGTCAAAGGGAATTTCTACTGATTTTTCTTTTGCAAGGGAGGGTGAATTTTAAGTACGTCTTGAACAGATGACCTCACAACCTTGCTCAACTTGTCTTTCTGACAGCTTATATGGAGCCTACTGAACAAATCAAACTTGTGCTCTTTGTTTCTTTCAACAAGTAGGGTGTTGTAACATTAGGAGTGGCCCAGCTACCAGGTGATCCATCCAGCCCCATACCCCACTTCTAACTATGAACCTTAGGGAAGAGTATAAGAACTAACATGTGTAAAATGGGACTTCTCATGTCCATCTTCCTAGAGTTTGGTACACTCAGGCTGCAAAGAGATAATACAAACAGGCTGAAAGATAGTAATCATAGCCAGGTCTACATGAGTGAATGCAGGCAGCAGTGATCTGGTTCTGCTCCGGGTAACACAACAGCCCCATGTACAGAGCAGAAACACCCCATCTGGCCACCAAGGGCTTCAGGCACGCATGGAGCAATTGCATTCTCACAGCATTGCCCAGGAGCTGATAAACTACAGCCACAAGATGTCTAGCTTCACACTGGTATTGCTACATGGAGCCCAGCAGTCTGGGAAGGAAGCCCTGAATTTCTTCCCTTGGGGGACTTCACTTGAGTAGTTTGCCCCAGAGCTACCCTCCTATCTTTTGAGGAGTGTCCCAGATTAACTGATGAATCAGGCTGGGTTTTAATGGTCACCTACCTTAGGTTCAAGGACAGTTTAATTTTTATAAGCTTCTCAGAAACATTTCATTTATTTCAATGGAAAAATCTCAGATGTTATTTCACAAAAACAATGAAGGTTGAGAAAATCTGGTCCCTTTCAAAGTTCCTGTTGGTCAAAGCACTTAATACCTATTAAAGGTCATTTCTCATCTTAATGTTTATTTTCTCCTCGGATTTAACAATCAATTTAATGCATGCATCCATAAACAGATTTCTTTTTCCTCTTACCCCACCTGCCCCCAGAATGAGATTATGCCCCTTGATATCAATCAGCAATACAGAGCTACCCAGATTTTCACTGCCCTGATTCATTGTCTCCACCAAAATGAAGTTTTTCCATTGTTTGCAGAAATGTTCGAAATAATGGCTTCAGTTTCCTTGTTAATTATTCTTTTATTAATGATCTTTCAGACAGTTTTTCAAAGAGACTATGAATCTCTCAGTGAAAGTAATGGGCAGCTACTCACAGGAGTAATCCCATTACAATCACTGCACTAGTGTTTGTCATTTGCAGTAAGGTGCTAGAGCTCTGACCCTTACTGATTTACCACTCTTCATAATTAGTTGCGGTGATTAAAATGCATTTTAGATTACACTGCAGTTTCTCTTCCTTAAAAGTTTTTTCACTGAGGACAAACTCAGGTTCTGAAGGTGAACAATTGTCCTCCAGTATAAAACAACAGCAGTGAAGAGGAATGCCACAGATAAGGCTTACAAAAGAAATCAGAAATAGAGATGCTCAGGCAAAAAGTGTTGCTGGGGATGGAGGGGCTGTCTTAGATGACAGAGACAGTCCATGCAGGAATTTAGCATACTAGCTTAATGAAACTGAAAACACTGCGTGAAACCCTGACAGCAGCACATGGAAATAATGAATCAATCTGTTGCATCTGTATCTAATTAAGAATCATCATAATATAGCCTTTTTCTCTAGTGGTCAGGATTAGTGGATACCCCACAGGAAAGAGATAATAAATAGATTCAAGTGTGAGGACATTATACATTTTTATCTAGGACTGTGTTTCTCAAGCACTTTTCTTCAATAACCCCAAATCCAGGCACACTCTGACTTGTGTGAGAATCTGACACAGCCAGGATTCCTTTGTAGGGGTTTTCAAGGCACTGTAGAAAAAAAAGAAGCTGAATGCTTGGATCCTGCAAATAGTTTCTGGCAAGGGCAGACATTCTACTTCTGTCTCTCTGCTACATTTAGAAANAGTTGCTAAGAGCTTCATTTGCTTTACGCCTCTTTGGAGATCTGTTATTTTACCCAAGGGTACAAATAACCCCAGAGGAGTCAGTATTACTAACTGGAAACCTGCAGCCAGATGATATATACCTTGAGAGTGGAAGGGATTCCTGTATTTTTTTTTCCTCCTGGCTGCCTAAAGAATATATTTTATTTAATATTTTTTTTACATTGGGGTGGCTTTTATTATTATTTTTATTTGATTTTTACTTTTATTTTTGAGTTCAGAGTAGGATGAAGCAAAGGCTTCTTAGTTGGGGAAAAAAGCTCTGCCATACCTTTCTTTCTCCTGCCTATTGGGATACTTTTTCAATCGTGATGGTTTAGATCCCAGGGGAAGAAATTTAGGATCATTGCTGAGATAAAGAGAGGAAAGCTACAGAATGGAATCTCAAAGCTGTCCTTCACATCTTTGCGAAGCTAGAGGTAAAATATTTCAGCGTCTCCATGAGGCCAGTTCTCCCCTCTGTGCTGGAGGCAGCTCTGGATGGAGACCAGTGTGAGGAGAGGGTGATGGGAGCTGCGCCAGGAAAACACTAAACTGAGCATCATTTGTTGTAGGCGTTCATGGGATGCCTCTGCTGTGTCACCACTGTGTGCAGTGAAGAGCATTGTTCCTCTAATGTTCATGTCTCTTGGAACTGCAAGTAAATGTACAGCCCAATTAGTGCAGCAGCTTAAAACAATAAACCCTCCAGAATCTCTGGTGGGGGAAGCATGCTTTTATCTATTTGGTAAATAATTTATTAATCACACTGATGTATCCTCCTTGACAGCAACAGAGCCAGATAAGTGATGGTTCAAAATCAATTTGTCATGGTCCAGTGTGCACTCAGTGACCTACTTGGTCTGTTATATAGGTCAAACTTGTACATGATGCTCTGGTAGCAGAGGCACTTCTTAAAAAAACAACGACAGCAACAACAAAACTCATGGCACAGTACAGACTATGGGACCCTGCGCTGGCTGGCACTCAGCCATGCAGCTCGAAAACTCAGCTTACAGAGAGGGGTGAGGACAGGAGCTGGGTAGGTGACATACTGGGCTGTCAGAGAAAATGCCCCAAAAAATGCCCTGCACTGGCAGGACAGCAATGGTATGCAAGAGGTGGATCCATACTCTGTGACCTACTTCTATGACCTTGTTATTGTCACACTGCCCTTTGCCATTGATAACATCCCTAGTATCCCCCTACTATTTCCCTGTTTGTCCTGCTTCAGTCTCTACTTTTCCTGCTCTCTCCTACTCACGACATCTTTTTCTTCAGATGAGGAGGAAATCCATTCCCTCCCCCTCTTTGTACCCCTGCTGTGGAGTCCATATGAGTTGGGTTAAAGAACCAGATTATTCTGAACTGCAAAGAAACAGAAATTAAAACCTGTAACAGCTTTTGAGTAGTCAGTTTGCTGATGCTCCCTTTGTGGCTTGACAGAAGTCTTGTTTGTCACTTGTTGACTGCATTTGTTGTACTTTCTATTTCATTAATGCGTTCTTCAGGGGTTTCTGCCAGTGAGTCCTGGAGAACTCAGCAGGGTGTGAGATGACACGTTGAATGGGCAGTGCTGACACTCCCAGGAATTTCAAGCAGTCTTGTCATGGTCTGCATGCTGTGTCTCATTCACCTGCTATAAGAAATTTCTCCCAAAATCATACAGGTAACCACTGTTTTAGAGAGGTGACATGGGCCATATTCCTCTGAGCATTTTCACCAAACCAGTGCTCTGCTGCTGGAGGGAGTTGGAGTACCAGCAGGAATTGTGAGCTTTCCCCTTCTCTTCCTATTGCACATACTAGGGTGGTGGTTTGGGGTTTTTTTTGTGGTTTTTGGTACTTTTCCATACTATTTTAAAATTTTTATAGGTTGTTAAGAAGTCCTTTGTGGCCAATGATATGTAGTGGTTTAAAGCTGAGACACTAAGCATGTATTCAGTAATGCCCATAATTGGAGGGTATTGTGCTGAGTAACCCAGGTAGACCATTCCATATGTTTTACTGTATTCCCTCTGGTTGTCTTGAGACTGTGAGGGAGAAAGAGATTTTCTCTTCAATGACAGGTGGATGTCTTTTTAAGGAGTTTTCTCCTCATTCCTGCTTGGCACTGCACCACTGCAGAGTTGCAACCTTCAGTGCTCAGCATTAGGCTTCAGCCCTCTGTGTGTTCTGCATCATTAGACCAATACACCAGCGTGGGTGCCAGCTGCATGCAGCATGGATGGATGCAAGTGCAAAGATCCTCCACTAAAGGAAGATCATAGCAGAAATAAGGCCTAAAATTTTATATTTTTTTCATGTGGAACCTAGATTATTTTTCAGCTGCGACTGGGAGGAACTAATGCTTCCTACAATAATGGTGGTGAATAAAGTCTAATCTTGCAATTCTTCTCTGTATTGGTATTATCACCCTGTTCATAGCACTGGTTCTTCTTTTGTCCAAAAATCTGTTTCTTCCATGACTGGCAATCAGAAAAGCAGCCAGGCTGCCAGAAGGGTACCATCACCACAGGCAGGAACTAAAGGGACTGAAAACAAACCCACCAATGTACACTTTTGAATAAACAGTGTGTACCTTAAGGATGTTTATAGCCCTGACAAACACAGGACAGATTCCTCCCATTTTTCTTGCCATCTCTCCAGGCACACAGTAAATTCCAGAAACCAAGAAGGACCTCTGGGGTTGTGGCATGAGTTTCTTGCTTGGCCTTGGCAAATCAATAAAATCCCACTTGCTCTACTAACAGTCCCTGATAGCACTGTCTCCTTCCGCAGATTCCCTGAAGGGCACCTCCATCCCAGGATTTTGTACAAATCACACAGTACACCCCGGAGACAGGACACAAATCTTTCCTAAAACCAACATCCAAGTAAACAGACAAAGCCCCAGCAGGCTACTTTCAGTGCTTTAGAATTTGTTGTGTTTTGTCAGCCTTTAATAATTTAATTGAAGAGTGATACAAGATGCAGGCCCAGCATGACAAAAAAAGATATTTGTCAGGATATTTTAATAAGATGACTCTTAATGTTTTCCAGGAGATGTCAGCAGTTCTTTAAACCAAGGCAGCGGTTGCAAAAAATAGCTTCTTTTGCTGAGAATTCAAAAGATATTCTTTAAAGTCTGCAAACTGCCAGTAAGCTTCAATAGAACAAGTGTTCTCAAGGTGTATTTATGTTGTCTCTATAGCACTCCAAAGGATTTCTGCCAGCATACCCCATTACAATGAGTAATGCCTCCTTTAAAAGCGAATGAAGAAGACTTAGATCTTGGTTAATTAAATAATCTTCTCTTTTTTTTTAATTATTTACAATAGGAGACTGACACCAACCTCCTAGTTTCCCACCCTGAACCTCAGGACATTATTGTGTTTACCTTGATAAAAGCTGAAGGGTCAAAACATTTGTGTTATCTATCTGTCAGGTAAAGAAAGGACAGAGAATGGGTAATTAAGCACAGCTTAGGACTTCCACAAGATTCATTATAAAAAACCAACCCAAACCAAAAATAAAAGCTGCTTCCTGTATGGTGGGATGTACTGGCAGTCAGTTGTTGGCACAACACATTGACAATGGTGCAGCAGGACCAGGTGAGCTCTTATCTTCCCATTTTTATTTATTGCCTGTGGAGGCTGGCAGTTCTCCATGTGGAACTCTGTTTATAGGAGATTTATCTGTGGTGTGTAAGTAGCACACTGGCATCATGAATGTCCATCTATCAAAAATGCTGAAGCATTCCCCATGACGGAAGAAGGATGTTTTTGCTGAATGCAGAGCAGAGAAGGATAATGTAAACACTCTGAAAAGAGCAAGCAGAGAGTATTATAGTCTCAAAATCAATTTACGTCAGGCAGGGAAGTGTGACAGGAGGACCAAAGTGCAGAGCAGGGCCAGCTTCTAAGAGTCTACCTAAGTACCAGTCTCCTTGGTGTCTGAGCTACACAGACAACAATGAACATCTCTGTGTCAGTCCCAAACAATTAACGATTATCTTCTTCATTCAGTGCTTGGGTATATTTTTGTGTTTGAGTTTTTTTTAAGTGTATGAAGAAATGCAAAAAAAAAAAGGTATGTATTTTTCACTTTCTGTTTTCTATAATGTCTTCTCTTTTCTGTCTTTACTCTGAATTGGAAATTCTTAAGGTATAGAATACTAAATTTGTTGCATTTTCATTTACTGTTTATTACCATAGGCCTAAGACCTCAGGCTCTACCTCAGGAATCCATCTTAGTCCCACAGCAGAAAAAACTAAGGGTGGAGGGCAATTCTTGCCGAAATGAATAAATATATAAATGCACAGATCAGGTTAGCTCATCATTATGCAGCTAGAGGTGCTTTTCACTCTATTTTCTAAACAAGAATTTTATAGCTGGCAACTTATGTCTTCCATTATTCATTGCTGGCTCATGCCAGACTTTGTCCTAAGCTCTGTCACCTGCATCTCAAATGATTCAGGGTGCAGATGTGCAAAAATCCAGGGAAATCTTTTGGGCATCAAGGAGATCAGTAATCAGAAAATTGCAACAGATCAGAGAGAATCCACATGAAAACTAATACTCTCCAAAGCACTCACTGAAGGCTTTCATTTGCAAACAGCAGCTAAAATGCACCCGTATGCTGATATACAGAGATGGAGACCACTGGCTGCCTCTTTTGACTTCAGCTGGAGTTGAAGATGCTTAGCATTTCAGAAAATCAAGTTAATGTGTCACAAGCTGGACATTTAGAGTTAGTGACTCCTGCTGAAAATGTGATTTTATTTTCTGTTTCTCCACTTACCCCTCTTTAAAGTGGGAGGAATGCTATTCACCTATCATGTAAATGTTCTAAGGCCTAATTAGTTAATGTGTGTAAATTGCTTTTGAGATGAACAGTGCTAAGTATTATTATTACTATATTAAAATATGGCCAGCAGCCAACCTCTCCCTGTAGCTGCAGGGTAATGACAAAGCTGATCAACTGCACGATTTTATTGCTAGTGATCTGAAACAACAAATAATTTCTGTGCATTTATCCAGGAACAAGTACAAACAAATAATATAAACTTAGTCTGAATGTTAGTAAACAAAGAGGCAGCTGATCTTTTTTAAATGCAATTTTTGATATCCAAAAATATTACCTCAGCTTAAACAGTCATTGTGAAATTGTTTCCAAGAAAAGGGGGTAAATTGGTAAATATACAGCCAGGTATTTAGGTATTTACCTTATTCCTTAATTGAATTTGCTAGTATCTTCATCTGTCACTATGTGGGAATCTGTGCAATTTACTGTGGAGAGCAGAATGTTTCTTTTGTGTACTGTTTTAGAAGGTCAAATTTCATTTCTTAAACAGCTAAAGAAGACTGAAGAAAAAGGTGAACCTCTCAGGGTGTCAGTCAAAGAGGAAAGGACAGGAGAGAAGGCTGTGTAACCAAAGAGACACTGTTGTGACCCTACCTTCCTTATTCTTGACGAACTCAATTACAGAAAAATTCTGACGAATTACAGAAAAGGTTTGCTGAAATAAGCAGGCATGATATGCTCAAAGCTAATCACACAGATCTGAAAGAAAGGATCTATTTAAGGGAACATTTTTTTCAGAAGCAGCCCCATCTTTTGACCTGCCAACAGACTACAGTCCAAATCCAAATATGTCCAAGACTCCAGTATAACCCAACAGGAAATAATATGGTGTGATTTCTTCCCATTTATACAGTCTGTCTTGTAAGTGGTAGCTCCAGAATCTGTTATACAATTTGCTCCACCACACAGGAATGTGGCCATTCACTAAAATTTTAAGTTTCTTGTGGATTTAATTAATCTATGAAGCTCATGCCTTGACTTAGTTTGGAATTCTTCATGAACAAGATGTTGTTTTATTTGCTTTAAACAAGGAAAAGAAGGCAGAAACATGATGGTAAGCAGGACACACAAGAATTTTTTAAAAAGTTAACCCAGTTACATCAGGGAAAACAACTACGGGAAATCCAGAATGGGATTGGTTATGACCTGGAAACAAAGTGGATCGTTCCGTGAACTGTGAGGAGCTACATATCAAGGAACTTTTCTGATCTTGTACTGTAAACACATGGCCCCGGGCAACTGATTTCTGGAGAGCTATCCCATCAACCACATGTAAAAGAAAAGCCCTTTAGACCTCTGTAAATTATCAAAAATGTAAAAGCCTTTTTTTTTTCTTCATGAAATTACCCACTTTCAGATTCTAGACTGAGTACAGACTACTCTCTGTCTATGTTCAATAATAAAACACAAAACTCAAGTCAATAGAAAATCTTATAGCAGGACTTTAACCCAAGTATTTGATCTTTCATGTTTCCTTCCTACCTTTCTTCCTTTTCTATTCTTTCTGGGATTTTTTTTAGCTACAAAATGTATCAAAATTACAAGAATAACTTAGGGCTTCTGATGCTCACTGCCTAAAATTAAGCTCTATCCTTGACAAATCTCTCAGACATCGTGATTTTTGCTTGTCTGAAAGCAAACTGCCGAATTAATCATGGTTCCTTTAGCCCCTGTGCCACCTCAAATGGCAATTTGAAGTGGAAAGAATAAATTGATCATCTAACAGAAATCCTTCTGAGATTATGAAAAAACACAGCATCAATAGCATATTTCCACCAAAGTACAATACTGAAATTATTTTAACCTTCAACATCCTATGAAGTCATAAAACTGTTTAGGTTGACTGGACGACGACTGTTGTAAACACTTTAGTTTTCATCAAGTCTTGCTATGCATGAACAGCCTTCATCTGCTGGATCCACTAACCACATCTGAACCGCAGCATGCTGCGGTTCACAGCTGGACTCTGATCTCACGATGTGTAGAGTAATTTGACCATCCTATCTGTTTTTCCACAGGAGCTAAAGAGGAAATATATAAATATGTAAATACATTCATATGGACATGCATGAAAAACATTCAGTCACAATCACAGAATCATAGAATGGTTCGGGTTAGAAGAGACCTTAAAGATCATCAAGTTCCAACCACCCTGCCATGGGCAGGGACACCCATCCAGCCTGGCCTTGAATACTTTCAGGGACAGGGCAACCACAACTTCTCTGGGAAACCTCACTATCCTCACAGTAAAGAATTTCTTCCTAAAATCTAATCTAAATCTCCCCTCTTTCAGTTTAAAACCATTACCCCTCATCCTATTGCTACACTCCCTGATAAAGAGTCCCTCCTCATCTCTCCTGTAGGTCCCCTTCAGGTACTTCCAGTAGTACTTCCTAGTACTTTCTACTTCCAAAAGGCTGCTATAAGCTCTCCCTGGAGCCTTCTCCTCTCCAGGCTGAACTACCCCAACTCTCTCAGCCTGTCTTCATAGGAGAGGTACTCCAGCCCTCTGATCATCTGTGTAGGCTTCCTCTGGACCAGTTCCAACAGGCCCATGTCCTTCCTGTGCTAAGGACTCCAGAGCTAGGCGCAGTGCTCCAGGTGGGGTCTCACCAGAGTGGAGTAGAGGGGTAGAATCACCTCCCTCAACCTGTTAGCCACAGTTCTTTTGATGCAGCCCAGAATGCGGTTGGCTTTCTTGGCTGCCAGTGCACATTGCCGACTCATGTTGAGCTTCTCACCAACCAACCCCCCGGGTCCTTCTCCTCAGGGCTGCTCTCAATCCATTCTCCACCCAGCCTGTATTTTTTCTATTGGTTCTAGTGAGAGCCAGAAACAAAATTATCCTGAATGCTTGTTGAGACCTTTTCTGTGCATTGTGTTGATCAGATATTTTTGAAAGCAGCAATATCATATTTGTGTGCAAAATATCACTTTACTTGTAATGTCTGTCATTAAAATATTACTTCAGTGTTGCGGTCATATTCCATTTAATATTCAGTACAATTCAAATCTTTGAACTAAATAAATATCATCCTTTGGTGTCAGATGTTCTATGCTGGAACTTAAAAAAATTGTCAGGTGATATCATTTTGGCTCAGTGTTCAGGTCTCTGAGAATACTCTACAATACAGTTGGCAAATTAAATATTTCTTCCAAAGTTTTGTAATGGGTAGATTCCTGCCCACTGAAGTTTGGTGCCTGACTTGGGCAAAGCCCCACAAAACACTTAAATACCCAACTCCCAGGGTAAATGCAATGTAGCAGAGCAGCCTACATGCTGTTCTAAATCAAGGGAGACAGAAGTGCTTCTGAAGATCTGAAGGAGGCAATCTAGTTTTCTCACTTTAAATTCCTCCTCACACCTTTGACCAAAATAATACCAATCTTTCTCTACTCTAAAGAGAAACTATAAGATATGCTAATTATCTCTATTGACACTTTTCTGGTACTTGCTTTTCCCCAATGGCACTGAGGAGAAATAAATCTGCATAACCCTCAAAAGAGGTCCCACAATTGAGGTATGGCATATCCTTAGGGAGAACGTCTCCAGCAGTCTGATCAAATCTGGACCACTCTTCTGGTACATGTACAAGAACAGCATGCTCCAAAAGACTACATGCAAGGGGGTCCGCGATCCTCAAAATCCTCAATATGGCTCTCAATTGCAAAGGCTTGTAAAGCTTTAGTCCCTATCTCTAGGACTGCTTTTTTTTTTTCTTTCTGGAGACCATATAATGTAAAACACATTAATATTCCAACAAAGACCACAGTTTCAGATGTGTGTCCCAGCAGCTAAGTCAAAACGATCTTTCCTGTTTCCCTTCTTCTGATAGAGCAAGAACTCTTGCACATCATTTGCACAACAGGTTAGCTTCAGGTATAAAGGTGAAGAGCAGCTTTAATCAGGATGTTTCATGGCTTATGGCTAGCACATTTTCCAAAGAATATGGGGTCAATCCCATTAAATCTGAATAACAAATTATATAATTTCCTGGGTGCGTATTCTGACCAGAGGATTATTACACAAAAGCTGAGTAGCACCGTTATTACTATGATGATATTAAACCAAGTTAACTATAGTTGTAAGGACAACTTGCATTTCTCAGAGGTATTTGCAAGGAATCAAGTGTTTCGCATATTAATCTTGATCATAGGAGGGCTCTAGTCGAGCGATAAATATAAATGCTCCTTGAGTATGTATAGTTGAATAAAATTAAGTACTCAGAGAATTCTTCTGGCACCTAATGAAATTATATACCTACAGGGTTAGGCATTTCAGGGCTTAAAAACAAGCAAACTAAATACCTATCTGGAATTTCCATTGGTTTTAGGTGCTAGAAAAGTAAAAATTTTAAGTCAGATTGCAGTAGTCCCAAAATTTCAGTAGATACTATGGGCCAGATTCACTGGAGAGACGCTTTCTTTAAAAATCTATTCAAAATTTTTTTTTTTTTTNTTTTTTTTTTTTTTTTTTTGCCACACTAGAGTGGTGCAAAGGACCAGAAGGAGTTGGTGGTCTCGTCTTTTTAAACATCAAAATACTCCTGGTATGTCTACAGCTTCACCACCTGCCTCACAAAAACTCCACAACGCAGTCAACTAGAAATGCAAGAGAAAAAAAGTGCAATTGGCTTATGTAGCACAATTGTATACACTTTAAAAAGTGCAAAAAGTAACCTAGTAAGAAAAAAGCCCCACCATAGCAATATAAGATACCAAAAATTAGTAAAGCTACAAATATGAGAGTCAAACTTTGGATAAACCAAGCTTTAGCATGAAGCAATAGATCTAAAGAGAAATTTAGACAGTGATTCATAAATTGTGGGGCACCACTGTCTCAGCAGGTTCCTTTTATCCTAATTAATCACTTTCTAAAAAGGTGACATAATTTCTGAGTTGGGTCATTGAAATTGTCCTTACAAAGAGTGAAGTATCCTTAATAGATCAGAAAGATCTTTTTCTAAACCATAATGATGAAATCATTTGCTTGAATAGATTTAGCCACATGGTGCCAGTTTCCAATATAATGTGAATAAACTAGCCATTCAAATTACGATCATACCTGTGGTGATTTCAGGGCAAAATAGAATGAAACCAACCTCTGGGAATTTCCATAATGGAATTAACATTGATATGTCTTGCATTATGCCAACCACATTTCATTGAAATGCATATATTTTTTTTTTAAATCTCCTTTTTTATTGTTGGTTTAAACATCAGAAGATTTTGTTGTTTAAAAGGTCAGGCTCATATCTCCAGTTTCTCCTTGATACATTCCAAAGCAGAAATACACTATCTGAAATTCGAAGGCTATTGTGATGCAACACTGTCCTTGTTTTTACTGTAGACTTATCAAGGAAATCATGGATTATCAACCTGCAGTAATATTATTCATGGATGTGCAAGGAAATTGATAGTCCCATATCTACATATATTTGCTCAGGTTTGGAGCTGGCCAGGTTAAACAATAGTGGGAGCAGAGGTTACTATTGTCTCTAGGTTATATAGAGTAAGCAGTTTTCCTATTGTTTTTGTATGGAAATGAATGAGAGAGCTTGATGAAGATAACACTTTAAAAAATCAAGTATTTTGGATACATAATTAATACCACTCATAGAACAAACCAAGTCAAAAGGAAATTATTATTTATAAAATTGAAACACTTAATGATAAAATAAAAGATCAGCAAGGAAAACATGCAACAGGGAAAGTTCTTACACATTTTTGTCTGTTTTCAAGGCTTAAATGCTATGAGTAAATTAGCCAAAAAACTCAACCGGTCTGAAAATTCCCCAGGCGTACCTTGAGGCATACGTCACAGACACATCTGGATGCCTATTCAGGGAATATCTTTTCACTTTGCAGTTCCTCAGGGCCCCAGCTGGAGAGAGGAGAGGGCTTTGCAAGGCAGGATGTTTGCTCGGGCGGCCCACCTACTGGGCTCCAGGAACCTCTTCCTCCCCAATGGGGAGAGCATGAAACATTGTCAGTGTACAACAGATGAGGTCTCACACACACAGTGAAAAGGAAAAATCAACGGCTTCATACAGAGTCACTTGGGAAACTCTAATTTTAGGGTTTTCCAGTTTTCCTCACACAATCCTTGCAAAAACCTGAAAAACTAGTTACCTTATGCAGTTTGTCAATATTTTATGCTGTAAAATCATGGAACGATACAGGAAAGGATCTCTGGAAGTCATCTGGTTCAGCACTCTGCTCAAATAAACAGCAGAAGCTACCTTGAGTTTCACTTTACAGTTTCAGGAAATCAGTTTTATTATGCCTCAAAAAATTCAAAACCACTCCCAAACATCCTTTAAAATGAAGATTATTAATCCATCATAAGTAATGCTAAGAGACCAAAAGTTTAGTTAAGAATATATATGGGTATACACCTCTACAAGACTCCATGAAACTTCACTCTACCTAAGAAACTAAACACAAACCTCTTTTTTTCAGGTCAGATTCTTGAGTCTTATTCAACATTCATCTGAATAATGCTGTTGTACTGTATAAATTGGACATATTTAGAAAACATTATTTAATAATTTTTATTTCTAAATAATATTAATAGATAATAAATTTTATTTTTTAAAATAGTACTGTGTCATTTTAAAGCTCGTTCCTGTTTTCTGTTAATCTTATTTCAATCTTAATATCTTAAACATAGCAGGTTTTCTCTCTGTATTTGACAATCTTCTATCTGACTCACTACCAAAACTTGCCAGTTTGTAAGCAAGTTCGTATTCCTGATGCTTTGTTTTAGGTGTTTTTTTTTTTTTTTTTAATATACAAATATTCATCCAAAGTTCTGTCCCTGAATAAAATTCTTTCCTAACTATTGTTTCAGGAGAGCAATTAGAGGGTATTTTCACAGAAATCAGAAATAACTGTTATTTCTACTTTCTAGATTCCTTTCTAGGGTCCCTGGTGTTTCTTTTCCAGTTTTGTGATATACACTAGCATTAGCATTGCTTCTGCTGAGCAAAGCGAGAGGAAGTATTTGCCCAGATGTTCTCTGCAGCTGCTGCTTTGCTGGCTGAGAAGGGGACTGTCCCCTCAGATGCTTGTCATTGTTCTTACTACAATTTATTAACTCCTCAAACCAGCCATTTGTCCCTACTGCTCCTTCTAATCCCTTTCAGCAAACACAAGCCATATTTGCTTAAACAGGTTAAATAGTTCTTTTCAAACCCGGTTCATTTCAAAAGAAGTGAACCAGTAAAACAGGTTAGGGGATTACTCATGCAAGCAACTCCTCTGCCTGTTCTGCTGGAGACAATTTCTGTCAGGGAGCGGAGCTGAGCAGGGAGGGGATGGTAAAGCCTTCAGCCAAGACAGCAAAAAAAGTTTGGACAAGGGGAATAGACTGGTAGCTGCAAACCTTGATGATTACCACTAAACCTCCTTTGTTGATTTGATGGGAGAACTCCCCATTAGCCATGGACAACTTGAGTTGCGCTTCTACTCTCTTCCCCGTCCATCATTAATAAAGGAGAAATTTCGTATCAAAGGTTTGCTATCACAGTGATACACTCTGGATTAATTCAGTTCTTATCCTTTGGCTTAGTTTTTCACGTATGACTTCAGGTTCTTCTTGTGTCTCCCTGGATTTTATATCTTTATCCATTTACAGTATTTAAAGGGAGAGATGTTCTATGATGTGTTACGGTATTTATCTTCCTTTGTGCAGACAGTGATAATTCATGACTGGCACAGCCAGAAGTGACTTATTAGGGCTTTCTTCACTAGAGAAGAAAAAGGTCGTAAAGTAACTCAGTACATCTTGTGCTTTATGATTATAGCTATATTGTATAATACACTTCCCTCCATTCCCCCCTCCCCGCCCCCGGCCCTTGCAGTTTACGAAGTATATATCTTCAGTCTACCTGGACCTTTCAAACAATATCTGTTGCCATAAACTTGGCGCAGTCAGATTCCAACCCTGTTTGGTTTCCAAAGTCACATTATAATATTCTTTAAAATATGTGACTAGACTGGGAGATCTTCAAAGTCTCTGGTGCCCTCCTTATTCCAAAAAGCACAAATGCAATACCATGCATACTGCTTATGTTGCTGCTTTCCCTGGACATTTTCTCTCTCTCTTCTCTCTCTCTTTTTCTCAGAAAAATCATTGAGGAAAAATAAAAAATCTGCTGGCCAGGAAAATAAGCTGTGGGACACCTGCAGACACGCACATTGAACACACTCACATCTGGAGATGTGAGTGTGGAGGAATCTGTGTGCAAGTAAGACACAGTTGTCTTAAGTATGGATGAGTTACTGCTGTGTATATATCATCTATGAAACTCATGCTCAGTGAGCCTGACATGTCCCAGTTGCATTAGACACGCTAACTCTCATATACATATTGTCAGGAATAATTAACTGGGGGTGCTGGGGCACCTTCTTCACTGACAAGCTTTGAGAATGGGTGACACCAAAATGCTCCTGGAGCTGTTCTCAGCTTGCAGTGGGGAGGAGGGCTTCCCAATCTTGCTGCTGTGATGGACTCCGTGGCTAGGCTGCCAGGTTCAGTGTGTGCCCCAGGCCACCACACCAGGGTATGGTATTTCACACACAGCTAGTGACACAGTCACACGCAATTGATCCCAAAGCATTTCTGCTAAACAGGCTGCAGAACTGTACTTCAGCACATCCTGTAGTGCAGCATTTATACATTATCAAACAGAGAAATTGTATTCAGGATTTGTTGAATGAGTAGGCTGTTTCAAGCTGCTAATGCAGTGGTGGAAGATCTTTTGTTAGCTGGAAGTTAAGTTTTATTTTCACTCAGATTACAAATTCCTTAAGATACTTATACGAAAATATTATATTGTATTAGATTTCTGCCTTAAAACACCCTGTGTAATTTCCTTTATTATATAAAAGGATGACTTAAACAAAGGATTCAAATAACCTGCTCTTCAAGCACCTTTTCCAGTAGATTATTCTATACAAAGTCATTTCTCTGGTCTTGCAATGTTACCAAGCACATCAAATAATACCACAGTTAGTCATCATGATTCAGGAAATGATATTAAAAGACAAAGAAGAGCCATTAACACATGGGTGTGCCAACAAGAGAGGAGGAAAATAGTTGGTATTTTTTATTTGTACTCTCAAAGCATTTTGGAGTAGTCACCAAATAGTCCTTGCCAAAAGGGTTTACATTGCGAGAAAAGGTCTTTCTTAATATGAGAAGTGCAAGCTAGCACTGAAATTGCCAGTAGTCTGGGATCAGCAGGATGGACTGGCAGGAAAGTTGAATACATCCCTACAGTATTCTTTCCAAATCATTGCAAAGATTCATTGTAAGAGGCCCCAAGTAAGGGAGGTCCAAGTAGCCACATTGCACTCATTCATTTTGGTTTATACATAGCCATGAAGTCTGTCAGGACTCAGCAGTGTAACTGAGTCATGCACAGACAGAACAAAATTAATACACTTCTTAAAATGTACCTTCTTTTTCCCGGACTCTCTCTTTTTTTTTTTTCCTTTTCTGTCTTCTGTGATTGTCTCTGATAGTCTCTGCTTCTGAGGCATTTGGGTGATCATTTTAGGAGATGCTGAGCAAACTTCCTGCCTTGAACCTGGTATGTGCCCATTTCTCTTTCACTTGTTTCAAGAGTCTGGCATCCTCTTGAAATCAGACAAATTTCTAGTCAATATCCACTAAAATATCCATTCTTACTGTCTTTTGTCTTACGGTAATTACCACACTGACTTTTTCTTGTGTGCATATTTGGGAATCTTATTGATCACACCACTACTGCGTATTTCACTGCCTGTGCTACAAGATATATCATCTTTAAAGTTTGATCCCATTGGAATCAATGGAAAAACTCTCACCAGTTTCACAAGCTTTGGAGCAGACCCTAAATCAGTTTCTGGCTTAGTTTTTAAGACAAAATGACTTGCATATTTTTCTGCTATGAAAGGTTTTACTTGTTACATTGTGCAGCAGTCATCTAGACAAATTACATATAAAGATGCTGTCTTTGGAAAGCTCGCAATCTTCAGCCCTATCTCTCCATCCTGGGTATTTTATCTTTGTGTTTCCAAACAGCAAAATCAAAGCTTTGTGATCTATAACTACATGGAGATGAGCTTCATAAATGTAAACATGAAAGTGACTGCTGCATCCACAGACTACAAGTGCCTTATCTGCTTGCAAGTATTTCTGCTCCATCTCAATTAAACTGTGACTGGCATATGAAATAATATTTTTGCTCTGTACTGCCTGTCTTCCCTCCTAGAGCTGCTCGTACTCTCAGAGTTTGGAAGTCACTACAGTTATTCCTTCTACTCATGTTCAACACACCAAAATTGGCACCATAATATAAACTTTTTCCAAGAGTTACTTAGACCACCAGTTCCTGAAGGTCCAAACCAGATTAAAAAATTAGTGCCTAACAACAAAGCTGTTGCACAGGAAAGAAGTTATGCTGAATTATGACCTGAGTGTTCCGGGTGGGAAAAGCTCCACTGAAGAGCCAGCAGTGCTCCTGTCAGAGGAGGAGCAGAGAGTTCGTATAAGAGCTGATACCAGAACCACGGCCTCTTTGGGTAACACAAAATTTGTTTTCTATCCCGGAATTAGTTGACAGTTTTTCCAAGAATTCATCATTTGCATTTAGCAAAATGTCAATCACAGAGACAAACGGAAATGTTTCTAGAGTCTGACTAGTAGACTGGGCCTACTTAAAATACTGTGGGGCTGATGGGAGAAAGGAGCATAGAAATTTAGTGAGAATTTGGAACAAGATTGCACAACATCTTTCCCACGAGGAAGACTCAGGAAGCTCTTCAAAGTAATGCTGTTTTAATGCTTTTCAGAAGGCTGGAAATTCTTTTTTTCAGGCAGTCAGAATAAAGCTTTGCTGAGCTGGGCCCTGGGACTTAAATTTCTCATTGGCTAAGAGTAAAATGTAGCTGAACAAGGTGTTGTTTTTCGAAATAAAGTAAGCTTTAGAAAGTTGCCATTTTTCCCCTAGCTTCATATCAATGACTATTCTAAGAAAGGTTTTTAACCTGTATTCAGTCTGCTGTTTTTCACATCAGCCACACAATGGTGTTCGTGTACTTGGTGTGGTCAAGAACGAGCGTTCAGGGATGAGATTCTCCTCATAAACCCACTGCACTCTTGGAGATAATGTAATCCTGCTGTAGGAGGTCTTTCAGGGGATCTCATGCAGCTGCTCACATCCCTCTTTCTATCAGTCCTCCTGTGCACACCCAGAAGCAGTTACTGTGTTGTGCTGAGGTCTCCTTCACTCACAAGGTATTTCCGTACCTCCAGCCCTTCCTTTCAAGACCCAGTAATCTTCATCTGTGTGTGGATCTGCAGCTCCTTTGTCTGGACAGCAAATGATGTCAAGAGCAACAAAGATGGTGAGGGGTCTGGAGCACAAGTCCTATGAGGAGAGGCTGAGGGAGCTGGGGTTATTCAGCCTGGAGAAGAGGAGGCTGAGGGGAGACCTTATTGCTCTCTACAACTACCTGCAAGGAGGTTGTAGAGAGGTGGGGGTCGGTCTCTTCTCCCAAGTCACAGGCAACAGGACTAGAGGAAATGGCCTCAAGTTACGCCAGGGGAGGTTCAGGCTGGATATTAGGAAAAATTTTTTCACCGAAAGGGTTATCAGACATTAGAATGGGCTGCCCAGGGAGCTGGTTGAGGCACCATCCCTGGAGGTGTTCAAAAGACAGGTTGATGTGGTGCTGGGAGATATGGTTTAGTGATGGTGTTGCTTTTTGTTTGTTGTGTGGGTGTTTATTTTTGTCAAAATTAGGTTGACGGTTGGACAAGATGATCTTTAAAGTCCCTTCCAACCTAAAAGATTCTGTGATTCTGTGATTGTGCTAGGGCGTATTTGGCTCCTTTCAGGTCTTCTTTAGCTGTTCCACATATTATGATTCTGTGCCAAATCTACAATATTTTAGCTGAGCTGGACATTTTGGGGTCCATCGGAGACTCAAAAACCTGTGGTCTAGAGGGTCTAGAGCACAGAAGTAAGCTCTTTGATCAGGGGACTGCTTTGGTTGGGCTAGGTATGATTAAGTGGTCCACATCCAAAGGAACACTTCAGATGATACCAAATGTTTTGGGATGTTTCCCACTGAAACTCCCAAATACATCTAGACTGGCTGAAGCTCAAAACCTAAACTTCCTCCAGGGAACTAGCAGCTCAACATTTGATACCCAGAGCACGGTGCCTAAATTTTACACACAGCAACCCATGGTGTGACACTTAAGTAATTTGAAAAAATGTATATTCAACCCTATATTAATTGGTTACCTGAGATCTATCGTGGCAGGCTCAGGTGCTTTTTTATATACAATTGTGAACACTACTTAGAATGTGTTTAACTGAAAAAGTATATAATCTTAGGTATCATAAGACTTACAGGAAGCTCGATTAAGCTCCACAAGAAGAAAAACAAGTCACAACATGAAGCTATTGAAATTCTTACCTTCTGCCAGCAAAAAAGCCTCAGAAATTATGAACTGAAGGACTAGGCCTCGAGGTAACACAGAGTACACAAGGTTCCTCAGATTTGCAAATTATTTTGCTGCCTTTGTTGAAGTTTTCAGAACATAATTATTCAAAAGCTGAATGTGAAAAGTAAGGGCATGTAAACTCAATATGAATATTCAAAGAACCGAACTTATGTTTAGTACAAATATAGAAAGGAGAGAAGAAGTATGAGAAGCTGCTAAATCAAGCTATGTGTCTGCCTGTCAGACAAATGTGTGTAATCCCAAACAAAATGCCAGCAGGTCAGATCCTCAGCTGGTGGAAACTGCTTAACTTTCCCTAATTCAGCAGAATTCATCTGAATACCTGGTCCCATCCTACCAGTTTGCTCTTGGAAATTTATATTCATATTTATTTTAATAACTAATATATGTATTATCTTCATATTCAATATATATTATATTGATATTTATTTTAATAACTAAAACCCCCAACAACCTTCCACCTGCCCATTTAGAAAATGGCTTCCTGTCAGAGAGATGCTCAACATTATTAAGAGCTTTCTAAAAGAGCTGTGTACAGTGCGATTTTGAATTTAAAAAAAAAGATGGGGTGCTGGGGGATGGTAGGGAAGTGAGGATAAAATTCAGCCCTGCTTTGAAATCCAGCATTAGGACTAAGTATGACCAAAACCAAGGGAATTTTTCAGACATTATTAGACATTTCTCTGCTCCATTTTGTAAACTGAAATTTAATCCCAAATATTTTATTGCAGGTAAATGCCATGAAGTCAACAGCATCTGTGTCTCGAGAAATTTTTGGTTTTCAAACAATTATCTTAAATTCAGATTATGTCTGTTTTAATAATAGGTGTTTGTCTTTATTTTAGGGCTTTCAGGAAAAATTATTTTCATAACTGGTTCTCAAATTATATAACACATTTTGTTAATTTTGAGATGCTTTTGTCAAATGGTATTTGGTCTTCCTGAGGTGTTTTCCTCCGTACATTGGTGAATGGGAGATGGACATAAAGAAACACTGCAGCACAGGCTCCTGTAAAAGAAAGCTTTAATATCCTCTACAGAGATACATTTTTTTTTTCTTTTTAGGAACATGCTAACAGGTAATAAAACGACTTTGCAGTAATAAAACTGGAAACTATGAAAAAGGAAAGATAATTCTCTTATATACCATAAAATGTATGAGCCAATAAAACTACACATTTCCCAAGAACCTGGGAATTGAGGCAATATAGAAGTGAACAGAAATTTTTCAAATAATTGTTAATCAAAGTTAGTTCATGGAGAAGACATCTGGTTAGATTAATATCAGTATGAATGACTACTTTCATTTTTCCTATTTTGACTACTGAATCAATATTAAGGCCAAGCAATTTTGCTTCAGAAGGATTTAAAATTACCTTCATTTAAATGGAAAGAGAAAACAAGAAACTATTTTTAAAGCATAAGAAATTAAAATGATAGAGATATGTCCCAGGACGTATAAAATAGATATCAGTTAGAGTAAATACAGTACGTAAGCATATAATATGTTTACTAGGGTTACTTAAAAAATTGCATATGAAACACTTTCCTACCAGAAGACAGTTTTGTTAAAATAGAAAGAACTTGTAGCGCAAGCGGTTTTCAAAGACTGCTTTCAAAGGTTGCAATTTGAAAATGTTTTGGTTGGGACTTACTCAAGCGTGGCATTTCAGTAGGGTTTAGAAACCACAAGCCAAGCATTTTTTTGGGGGCTACTGTTACCTCTAAATCCAATACCATGATTGCCTATTCGTAAGGAAAGTGGTGCCTCCTGTCTGCACTGATGTCTTCCTCAATTTTCACGTGCACTTTGGGAGTTTTCAGAGACAGAGCTGCCGTATACAGCAGTGCTCCCAGTTTGGGAGATTGCAAACCAGGTCAGGACCCATACCATAAAATGCTGCTGCACACATCCCAACACTGCAAACTCCTTTGGCCCTTTGAAGGAAATAAAGTAATTGATATGTTTGTGCCTTTTTAACATGTTACATTTCCTGTAGACAAAAATACCAGGGTCAGGTGGGAACTCTGGTTTGGGCTGTCCCTGGGGAGCAACTGAGGATGAGCAAGAGAGAAAACCAGACAAACTCAAGGGTGCTGAGTAGAAGGGGGCGAGTGTCACAGCCAGAAACTGCAACTCAGGGCAGCAGAGACTGAGGGACTTCTGCAATGAGAAGGGAGACAGCTACAAACCTTAGAAGTGATGGAAGGAGACCTGCTGAGGGGGGACTGCTCAGGTTTAACTGCAACTCAGAAAGCCCACAAGTCAACTGAAACCCACACTGCAAGTGAAGATGCAGAGTGCGAGGGAGATTTAAATATAAAGTCCTTCTTTCTGATATAGCAACTTTGAGCTTTCTCTGAAAAATTGATACTCTCATTTACATTCTAATGCTATATAAATTTGTTGAGTGTTTGTTTGCTCTTGGGGGAGTTGTATGTGGGGTTTTTTTTCCATTAAAACAACTTGTTTTTTCTTCGGGCAACTCAGTATATGGAAAAAAAGAATTATGCACGTCTGCCTCAAATGTCTGTTCAATTCAGGGTATCACTGTTGAATTTCTGTCAATTTTAAAAATAACCTTGAGTAGAAATGGAAAAAAACCTTTTCAATCAAAAGATCAAAGGATTTTCATTTCATTGTGAAGTTTGAGACTTCAATTTTTTCACTTGAAATGTATCCAAATATTAGAATTTCTTACAAGACAGAATTCTGTATTTTTTTCTTGATTTCTTAAGAAAAATAGGCTAAGACCATGCTGCCTGTCTATCTGTTTATTATCCTAAATTTCTTAATATGATGGTCAGTTTCAAGTAATATGGAAGTATATGATAACCAAGAAGAGGAATGGGACTTCATTGCTGAGTTTGTTGTTGGGGAGAAATGCTAGAGCATAATCTCTTGTTCTATTAGTACAGTGCTCAGGCAAAAGAGAAATTTGCTTCTACCTGGGAAAAAAAAATTCAACTAGATTTTTCAATCAATAATGGGACAGAAAAACATCGTAGTCCTTGTATTGAGGAAGTCTAGGAATCCAGGTTTCATTCACTCCAATGCTCATGGACTAAAAATTGTTTTGTTATCACAAGAGTCTGACAGAAGGTCCAAACTATTGTTAAAGTTGAATGTAACTAAGTTGTACTTTCACAACATGTATAAAGAGGAACCTGGCAGACTATTATACACTTAAGAGTGTCTAACTGAATAAAGCCTTGCCTCAAGTAGCATACTTTCTTCCAGGCTGATTTGCAAGTGTAAGCAAGCCTAACTGTGAGGAAGAAGACAAAAGATGGACTGAGTAAATGGAATAGGACTTTGTCTGCACAATTGACAGCTATAAATAATAATCCCAGGCAAAGGCCAAAACCACTACATGGCTGAGGTATGTCAGATGACACAAATTTACACTGTACTGAGAAAAGTTGTACCAGTCCTTGCTAGTGAAACCTCATCTCTGGTGTGGGCTCACTTTAAAACTTTTCTTGTCCTCCGCCTGCCCACGAGAGCAGCCCAGTTGCACCCTGCGTAGTGGGAGTTGGCAGGGAAGTTTTGCTGATTCTGGAGCTGCACAATTTTCACCACTTGTTACAGAACCATTCATTTTCCTTACAAAAATTTGCTTGTTTGCTTTTCAAACTGGCAAAGTACCTTCACTAGCAGAGGTGGAAGGGAGGATGTTATGATAGCATTCCCATAAAGTTTCCAGTGAGCAGTGTAACCTGAGAACTCATCATGAAGATCAGACTGCTTTCCCCATACACAGGGGTTTTAAGGGTTAATTTATCTATTTCATCAGCGTATTTGAATATACTTGTAGTGACTCTCAACTTATACAAAGCAGTTTCAGAATAATTTATGCAGGATCTCCCTGCTGAATACTTCTTTAAGGAAAAAGAAATGCAGGTAAAGCATATGTATAAAAATCCCTTCAAGTTTGGTTTGGACTTACTTCACAGTGGAAAAAATCTCTGGAGCTTCCTTTTCCCCCACAGCTTTTAAGCAGTGAAATAAATGATGTTCGTGCTAACTAAGCCACTGATCACTCTGTCCATTTACCAGTAAGGTCTAGACCACAGTCAGGCTATTATTTCTTTGAAGCAATGCAATATTCTTGGAAATCCTGTTCCAACTAAGTTGCTAATAGGGAAGTATGCCTACTCCACAAGCAGATGATTATTAATATGAGTACATAAATCAGCTTTTATTAGCCACTTAATACTAATAGCACTTGTTGTTCAGTTTATTGAACACTCAGTAGCTCTACAAAAAGGCCAAACCCAAGGTATTTATTGGTATGCTTCAATTACATTTGTGGGAGAAAAGGTTTTTACTTCCCGTCTGATTTCAAAAGCTAAATAACTGTGTGAATAAGGAATAAGAAATAATGGCCTGAAAACAATTTCATTTAAAGTGCCCTATTTTTCATGTTTAAGAACATTTATTCACAAAACATGAACTTACCAGTGTAGAGTGGAGTGGTTTCTAGACAGATCTTATTTTGTAATACCCCCAGTAGCAAGATGTAAAGCATCCAGCAGGTAAGGTGTTATTTTTTTCCTGTTATGGCTTGGCTGGACTGGGTTATAAAAAGAAAAAGACTTGTTTTGTCTCCTCTGCAGCTTCTGAGCGCTACAGTTAGGGTACAGGAACAGGAGTTGCATTGTCCTCATGTTTTGACATTGGAAATAAAGCAAGTCAAGAAGAAAGGAATGAGAAGTAACTTGCATTTCTCTGACTTCTGGGACTTCAGAATACAGTCCTTATTTTTTAATTTTTCCCCTAAAAATATTTTAGTGTCAGCCCAAAGCAATGAATCAAAATGAAACTGAAAACGTACGTTACTAATTTTACTACTACTAATAAAATCTACTAATGTAGTAATAGCCTTTGGGCTTTATCTACTCTGTTGATGTTTTCTGTTTAGCCAAGGCATATAAACTTCTTTTTAAAATGAGAGCAGAATTTTTCACTTATTGGTCTAAGAATTTAAGAGAAAAAACCTTAATATTGCATAATCTGCAACAAGAAACCACAAGAGCTGGCCATGCTGTATAATAAATCTCCCAATCATTTACCCTCTGGCATGAAATTTCCCATGTTTGGTCTTTGGCTAAAGGTAGCTTTCAGTTTTTAAAAAAAATTCCTTTTTTTTAGCCATTTGTTGCTGTGATGTAAAAATTAAAATGGTCTTTAGCTATTTTTCAGCTATGGCTGCATTACAAACTTATTAAAAAGGAGCCACACTTTCTTGAGCATAACTAAACCAAGACAAGGTTTTCCTGAGGTCCCGCTATCAACAGACCTTAGCAGCCGAGACTGCAAAAGTTTCCAGCAATGTCTTTTACCGTTCAGTCATGTCATGCCTGCAGCTACAGAATACTGATCTCCACCAGGATGGACAGGTGCATCAAAAAATGCAAAGCAGGGGTTCATAGATTTTGCCAGGTACTGGGCTGCACCAAGAATAGCTCTGCTATTAGTTAACTCTGTCAGGAGTGACAGGTCCTGTCTGTGTGTTGGAATATTCATTATTTTGAAGATAGTCTCATACCAGCAGTGGCACATGTTCCACAGTTTGCTACCTCTATTAAAACAAACAAACAACCTGAAAAAAAATGGAAATCTGGAGAATGTGATAAAATCAGATTTTGATCAATGAGGACTGTTCCAGCTCCCCACCCGCAGGGTTGTCACTAAGCTTTGCCTTGCAATAGCAAGACTTTTTCAGGAGCTTCATCACATTTATCCCCACTTATTGCTTACTGCCTCTGGCAGTCAGAAACTAGCTGAGGTACCATTACAGCCCTTGGATGAGAAACCAGAGGAGAATGAAAGCTTGCACAGGTAGAGGTAATCAGGTCTGGGGGAACCTGGACTGGAGAGCAGCAGTTCTGGGAGAATGGAGGAGGACCAGCAAGATGCTGCCGCTCTCCATTAACATCATCCTGCTGCTGGGGAGGAGGCCAAGCTGTCATGCCCACAATTAGTCCCACAACACTGTGACCTGGATTGCTCCTATACATCACTGCTTGGATCTGCCAAAAATATGAGTAAAGTGATATCCTAAGTTATTTCAGTGGGGGTATGGATCTACCAACCGGAATATGGGAAATTCCCTATTATGTGGGATGTCTGGTAGTCCTAATAATAGCATGGAAGGCCCGTGCTCGTAAAAGTCAACTTCTCAGTAAGAGAGCTATTTATAGAGGTGAAGTAATTGCAGCTGGCACAGCAGCCATGCAGTACATGAGACTGGATTTTCTGGTGACTTCCAAATGAGTTTTTTCTACAGCACATGTTATTTCACTCAGTTTCAGTGCAGGATGCTCTGGGAGAATTATCCCAAGGCAGCAGAAAAACTTTCATAGGCACACACAGGATTATTGTCAGCTTCATCTCTGTGCATAGCAATTATCCCAAGCTTCTTTCTGACCCTGCTTCCCTTAAGAGAAAAATAAATATATATTTGTCTGCTTGGATATGAGTCCATGTGTAAATAGTTTTTAAAAATTCAGATAGACCATTCCCTCACACACAGATTTCTCCCTGTGGAGAGGATGAGAACATGATAAATATTAGTTCCGTTGCTTATTGCTCTTCTGGAAGGCACCCAGATTTTCCTCCAATTAGTATAAGAGGAGCAATATAAAACAGAAAGGAGGCCCCTGCCACTGCCACTAAGGGGACACAATCTTCCATATTTATCTTTAAAGCCAAAGTGCAACTCCCTTTGCATTTTTAATTTAAGATCTGGATTCCCTGAATGAGATGCAGACCCCACAGGGCGGTGTGTGATATACATATCTAGGCCAGATGGGACAGGGCGACAAACACAGCAGCTCACCGCTGCCTAACAACCCCACTGCTTCTTTCTCAGGTCACCCACTGCCACCACTTTCTGCTGCAGGACCTCTCCCCGCATCGCACCCCAGCACTGGTGTGTCCGTCTGACCCACGGGGGAACGGGTTCCCGTCACTGCACTGGCAGACAGCTGAAGCGGCAAAAACCAGAAATAATTGCTAGCAGGGTTAGTAAACTGGATTATTTCGGCAGGAGTTCAGAAAACCTCCAGGCCTGGTACAGAATGGGAAAGAAAGCTGGGAGAAGTAGAAGGCAGAGGTGGAAGGGAGCAGAAGCATTGCTGCTTTTGAAAGCCCTGCATTGAGAGGTGGCCCTGATCACCTCACATCATCATTCTTGAGTGGACCAAACCCTGCCCAGGTCAGTGTAACTGGGGAACCCCTCAGGCAGGTCCTGAAGCTCTCTTGTTTCCTAGGGAGTAACACAGGGACACAGTTGGTCCCCACACAGGGCACAGATCACACCATGTGGGTGGGAAGAGGAAGTTAAACTGTGTCTGGAAACATGCAGCTGAGAAGTTTCTTTGCTCACAGGCCCCACGACATGGTACATGACTGAGAGAGACCCTGGGAGACAGTTACAGCTGTGGGAACAGAGGGGATGGTGGGGATCAGTAGCAGGGGTCGATGGCACCCACACATGGCACAGGAAAAATGCATGCTGAGGGAGGTGTTGTTACCATGATTGTAATTTTCCTGCAATAGCAATGGACATCTTGTTCAAGTGCATGGGATTCCTCTTCAAAACAACAAATACTTTTGTCTCCAACCCACAACCAGAATAATGGGAAACCATAAACATCTCCCCAGGCACATGCTGTGGTCAATAATTTCCTGTTTGCAAGTACCAAAACGGCATAGAAAAAGGTGAACAATTATTAGGAGAGAAACGAAAGAACACCATCTCAGAAAAAAGTATATGTGTGCATTTATGTTAATAATTAACGAAGTAGTGCCAAAGATCACATGGCAGCATGTTTTGCTTCTTATTCATACATATTATACAAATAACAATATTTAATCTTTGCTTAGGGAATGTTTTCCTCTGGGAAATTATCTCCTTTCTGTTGTTGGCAGTGGCTTGTTTTAATTTTTGCAAGACAGAAACAAGTATGCGCTGCAACACGTGAGTGAAATACACTGAATATGTCTAAAGCTTCAGCTCTCCCTGCACACACATCCACTGTGGGCAAGTCATCATTTCTTTTACTTTTCAGTCAACCTTTCAGTATTTCAAGCATGATCACGTTGGGCACAGTGCGATCTTCATTTCCATTGAGGTCAGCCACTTTTCAGGAAGAAGTGGGAGATTTCTCTTCTTCAAGCACAGCACATGCTCTACTGACACACATCCAGGCTGTTCAACACCTTTCAGTATCATGCCTGTAGGGTATCAAGTGTGAAAATTACATAAAAAAAAATAAAAAGGAAAAAACATAGCCTGCACAGGATCTTTCACCTCCTGGTCAGCAGGGCTGCTTGGTTTATATGACCTGAAGAGTTCAGGTGGTGCGGTGGCAGGATGAGGCAGCATCCTTTCAGAGAGATGTCAGCCTGAGCCATGCCATGGCCATGGGGTCACTCCATTGTGCCTTGGTGGAGGTGGAGTACAGCCGTTAGGGATGCATGGTGAAAATGAACGTAGTCCTACAGAATGCAGTAAATCCCAAAAGCCAAGGAAAACCTAAGAGGGTATTGTAAGGTATTAACGGTTACAGCAGGATCACCTGCTATTAGAGGATATTATTCTAATTTTCAATCAACTACATGGTATCTCCTATCCTGCTGAGAAAGAAAGAGCAAATGCAAGTGTGACAGAGAGCAAGAAAGAGCACGCATGGGGAGCTCTAAGTGCTCGGCCTTGAGGGACTCTTAATCTGGACTTCTTAGCAAGTCAGTACCTGTGTCAAGCATCTGACCCAAGTCAGACAGAGAAAATTGCTTACAAATGTCAACATGGGTCCTCTTTCATAACTGCCTTGGCCTCATAAAATGGAATCCTAGGCACATCTTTTGAAAATTCAGTAACATACTTATTAGTATTCCCATTAGCTTGCCCTCAATAGCTACAGTTGTTTCCCGCTTTCTATATTTCTGAAACAGCGACTGGAAATATTCAAATCACGGTGGTGACCTTGTTAGGAAGGAACATCGCCCCTACCAGGACTGTAATCTGTAAGAAAGAATAACTTCCTGTAGTGATATTAGAAATTCACTTCTTTTTTTCCGGCCCATTGTTCTTTGGTGTTTCCCATAGGACAAATTTGGGTGTGCCTTTCCTCATACTATGCAAAATATCAAGATGCAATCTATGTAAGCATTCGTTAAGTCTCTTTAAACCTTAAGTAAAAATGTAACAAGTGCATGCTTTGGACCTCTGAAAGTGTGTACGTGTCTCAGAGCAAAGAAGATCCATCCTCATCTTACTTTTATGCTCTACTTACTTACTTAAAACCTTACTCAGGGATGAAATCCTTGGGTAACATTCCAGTTATGGTACCAGTCAGGAAATGGGACCAAGAAATTATTTCAGCTGTCTCCCAGCCTTAAATTTAACAGAGTTGTGAGTAAGAGTCATAATTAGGGTTGGGGGAATTCTGAATAGTGAATTCAAGTCCCAATCTTGTATGGTTCTGAAATATAAATTCCACTCAAATATTTGAAAAGGTCCATTTTCTTATATCATTATGAGGAGGCCTGCAAGAGACATTAATTTCACTTTACTTAAATGGGAATTACCTTAATTTCTGTCATGGGAAAAAAAAAGTTATTTCCATGTTGCAGTGGAGGCTTTAAACAGATGACATGTCACACAGATCTAATTTAGATGAGGGAAGCCCAAGGGGTAGAAGAACAGAACACTGCAAAATGAATCCCAAATAAATAATAGATTAGAAAATACAATAGAACTGCAAAGCCAGTATATCTGATCTCAGCACAAAACTGCTGTTTGCAACACAGAAGGATACTTTCACCTCTTTTCTGTTTCTTAATATGTCATTCTTCATTTCATTGTTGTGAACCGCCTAAAATCTTTTTGTATGTGAATTAGCTTTAAAATTCTAGTCCTATCAAGCCATATTTCTTGCTTCCGTGGACACTATCTAGTGAACTAATGTTTAAATAACTTAATACATTAAGTTATTGGAAGTTAAATAACTTCCAACAATTCACAAATTCCTCTAAGGTGGATAATTATTTAGCAACTGGAAACAAACTTCTTGAATCACTAGCACATATGACTTTGCATTTTCTAAAAATTTGTTTTCTGCTGTATATTAGAAACATTCTGCAGTGGACAGAGGATTGAAAACTCCACCTGTATTTCCACCATTCTTAGAAACACATTTCGCAATAGGGGAGTCCCAGAAAAAAAACAAACAAACAAAAAACCAACAACAAAACAAACCAAATGACTTTCTGAATAAATTTAGCTGATAACAAACTAGACGATTCCATCTCTCCATTTTCTAATTAATTAAAGAGCACTGGTATGAGTACATCAAAAATGAAAAATTCTTGTAGTGTGAAAGATATCATCAATTAATACACAGAAGCCACAGCTGAGGCCATTAATTACTCTATATTTCTCTTCCCTTCCAAAGGGCTGACTTTTCAGCTTACGTAAATCAGTTGTGTTTTAATATATCTTTTCCAGGTTGAGGAAGTATTCTGAACTGTCTTTGGTAGTGTAGTGTCCCCACTTCCATTAGATGTTGTACAGTGCTCAATGGATATGTGTCATTCTGGTAAAGTGATATAATTTCTGCCCTCATTTTATATATTACTCATGGATATCATTCCTATGTAAATTGTGCCAATTAGATGAAAATCAGAGAAGAAAGCAAAAAAGCTAGTCATATCTTCTGGTTTTTTTCACTCTTGTCAAGAACTTTTCAGCTTTCTCCAGATGAGCAAATGGAGCCTCCGTTGCTTCAGTTAACGTAGCAGGTCCTATATTCTTTGTTCTGCAGTTTTACACAATGATTGTGATATCTGTCTCTCTCTGAAGTGCTCTCTCCCTGACCACATCTGTACATATTTATAATTGTGATCCATCTGGTACCCTGGTGTTCTACTTCCTGTTTTTAATTATTTTCTTACGAAATTGTTTTTTATCTACCTAGCTTCAGTATTTTATTACCTAAGTCTCATAAGAGGTTCAGGGGATCTTACTATCCTCCTGACGAGAATGTCAGGTTAGGCATCTCTGTAGGGGTAACACCTGGAAGATTGGGAGATGTCGCAGACCACATGCAGGTGTCTAGGTTCGATGTCAGCTGTGGACAGCCCTGCTGGAACCTGTCCTTTGCACTAATGGGTCAGCTGGTGACAACTCTTGGCTTAGAATAGACTAACTTCCTTATTATCTACCTTTCTTCCTGGATCATTTTAACAACCCACACATAGTTACCTACTGCTGTTGTAGCTCCACTCTTGCCATTATCTGAGGCAGCAAATTTGAAGCCATTTGGAGAGGTCTAAACAAGATGCAGCTCTTACAGAGACTATAGTTCAGATATACCCTGAAGTGCCCTCTAGGGGGAAATTAAGAACTCTGTACATAGAAGTGTAAGAAATCTCTAGGTGTCAATGTTAATGGTGCTGAGGAAAAACAGTGGTGCTCATCGACGGAGTGAGCTTCTGAAAGTATCCTGAGGACATCAGCTGCCAGGGCAGTCAGACTCCCTTCTGCCTGATCTCCTAAGTCTCCGATTCTTGGGTTTCAGGCTGCCCAATGACCCAGCCCCTCAAAAGGGATGGTGCATGTTCATTTAATCCCTACATTTATAGATTCAACTGGGGAAGTTGCATTTTTTGGGGAAGCTTTCTTGCCACTTTTGCAATTTAGGCAACAGTTCTGCCAGTGGAGTATTAAGAGAAATGACAGCTAAGCTCTGCCACGACACTGAATCCCAGCGTCTTAAAGACAGCCAGCTGCAACTATCAGATAAACACTAGGTTCAAACAGGAAATATTTTCTGAAATACAGTCTTTTTTCAGGACTCCTAGCAGGCTGACTGAAGTGTCCTTGCACTCAACATGTTAGCAGCCATGAACCTCTGTGGAAGGTCTTGACATCCCTGCCTGTGGTGTGTAAGAAATGCCTGGTATCTAAGCCAGACTTATCATTTTTGGTCCTGCATCCTGAGCTTTACAGCACCAATCAGTTTCCTTGCATCTAAATTGCTTTAAGTGTCATTCTAACAAATTGTCTATTTAAAAAGATGGTGTATGTGGAATAAATGACAGAGTGGCATGCAGAGGCTAAGAACTCTTGTGATCAAGACATTGTAACCCAGAGACTGTCAGGTTCAAACTGCTTTCTCTGGAAAAGTATGTCCTTGGGAGCATATGCATGTTCTGACTAAAGAAATCCTAATTGCAGCTTATAACCTTTGGTGTATTATACATACCACATTTATGAACATAAGACAGCAACTTACAAAAACTGGCAAAGTACAGATCTCAGAGACACTTGATCAGTAGGACACTGGAGGAACATAAACCATAAGCAATGGAAAGACAAAGATGACTGAAAGTATTATCCCAATAGAAAACTATGTGCAAGGCCATGTTCAGGTTTTTTCATGAAAACTTACAGAAATTTCAACATCATTGTTAGGAGGTAGTATATAAAAGGTGTTAGATAATACTGGGTCTTAAAAGACCAATTACACTCAACCCAAGAAAATATTTAAGTAGCTAAATAAGTTAAGAGTAAGGTAATACTAGATATTTAATGTTAGTAGATAAGTTTATACTAGTGCCTGTTAAATTGAATATTTGAAATTCATTGTTGTAGTGTATTTTGCTTCACCTGTGTACACAAACATGTCTATGTTACTTACAAATGTCCCTTATGCGGCACTTTCAAATTTCTGAGTTTTTCCATTCCATTAAGAGAGATTTTTAGGTCTTCCAGTAAACTATTAAGTATATGAGCAAAGCACAATATTATGTTTAAATTTGCTATGTCAAATAAATGGAATAGAGTGAAATTCCTAGAATGATAACTTCCAGATGGTAGTTATGATATAATTATGTATTTACTTATATGTTTAACTTCAGCATGGACTCATCCAGTGTACCTGTAGTTTGTTACTTGCAGAACCTATCACAGGAGCGTAAGGCAGCTATGCTACATAGCCATTTGCTTGTATTGTAAATGGAAAAGATGGAGATGTGCAATTAATCTTCTCTCTGTTCATGTTAAGGAGAAACTATAGAGACAAGATTGCATATATAGGCAGCCCATTAAGTTTCTGGAGTCAGGAAGAACAAAACTGGGTCTGAACAGCTTACTTCCAAGAATATTAAAGAAAATCAAAACAGTTCAGTGATTTGCTTTTCTCCTCTCAAGCTGGAGTGCTGAACATGCTGTTCATAGGCATAAAGCTAAGTTTCAGGAGTTTAATTGTAACATCACACTTAAATACATGTCTTAAGAGGTTTTTGAGATTATTTATACATTAAATTTTGAGTCTAAGTTGCTTCCTTTGAGGACGCCTAATACAATTTCTCGTGCTGTGTGCTCAAGTTCCACATTAGTAACTCTGAATTTTCTTTGATTTATAGGACGTCATGCAAACCTTTGAACCTTTTCCAAAGGTAAGCATGGTAGGTGGAATTTCTGAGAAATCCTGAGTAATCTAAAAGCCCAAGTCCCATTCGCTTTCAATAAAAGCTGAGTGCTTGAGGGCCAGGCTTTTAAAACGCTCAGTTACTCAGGTGAAGATAGTTGTCTAATGGGATTTACTAAAGTGCCGTGGTTAGTCTGAGACTGTTCTTAGCTTATCTGCTCTATTTATATTGTTTACTTTATTACTTCCTGCTTAAAACATGTAATAAATTTTCTCTCATATAATTTTATTGCGTTTTTTTTTTTTTGATAGGTTGTTCTTCCTATGGTAAAGTGGGACTGGCCAGCATTTTCCCAAGTGACTGTTTTCTGTGGAGTTCAATCTTTTGCATTTATTACTCATTATCTTTACAAAAGTTAACTTCTGAAATTTTGCTGCTTGTCCACAGTTCCCTGCTGACAGCAGTGAGACCCAGGCTCACAAAGGAAATTAGTCATTGCCACGCTAACTGCCTAAGCAAGCATTGAGGGAAGTATGCTTGCGTTGGTGATGAGGTCCTTCAGTGACTAAGTGGTATATCTGTGAATAACTCTTACAGAGCTAAAGTCCACCTAAGGTGAAATGCCAGTGCCTGCCTTCAACTGCAGCTGTTAAACACTGGGAGTAAAATTCTAATCTCATTTTTAACTGTGTGAATCCAAAGTAACTCCCTTGGTTTCAGTCTAGGTTTATACTATTGGGGTCTCATCCAACTCCCATTTGGAAACTTTTCACTGATTTTAACTTGAGTTTGACCAGACGAGGAGTCATTTCTATCGAAACAATCTGGTTACCTTATGTCAGGCTTCCTTCTCAAGTGTATAAACTTCCTTAATGAACATTCATTGATTTAAATGAAATTAAACATCAAGCTGATCATTTAAGCAGAATTATTCCCTACACCAGCATGAAGTTAAAGGTTTCTTTATGTGGAAGTATTAATTTTCAGTTACTTCCAGGTTCAGTTTCCAGCAATTTGGAATAACCTTGAAATTAAGGTGAACCCTTCAAAGTTGAAGTCCTCATCAAAAATATTCAGATCATCTATGTTAACATCTTAGTTGAATATCACAATTCACATGCATTTCCACTGATAAAATACTAACTTGGAGTGATATTAGGGATGTTTCTATCACCAGCTGGGACATATGAACATTAGACAGGACAGAGCCTTGCAGGATACTAAGTCCACTTCAGTGGAATGGGAGAAGTAACTGTATGGTGTATGTCTACTTTAGAAGGATACTCTTGTACATGACACAGCACCAACATCATAGACTTCAAAATATTCACCAGCAGCCTGTAGGAAACATTAGTCCTGAAATAAAAGACTAAAATCCACAACTACTATTTGCCACAGAAGGAGATGAAGCAAGATTAAGACCCTTGCCAGTAAATTTTTTATTAAGGTCATGCTAAGAGGGAAGTCATATCCCTGCTACAAAGGAAGCCAAAAGAGAAAAGCAGTAGTTTCCACACCTGTGACCTCAGGGAGACAGTCTTTCCTTCTACCCAAAGTGGTGATCACTTTAATCCCAAGATCTGAGGGGATCTAATGTCAATAAGAGCACCAGGACATGAACCTACAGTTATTTCCAGCTGTGGCTAGCCCCTGGTGTTTCAGAAGATGACAAAAAGAAAAGTAAAAAACCCCAGAAGCTAAATTATTCAGCCTGTGGGGAAAAAAAAAGGATTGAAGCCTCAGAGGTCAAAGTTATGTATAGTAAATCTGAGAAAGTTAGCAGGAACCCATATCAGAGTATTCCAGGGTGGAGAAAGCACAATGTTATCCTTTTTCCTAATTGTGTGAGAACCTGTATCTTCACTGATTTGAAGCATATATCTCCATTGTTTACCTCAGCTATTTGCAAAGCAAGACGGAAAAAAATATTCCCCTTCTGAATGTGGATTCCTGTATCTGGAAGATCTTTGTCACTGTCTGGAGCTAAACTGGCCGTTCACATAGATGGTCTGAGGGAGATCTTCAGGCCTAATCTCGAATGTCAGTGTAGACAAACCCCATAGCACTTTCTTTCCACTGTCACAGTATCTCAGCAACTCACAATGGCTAAAATATTTGTCCCTGTAACACTCCCGGGAGCACTATACACCTCAAAGAGGAACTGGTATGCAGAGAGGATGAAGGGAGATTTGCTCTCTACAAGTTTTGGCAATGTCTTTGTATGGTTATTGAAAGGAAATTGGTGTTTTTAAGAAATTATTTTGAGCACTTGATTGAAGTATCAGTTTTATAATGTAGCATTAGTAATTGCTTTTTGGATGCGCCAGCTTCTCTCATTTATTCTCCTTTATTGAGAGACGAGATTCTCAACTTAAGATGCTCGTCTGGCCTTTGGGGGCCAGAAGTTCTGTCTGTAGTAGCCCTGTAACAGTTACATAGCAGGCAAATCAAAATATCAGTCCCACTTTTTAAAAAAATGTATGCATTTTAAATTTCACAGAATCCATGTCATGATCTCATTGCTGGTGTGCTCTGTCATTACAAAATGGCAGAAATAACAGGTAGGAAGCTTGAGCTCACATAACCAGGATTGCTACACAGTGTGAAACCTCACGCTCTTTTAGGCAGGGCGAATGTTTCTAAGACCATGCTGCAGAACTAGGACATCATCCTTGATCTGAGAGGCAAGCTGCATCCTTTCTGGTGGTGTATCTGACTGGTGGCACAGTCAGAGCTATCACTTACTTCTGAAGAGAGTTACTGGTTTTTGGCAGGCTCCTGTGTCCTACAAAATGACAAAATTTACAAAAGGCCTGTTATATTAAGTGCATTATTAACTTTGACTACATTTCTGTCCTCATTTTATTCCAGTAGTTCCTAAGAGAGTATCGCTTGGAGAAAATATTACACTACCCAGGTAAGGGAGGTGCCGGAGGTGTCAGTCTAATGTCAGTATGTGGATACAGTAGACATCACTCTGGAATAGATCAAGGACTGTGCAGCTTTTTTATACTACAGGATAAAACCCTTCTTTAAATATTATGGGTTTTTTTTCTCATGTATACATTTACACTAACAGTGAAACTCGCAGGGTTACTCTACATTTATACCATTTTGGAAAACTGATCTTGTCTGCTTTTACTAGGTGCTCTACAAACTACTTAAACATCACATATAGAATCGTGGCTATGAAAAGACGCTGCAGCTGGCTAGAAAGTCTAATTTAAGAATTTATGGCAAAACTGAAATAATTTCTTTTCCATTTGTTCTAAAAATTGTTGATGTACTAATAAAAAAGTGTTGGCTTAAGCAAAGCCCAGTGTTAAAGTCTGATATAGAATATCCTTTCCAAACAATAAGGAGTTATTATTATTCAAGGCCATCCTTACCTTGTCTTAATAACACCTTGTGGCAAAATTAATTTACTTTTAAAATTCCAGTTGCCATATCAACTTGGTGCAGTTTTCATGTGACTTAATGAGATTCCAAAAGAACTATTTAATGAAGAAAAAAGCCAGATGAATGGAGGTCAATGAAAAGAATGGGTGGGTTTTTTTCCAGTTACTGTATTTAAACATTAATAAGTAACTGATGAAAATACTCCTCGTAAAAGCAAAAATACTCTTATATTCAGAGCTACCGTACTCTAACTCCTTCTATAATGTAATCCTTGGAGCCTTCACACTTTGCAGCAAACAGTGACTCAGTTTGAGATAGCTGTGTACTGCTCATCAGCTTGACAAGCAGTTGTCTTCAGCTTTGTACCCATTACCCTTCCCCTACAAGGATGAACGTCCATGGTTATTTGTTCCTTTGCACCATAAATACTGTTGTGTTGAGAACTGCTGTCAAGGAAGAAACACAAAGTGATATAATGCCAAAACTGTTTCATGGTCATAACCATCATCCATGTACTTCGTATTTATTAACAATATATTTGCAGATAGATAGATAACTAGATAATCAGTCCAGGGTGGCAGCTCTGAATGCGCACATAGAAAAAAGCAGACTTGGTCTCATCTCCTGCCTTTCTCAGCTTGCCCACCTGGAAAAGTGTTAACAGCAGCACAGTCCCTCTGGTTCCCTGACTGCAAGGACTTGACACTGAGCTTCTTCATTGCCCATGGGAGGACTTCTGGTGTGATCTCCAGTCTGTATTGGGCCTCATGACAGTCTGGTCCGAAGACCTGAAGTCCCTTTGGGCAGAAACATGCTCTTTTTCACTGTCTGCAACAGAACCAAAATTATTTAAGCACCTCAAACATTAGCAATAAAAATAAAAGCAGACACAGCACTAGTCTCCCATGCATATACGTATAAACACTAATCACAATAAAGAACTCACCTTACATCAATGATAAGCAGAGAAGTATCAGGACAGATGAACTCTATCACATAGAATCTCATATCTCCTGGGAGAGATTTAGGAAAATCTCCCAGTGCAGTCCTTTTCCTTAGAAGTGAAACATGAGCTTTCTTGTTAGGCTGCCTACCAAGCACGGTCAGTTGTTGGTCCTTGGCTGCGATTTTGATACCTATCCTCTCCAGAATATCCTCTAGGTGTCCTCTAAGTTTTATGTCACAGAGGTCGTTAACTGCCAGCATTATTCTGACCTTTTGCCAGCATGTCAAAGAGCTGAATTAGAAGCGAATGGAAAGCAATAGCATTTTGGCATCAGTCTGATTTGCATGGGAAGAAAACAATTTTACAGATCTCATTCTTACTACTATTACTACTTCATGTTAACTAAAGCTGACAGAAAAAGTTGGAGCAAATAATTAGTAATGGCAAATTAGGTGCTTTTTTATGTTTGTGAATTATCGCTCAACACTCTACAATTAGTTTTAAAATATTTATTCTTTGAAAATAATTTGCAAATAATTCATAGGCTACTGAAGAACAGTTATGGTTATTTCATATTCAGAATCTGAAGCGTGTGGTTGGCACTGGTTGAGTTGGTAAATCATGTGATACTGTTTTTAATATGAATAAATGAAAGTGGTTTGGGATGCAAATATTTACATTGATTAAAGCCAAATTTGCTGATCATTCATATTCCCTATAATTCATTTAAAAGCCACATTTCTTGCAAACCTAACTGCTAAGAAATAGGACTGGGAGTATACAAGTATTTCATGCAAAACAATTCCAGAGTAAATTAACTCAATATTCAGCTGAATTGTCTTAGGCAAAAAATTTCAACATTGATGTTGATATAAGTACATTTACCATCATAACTGGAATAATTACTGAACAGTTTCTTAAATAATAGTATATTAAAAAGTTACCATTATAACAATAATATACAGAACAAATAGAGGAAGAAATTAACATCAGGCTCATCAGTTGGTTTGTTTATGACCATACAAATACCTTATAGTTATTGTATCTGTTTTTCTTACCACAGTATTCTACTAACTAAAACTTAATTTAATCAGACCAATTATATTATACAAATGTCATTCATCTGGTTTTGATTTATGTTGCTTTTTAATTTCAAATAGCTATCTCAGTAATCTGGTTTTCTGGATTTTATCATGCTTTTATCTTTGGCCTATAACCTATCCAAATTATTAGTCTAATTTTGTTCGTATTGGCACATACCACATTCTGACTTTGCATTTTCTCTTTGATGTTCTTTTATTCTAACTTTTATTAATCTTCTGCTTGTCTCATATGCTTTTCTGCTGTAACAGCTGGGAATTTAGGCAATTCTTGATGCTTTGAAATTTGGCACTGATAGTGTGTCAACCAGGACAAAGATTTTTCAGCTGTCTTTGTTGTTGTTTCTTTTTTTTTTTTTTTTCTCAGCAAAGATATTTTCATTTTATGTCTTTATGTACTGGTTAGTACAATGTATGTACTCTCACTGCCTAATATTTCATGAATATGTAGCAGAAATTATCACAATAAGCATCAGTAAACAGGATGAGGAGTAAGTATTCAGTTATGTTATGTTTGCTTTAGGCCATATTCTGATATTTTTACCCTCGTTGAGTAAATAGTCAATGAAAAATAGTGTGGCCTCTTAATAACGTGGGAAGCAGCATGCAGGTGTGAAGAATCACTTGCCAGGCACAAGCCCCAGCTGAAAGACTTAACAACTGGCATCAAATTAAGGAGTTTAGAGGCCAGTGGGGGAAAGTCAACACTGCAGATGGTTTTGCCTAAGCAAAGGTGGAGAGTGGTGTCTGTTGCTCTTTGAATTTAGTTTTGCTTGTGCTTGATGTGAACACTAGGATTTTTTTGCTTATTTTTTCCAGACTGTGTGAAGCTTTTGGTAATTCTGTGAAAATCAAGCTAATTTAAAGAATCGTCAGTTAAGGCAGTAGTGCTAGTGTAGGGCTAGAAATCAGCCTAAGCACCTGTTACAGGAGGTAGAAAATGTCTTGTGTTTGTGAGTGTTTTTGTTTGTGGGTTGTTGGGGTAAGTGGGGTTTTCTTTGTTTGGTTTAGTATTTTTTCCTTCCTCTTTCATCATCATTTGGGCAAGGTATTTTTCACATCTGGTGCTCCTGCTGGGTGATGTTTGTTTCCTCATGCAGCTGCTATACTGTATATAGGCTGCACAGTATAGTAAGTGCAAGAATTCCTGTAGGTAACTTTGGATCCTGTGTTTTGGGTGTTTTTTTTTTAAATGCAATCTAGGGGATTTATACTATATAATTATGTCACAAGATTTGTTTTATGGCATTACAAAAGACAAAGCTTGACTTCCCACAGGCTTCAAGATAACTTCCTGTTTTTTCCTGAATATTTTGGAGAAGCTTAAAGCAAGTACTTCAAATAAATATTAGAGCTACAAGCATAAATTTTATAATAATGTATAGAGTACACCATTTAAACTTAAACATAGCTAGGCTTCTTTCATCAATTGTACTTAGTGTATAAAAAACATCAATACTGTTTTCAGGGCCCACTTATTTATTGTCTCTCAGCTCAGTGGTTGAAATGGTCTGTGGTAAGTTATTTGTCTGTCCTTGTTCATCCTGCTCAGTAGCATGGTACTCCAAGCATGACTACCTGATCAGGCTGCGAGGCAAAGTGACAAAGTCATCTTTTGCTTGTTCTGGAGTTGGGAGAATTCAAGCCCCTGTGAGTAAATACCTGCCATGGCCCTGATATGCTACTGCAGCAAGGTCAAACAAGCAGGTCTGCTGAAGGTCTTCTGCTTTTCAAGCTTTTTGTCCTCTACCCATGTCTGGTTGGGCTATTTTAGCTCACTTTCGTAGAGAGAACTCTCTTGTGCCACTTGTTTGCAAAACCCTTTATACCCAAGCCATGCTTGTAATGTGCGGAATGCTGGCAAGGTTTTCGGAGTTTAAATAAAACAAGTAGGTACATGGATATTGATACAAGAGATTATAGTGCTTGGCTTCTGCTAGAGGATAAACAGATGCTTCCTGGAAAAGTTTTTTTTTTGTTTTTAAAAAATAAATCTATTTGTGACTTCCTATACCACTCAGTTAAACTAATCTATCTGCTTCTCCCAGGTCTCAGGAGGGAAGATCCAGAGAGCAGCAACGCATCTCCCCTGGGATACGCTGGCCCTTGTTGTGATGGCACACGCCTCCACCTGCTCTCTGCTTCCCTGGGTCAGACAAAACTGCCAATTCTCTGTGTGTCCATGAGGGGCTGAGCAGAACCGGATGCTGGGAAAGGGGACAGGAGGGTTGGTACCATGGTACGGCCTGTGATGGAAATATCGTATGCCCAGAGGTTAGTGGGAGACAAGGAAGAGAGGAGGAGAACAGCTGGACTCCTTGGGGGAATGAACTGCTGGGCTGAGGACCAGGACACCAGATCATGCATGGCTCTGCATTTCTGCAAGTATTGTTTAACAGCAGGAAGGAAGCTTTTTTTCTGCTTAACTTTTTATAGTTGTCACTGGTGCAGCTCAGATCACCGACTACAAACCACAGCACATTGGTGTGGTTCCACAACATTTGGTGTGCACAGCTTCAACTGCAGTCTTGGTATCACAGGTGCTCCTCATGGAAACTACAGGAGTGATGGTTCAGCTTTTCTAGGTTTTTGGCTACCTTAATGGAAATGTTCTGCTACCACATTAATCATAAATACAGAAGAAACAGTGATGAGGAGTTTCACAAAGCTGACCCAAAAGAAGTTTCTTTAGAGAAGAACATCAAACCTCCCTTAACTTTCTTGTCCTTGATGGGAGGGGGAGAAATTACACAAGTATATGCCACTATATACAACGGACAGTATGCTTATTTCCACAATCTTGTGACCTAACGTATGACCCTAAAGAGGAATGTAGGAAACAGGTTTATAAAAAATGTAAAAAAGCTTTAATAATAGCTGTCTGTTCTGAGGTAGTAGACAGATGCAGGCCAACAGCCTTTCTTTCTCTTCCTAGAGATCGTGAGGGGATTGGGGGAAGGGGTGGTGTTGCTGGGAGTTGTTAAGAAAAGTTTTTGACACAGTCTAACAGCACAAGTTGGCAAGTATGAAGCTCATCCTCTTGATTTCCCAATCTGACAATCTCTGATGTCATGCCAGTGGAAACAGATTTCTGTAACATAAATTATGTGTAATGTTCAAACTGAGGCTTTTGAATATTTATGATACTTAGCTAGCTAAAAATGATTTTATTGCATTTAAAGATAGACCTTCAGGTATGAAAATCTGTGATCTCCTTAAAAAAAGATTGGACAAGGAACTTAAGCTCTGAATTATACTACATCCTGCATGATAACTTTCTCTTGACTGAACGTCAGGACTGATGCCTGAACCTCTAGAAACAACAGCTTTAGTCATGAATGCGCACTTCTTTCTTATCCCATGTAACAACTGTGAGCAAAAAGTGTTCTGAGTTTTTGGGTTTTGGCATGGTTTTGGTTTTTTTGGGGTTTTTTTGGTTTTTTTTTTTTTTTTTTACTTTTCTTCACCCATGATTTTCTTGGATGGAAACACAAATAATTAAATCCAGAGTAGCATGCTGGCTGATATATAGAGTGGTCCATGTTAGCGTTGGCCTTTGAGATACAGATCACATCACTGAACAGTTTTTCAGTATCTGAAACCTCTGTCTCGTTTACTGTAAAATTGTGTTGGGCCAATGGTCAGTGTCTGCCTAGTTAGAGACTTTTGAATCAGGCTATGTATGCAGTTTGTTTCTACACAGGTTGCAGCTCAAACATAGTTTATTTGAGAAGTTCAGTTCTTGGTAAGAAAATTAATTCTTGGTGTTATGTTTAGACAGGGTTTTTTAAAGTATTTTTCCTGCTGATTCTTCTTTCCATGCCTTTAACCTTTCTGTCAATGGTGCTGTTGGGCTCATGACTCCACTCTATGGCTCACTTCTTACAACAGAATTTTATTTTTTTTTAAGGCCTATGGTAATACTGTAGCTTCATATTGTGATCCTTTATTTTGGAAACCAGAAGATTAAAATCTTGAGGCTACTCTGTTATAGTTTTGCTGACTTGCTCCAGCTAAGGAGCTAGCTCCCTATGGGACATGTAGCTGTGCTCTCAGGAATAATTGAACTGCATACTTTGAAATGATGCTACTGGTGTCAAATGCAGCATCAACATGCGAAATGCAAAAAAAACCTCACTAACATCTCTTTCTAGACTTGCCTGGTCATCCAAGAAGGTGATTTTTCTCTGCAGTCAAGAACCGTATGAGCTAACAAACTTGTGTTGTGGAAGGACTCCACTCACAGTTGTACCGGACTTGTTCTTAAAAAAACTGGTTATACTGTACATCTATATTGGAGAAGATGTCTTAGTCTCACTGATCTTTCTTTTATTTTTTCCTGACTTTGTTTCTGCCCTCTGCCTGCAAATTTTCAGCAGCACTGAAGTTAAACATCATATGTTGCACAATAGCCATGTATGGTAGGGTATAGGAGGTAAAGAAAAGAAGGGGAAAAAAATCAATAGAACAGACACAGTATTGTACTCCGAGTTTGTTAAGGCTGAGTTCTCCTGAGGTAAATGGCTCAAATCAGATTATCAAGATGTTTCAGAGTGCACAGATATAGCATTATAGTAACAGAACTGTAAGTTAGTCCTGCCCCTTCTTTTAGCATATGCATTAAAGACAAATAGGATCTCTCGGGGACTCCCTGAACACTTACTCTTTTTCCCCAATTCCTGTAGCAACTACAGAAGCATTGTCCTGGCCAAGAGAAATGCCACACATCCTTCTGGTTTGTCAATTGACTTTATGAGCAGCTCTTCCCTTGTCACCTGGAGCCTTGCACCGGGTGAAGTAACAACCACCATTGTAAGAACAGCCTGAAGAGCTGTGCATGCAGAGATGCAAAGATACCTCTTTCTCCTACCTGTATGTGCTTTTTGAAACAAGCCCAGCAAGCTAAACTGCAGCCATTGCTGTCTCTTCACTTGTTTGTTCATTATCTGCCTGTTAACTCTTGTGCTATTTTTCCTTTGAACTAATTTTGCATATCAAATGTTTTATTGAAACCCAGCAAGATTAGATCTATTCTGCTTCCCTCCTCCCCGATGAAATCAGTTGTTTTATCTCAGGTTTGTGGCTACAGAATGGTGGCATCCTGCTTTGCTTTCCTTTTACAGTTGCAAACTCTCTGCTTACTTCATCTCTGATATGTCCGGCTGAAAGACTAGCTGGCTTAGTTTGCTAAACTCTCAGAAAGCTTCATTTTTTTTCTTCACCTCCTAGAAAAGGAGTTGCATGTCAGTTAAGTGAGGTGAACTGCTTTGCTAATTGAAGAGAGGAGTTTCAGTGCTAGTGCAAGGCAGAGTCAGGCATTGCTCAGCTAGTGGATGGTGAAAAGCTCCTCATGCTGGCAGCTGTTAGAAAACAGTCAGGTTAATTCTTGGTAAACCTGTATTGTGGTTTACTCGACTTTCAGTTTGTCTTGGTCTGTAATTTGCTTTTCAAAATGTCTTTCTATTCTACAGGTTTTTTTCTTGTTTCAGAGCTGTCTAACTCACTTCTCCCTGTGTTTTTAGATATCTGCACCCCATTTACTGTTCTCCAGGTATATTTGATACTTGATGTGCTAGATATGTTTAACCAATCAGCAGCATGTAACATTCCTCTTCTAGAATCCAGGACGCAAATTATCCCTCTTCCACCTGGACTATATTCACCTCTGAATTTTACTCTCATACTCTCACTTTTAAACATCATAACTCTGACTGTAGTTGGATATCCTGCTCTTGCTTGTACTCTTCACAGCATTGCTCTAGTCACAAACATGAAAATCATGGGAATTGTCAGGAGACACAGAAAAATGAAGCTGAACTGCAGCATATTGTACCAGAAGTATTGCTTTTAAAATGCTACCTTTTTACTCTGAACAAGAACAAAATTCTCTGTAAAAAGTGACTAAGAAAGGTAGTAATGATAACCAACAGGGTAAACGCAGCTTAGCTTAATTGCTTGTCCTTCAAACAGACTAGACGGATGTAGCATGCTTGCATAGCCATGGCACAGGGTCGCAGCAGCCAGGTCCCTGAAGAAATTCTCTAGTAATGGGGAAAGTCACTAACTCAATGACATTATCACTTTGAGTGAGGAGTACTGTGAATTTCCATCCAGTTTCCAAAAGGTTCTGCAGAACTGCTGGAAATGCTCCACCAACTGGGATGAGATGGGAATCAATACCAGAAATCTTTAAGCAAATCATTCTATTTTTAGTTTCAAAAGTTGTTGGTTTGGTTTTGTTTTTTTTTAATAAGCCTCATGACCAAGAGAAAATGGAATAAAAAAACTATTTAGATTAACAAGAATACACTGTAGCTGTAAGTCAACATTGAAACTTTGTCTCAAAATGCAAAATACATAAAATCAGGATGAATTTGGTGTACTTGGAGATATGTTGATCTCCTCTACTAGGATCTCTATGTGTGGACCTCATTTGAGGTAAGTTATGAAATTAGGGGTTTTTTTCTGGAGAAAGGAAAAAATGAAAAAAGTTCTTGATTGAAAAATCAAATAGACACAAGAGACGAGTAAGTTTTGCACTTTCACACTTTTTATCTGGGATTTGCCTTCACCTCACAAGTAAAATCCAGCACCTTCTTTTAGCATGAAGAGAGCTAACAAAGTCCAAAGCACTCAATTTTGCAGTGAGGTCAGGTTTCAGAAAATCCTTTTATTTTTCTAAACAAATCCTGAAAGAATCTTATCTTGTAACCTCAGTGAATTTATGCTTCTCAATGAATTTTTTTTTTTTTTTTTTAATCTTGCATAAAAAGAAGTGCAAATTAAAACTTAAAGTTTCAAATTAAACTCTCATACTTTTTAAATATGAAGTGTTTGCATTTAAGCTTTTTTCCATCACTATGACAAAAGATAAGGTCATACCTCTATTCTTTTTTTTCCCCACTGTGTGCCCCTCCTATAAATACAGAATTCATCTCCTCATTCTACCTTATTGGGGAAGACTGACATCCATCATCCAGATACTGGATGCCTATCTACTGGTCGCCTGTCTACTGGTCTGTCTGAGACCCTTAACCAAGAGTGTGAGCAAGATCAAATAATTGGCAAATCCTAACACATTAAGTCGTAGCAAGGACCTGAAGAGTCATAGTTTTTTTTTTCATTTATTTTTGGGTTGGGTTTTTTTGTGGTTTTTGTTTGTTTGTTTGTTTTGCTTTTTAAAAACTAAGCAGTCCTCTCATCTTAACATTTCCTTGTTCTAAGCAAGATGTGCCAGTTTGGAAGAGCTCTGCTAATGTGAATCTTCATAAAATGCCTTTATGTAAATTTCCCAGAGCCTAATCATTAATGAATTTTAAAGTCATCTTGTTGTGCTTATCAAACATGTATTTAGTTTATTTACATTCCAATGATAGTCTTCCTATGAAAGGAAATATGGAAGTTATTGAGTATTTTGGCATATTGTTTGTTTTTTGCTCATCCATAGTCTGAATCATAGAATTAAATTACTTGAAGTCTTTCTTTAAAAGAAAGACATTTTTTACAACTGCATGGAAACTTATGAGACATATCCTTTTTAATCTACTCTTTGTTGAATATCAAACTAAAATTACTGATTTCTGGAAAACAAGAAGAAAGAAGGATTCTTTGAAAGAGATACTTAAGAAGGAAGAGTGGGGGATTATTTTTTAAAGGCTTTAATATAAAATTGAAAAAAAAGCCTCACACATACTTCTCTCTGAAACAAAATTGCTTTCTAATTATCTTTAGTAATATGATGCTTTGCAGCAGCGTATACTAAACTGCTCCCAGTCAGATATTGCTTTGGGTTAGACTAGTGATCCCCAATATAGGCTAAAGAAATATATGGGACTCATGGGCCTTTTATAAGCAAAGTTGGAGAACCACACTAAATTTTTCTGTTCCCAAGAAGAGTGACATTTCCCCACTATTTTCTCCACAATGTGTCTTAGAAAGGTTATCCCTCAAGGACCTATAATATATTCTCTTTTGCCTTGTGTGGCATGAGAAGTTTTCCTTAGCCGTAGAAAACATAAAAGTTATTCCCTTTTTGCCCATAGCTCTGTCAACTGTACTTTCTTCTTGGCTTATTCCTAGGTATTGGCCTCGGAAGTAATTTAGACCAGAAACATTAAGTTTTGTATATTTACTTAAACCAAAGTTTGAGTTAATCTTAATTTACCTTTTCATTTGTATGGAAAGACTTTATTCCATACAAGGCTGCATAACCCAGTACATACAAATGCTCACTCTTAATATAGATTCTATCCTCTCATTTAAGCACTGATAAACTGCAGCCTGTTGTGTAACAGTATTTTTTTGTTTCCTCCCATTATGTATTGAGGAATTGCGGCATGGTAGTTGTGTGCTGTATTAAGGAAATTTGCACGACAATTGAAGATAAATTACTTAATTAAGTGCATATATACTATTCAAAGCACAAGTTAAGGAAACATTAATTTTTTTGTTCTACCTTGGTATCTCACCAAATGATTTCAAGGAAAGCTTTCTCTTCTTCATCATTCAATTTGCTATAGAATCATAAAATCATCTGGGTTGGAAGGGACCTTTTAGATCGAGTCCAACCATTAACCTAACACTGTCAAAACCACCACTAAACTGTATAAGCACCACATCTGCCTATCTTTTAAATATCTCCAGGGATGGTGATTCAAATACTTCCCTGAGCAGCCTGTTCTAATGTTTATAACCCTTTCTGTGAAAAAGTTTTTCCTAATATCCATCCTAAACTTCCTCTGATGCAACTTGAGGGCATTTTCTCTTGGACTATCATTTGTTACTTGGGAGAAGAGACCAGCCTCCACCATGCTACAACCTCCTTTCAGGTAGCTGTAGAGAGCAATAAGGTCTCCCCTCAGCCTCCTTTCCTCCGGACTAAACAACCCCAGTTCCCTCAGCTGTTCCTCATAAGACTTGCACTCCAGACCCCTTACCAGCTTCTTTGGCCTTCTCTGAACACAATCCAGAATCTCAATGTTTTTTTGTAGTGAGGGGCCCAAAGCTGAACATGCTCTTCCATTCTTTACATGCATCGCTACTATAGTGATGCATCTACTGATGACTGTGAGGAAAAAAACAACAAAAGCTGGCCCTTAACTGAATGCAACAACAGTCTTTTGAGATCTACCAGTCACTGATAGTTGCTCTGTGAAATGTCTTAAAACTTTCATTACTAGGATTGCTTTGGTTGTTGAAATATTCTTGCTGAATGAGATTCTTGATTAAATTACCATATTTCTAATTTCTTAATTCAAGAATGGACTTCCCTTTGCGTTGCCAAGCAAGGTACATCTTATCCAAAGAAGGAAGGAATGAGCCCTGCATATTGCCCCATATTACTGCCACAGTGTGAGAAGGCAATGACTGGGTTGGGTTTTTTGATTGTTTTGTTTGGGGTTTTTTTGTTTGTTTTGGTTTTTTTTTACACACTGGAGAAACAAAAGTCAAAATAAATGACAGCGTTCGTTCTGCTTCCCATCCATCCATAAAGGAGAAGAAATGAATGAATAGCAGGATATAAATTGCCTTCAGAAGAAGCCATACTGAAAATTGTCAATGTTGAATCCCTTTTCTAGGCTCATCCATGGGTCATCTTGATCCTTAGGAACAGTTATGAATTACTGAGACTCCTTTGCTTTGATCACAGGAGAACTTGAATACGCAGCAGAGGCTCATCGAGGTATCAGACCAGCAGTACCACCTCTGCTCTCCCTTACTACTTGATTGGTTAACTCTTTGGAGAAACAATAAGCTCAAATTGGGATTACACAAAGAAACATCAGGATAGCAAAAGCAAGCGTAAGGTAATGCACACTGAGAAGACAGAACATTAGTTCTTGTTTATAGACAGTGGGCAACAGTAAAGGTGGATTATGCAATCAAGGTGAGAACTTTCCTAGTTCAGGTCACAAAAATAGGTGAGGAGTGAGAGAGCGGTCAAATCTAGGTGAAAACAGAATTAAGGGAAATCTTACTTCTCCTGATGGAGCCCCAGGAGAACAATTATGTGGTATGCCATAGGAAACACAGTTCAGGCTGCAGAAGAGCCCATGGGCACGGGGCATCCAAACAACACCTTGTATAGAGCATCTTGTTACCAGAAACTGGCAGACTCCAAAGCTGAAAATATAACACATTTTGGTTCAGTTCAACAAACCAAAATGTTTGTTTCACCTGAACAGACTTTTCCAACCTTTGAAGTATAAATACATTTTGACAGAAAATGCTTTTTCCTTTTAAAATCACTTTGAAAGAAAACTCCTTGACAAGTCAAATACTATATATATTAGAGCAGGAAATTACTTTATTAAAGAATGTTTAAAATTGTTTTATAGTCTTTCATTATAACATGTCCCTGGCAGCATGTGGCATGTTATAGGACTCGGATCACAACTGTAAACAAATGACAACTCTACTTGTCAAGACACAAAGACATAGAGGTAGTTCTTCTGAGGTAGTCACCTTAGAAGTCTAGTCAATACCATCAATGTTACCAGGACTGTTGAGAAGATAGTTAAAATAAGTTGGATGCTCGTACCGTGTTTGTCCCCTTCATACGAGAAGGTTTGCAGTTGATTTACTCCACTTAGTTGTGGAAGAATATGACATTTAATTTGATGAAATGTCTTTTTTGTTTTTGTTTAATTAAGATTGATTTATGGTCCCAAAAGTTCAAAGTCTCCACAAGTCAAAATCTGAGATACCAAAGACCTTCTCACCCCATGTTAACATGCCACCAAAATAAAAACACTCCTTGGGCTCTGCAGCTCCCCCGTGTCTTCCTGGGTGTCAGTTGTGTACTTTGTTCCACGCAGTACATGTTTAAAGCCTGTCCTAGCTCTTCCAGACTGAAATGTTTTCTCCAGCCCAGGGGGTTAGATGACCTGTTGGCACTCACTGCTGAAAGCAATCACATGTAGTGCTATAGAGTTGGAAGCCAAGCCCTCATTTTACTGGGGATCCTCACAGCGTGCAGTCCTGGCTACCCATGTGCCGGGTCTGCTGCACAGGCTGCTCTGCCTTGGGATAAAGCATTTCCAAACAGCCCTTTCATGGACTTCAATGAGTGTTGGCATAGATTCATATTGTTGTGCAATTTTTCTTTTCATAATGTTTATATGTGTCCATATGTTTAGCTTAGAATTTTACTGAAAGAAAATAGATCAACTGAAAGCATTCATAACCATAGCATCCATTGTTCATGCATATACGTATGTATATACATGCACAAAAAGAATACTCAGTACTGTATTACTCTGGTACAGTACAGACTAACTTTTTTTTAAAATGTCATCCACAAACAGAAATGTACCAGATGCTATTGCAAAATTATTTTAGGTTTACAGTGTTCAAGTTACGCTGCAGAAAAAGGAAGAAATAATTGAGATCTACTGAACAGTTTGTGCCTAAGTCTTCTTTCTTAAACCTTCCTTGTTGCACAAGTAACCACAGAGTATTTGCTGCTAGAGCTGTTTCTCATGCATGATGTAATTGTTTTCTTAAACATTATTTGTTTGCATAGAACAGATTCCGTTATTGCTGTGGATGCTCATTAAAACATATCCTGTGCCACTCTGAGGCTGGGAATCTCAAAAGTTCATAACGTTGGTTTCACTCTGCAGCAGTGACCTAGTACCGGTTCCCATTGGCTCCCTTTCCATGTTTATAAACAGTTTATAGCACTGTGTGTAGACAAAGATAGTTACATTAACACTAAGTACAAGCGTAACCAGCTAGTACAGTTTTGAGAGAAAAATATTTGTAGACATGACAGAGTAATATCATTGACTATTTGCTTATAATTTTTTTTTATAAACTACGATTTTATAAAATCTACTAAAATGCTAACTTAGGTAGAGTACAATGTTCCTCTTTTTGTTTTTTTTTCTTGAATATTGGCCAAATACAATTTGGTCACAACTACTTTGTGCAGTTTTAAGATGGCTGGTGCTGTCTAGAATCATGCTAATTAAAATACGCCACTTTCAAATGACATTCAACTGCTTATTGTAGAGAAATCCTGATACCATGCTACCACACTGCCAGGGTTTGACAGGCACAGTATTTATAGGCTGTGAAGAAGAAAATGTGCCCAGGACAGAGAAAATAATGCTATCTGTGGCCCTGTCTTAATGCTTCTGGACTACAAAATAGTCACATGCACTTGCTTGAAGTGCATTAGCATGGTTAGCATGCTTGTTAGTCAGCATTAAGAAGGCTGTCATGTGAATCTAATTTTGTTGAGGTTGTATGAAAATACCGATTTGCCTGTCAAGAGAGAACTTTAAAAATCTGTCAGAGGAAATGGATGAGGAAATACTATAATGTATACAAACCAAGTGTAGAAAGGCAGATCTTGACCTTTTACTCATCTGTTTTTTTTCAAAGTATAAGCAAAGGTTACCCAATGGCATTCACAAGCAGTTAACAGAAATACTTTTTCACACAGCTCATGATTTCCTTGTGGAAGTCATTGCTACAGCCAATGGTGGTTTGCAAGTGGGATTGTAGAAAGTATTGCATGTTTTTATGGATAGCAAAACCATCTACATGATTAAATGTATCTGGGGAAATATTTCCATATTGTTCAGACAACAAAATAAATTATACTGATAACTTCTCTTGTAGATGGGCTATTCCATATCTACTATTGATGGATGGCTTGTATCTTATTCTCTTAAGCTTTCTTGTCCTTTTTCAACTATAATATGCATTTCTTTCAGTCTGACAGCAACAGTGAAATGCAGTTAAAATTTGTCAGGTTTATTTTCCTACCCATTCCTATGAAATCCTTCTTTTTCCACTAACAAGTGAAAATGCTTCTGGGTACTGCTGGTCTGGGAGCTGTTGTAGCTGTTGTTCCCAAGCCACGAAGGAAGTCTCCCAGATGAAGCCTGATTTTATTAATGGTGAGGAATAATGCATTTCCCTGGCTCTGTGATGTGGTCACTTGACTCTGCTGGCTCCAGGGTGGTGTGAAGCTGTGCTGGGGGGGCTCAGCTGCAAAAATGCCAAGAGCCCTCCTTCAGAGCCTCTCCCGCCTGCTACTCACAGAACTAGGTATGGTATGAGCTGGGACACGAACCTCAGAAATTTTGACAGTTCTGCATCCTTCCTAGCTGTGTGTTTGTTAGCAAGATGGTTCTAGAAAACCACAGCTAGAGAAATGAAAATTTGATTCTAAGAACAAGTTCATTAAGCAGTTTTCCATCTTTTGAGATTCATATTCTGATTTCTATTCTAATTTTCTTTAACAGACAGATTTTCCTCCCTCTCCCTGGTGGTTTTTCATTCACAAACACAAAAAATCTTTGTGCTGATCATCTGTCAATTTGCATAAGATACTTTGTGTATCCAAACTGATGTACTGACAAGATTCAATCTATTGTACTACCTTTATATTTGAGCAGTCCTGTTAAGGATTTTTCATGATGTGGTGCAGCACATACTGAATGTCAAACCATCACAAGTACATAAAACTACACATGCAAAGAAAGATGCTTCACAATCTTAGAAAACTACAAATAAGGTGTCAGGCATTAAGCTGATGCTGCAGCAATGAGTGGGGTGGAGAAGTGAAGTGTTGAAAAAAGACACCCTCTCTCCTGTAGTCTTTTTGCTCCTTATGAGCTTGTTTTTTGTATCACTACAGATTCTGTCAGTTGGGTCTCCGGTCCTGGAAGGGTGAGGTGAGACTGACATGCTGAACCAACTATTTTTAAGGTGCTTCTCCACTTAATGAAATGTCAGATGCCTTGACTCTTCAGTGATGCATGGAGATAAATAGTTGTTCTAACGACTTAGAAATAGTATGAAAGCTAACTGGAAACCACATAAACAGCCCTCTGGGAAATACTGAGAAGCGAAACAGAGCAATAGTGTCCTGCAGGCTAATTTCTGCTGGGGCTTTGCCTCAGTGCAAGAAAATTCTGCTTAAAAAAATAAATAATAACCCTCGAGGAAAAATAGCTCACTTAAACCAAGAGCTACAGCACTCTGAAATGCGAGCATGCTGATAAAGTGATGTTGCATTTCCTAGTGGGTTCAGATGAATAACCAGTCAATCAATCATGCCTGGCGGTTTTCTAAATTTGTGATGTATGTGACTTGAGTTCTTTACCCATAGAATACAATTTTCTATTTCTCTGTCTGGTCCGATAACAGCTTATGTGATATACACATATTCTGCTTGGATAAAATGAAGGGGGAGAATTTCAGGAAGATATTTGAAACCGATTTTTAATAAAAAGTAACAAGACTATTCTGGCTAATTGCATAGTGACAGCTTTGTCAAAGAATTAATGTCTAATGGTTAAAGGACACACTAGGAACCTTATGCTCTTGAGTTCTGCACTGACCTACTTTGCAGTCTTGGATGAATCATTCATTTCTCTTTGGCTTTACCATCATTCAGCAAGCTAACTCTGGAAATGCAGGAATATAAACCTTTTGGTTCATTTGGGTTTTTGAGGGGCTTGGTTATTTTATCTTCTTTGAGGAGATGCATACTGGTATCACATACTCTTACTAGGAAAAAACACATTCGGCATTATGCTTGGAGAATGTTGTGACTGAACTATTTGTCTGGCGTACTGATACTCTAAGGTCCTCAAACCTTTCAGATTCCCCCCATACCCCCCACCCCACCACCTTATAGTAATTATTTTTCTAAAGAAACTGAAGAAATATTGAGGGCATTTGTCCAAAGATTTCCTTGCTTAGGACATGGTCTTTATTAGTTGCTGCTTGACAACTTGGTCTCTGAGTTTTGTTTTTATTCAGACTTTTGGTTTCCATGATACCTCATCACTCCTCAACTGTCTCTACTCTTTTGGATTGCATACTATGACTAGACACACAACAACTATAGCTTGTTGGTAACTATATGGCCCAAATTGTGTCCCCGCTTATGGTCTGCCCGAACTCCAGTCTCTTTCCAGACTGGAGAAGGCCTTTTGTCTCCTTTCAGTGCATTTCTTGTTTTGCATATGCGGTCAAACAGTTACATTTCCTTATATTTTGTTGATCCTTTTCCTGAAAACATTTTTCAATATACTCTGATGTTACTTCTTATTTATGGAATATCTTCAGTCATTCCCATTTTACTTCTCTTCTTTTCCATTAAGCTACTGCAGAAAACCCAACATGCTTTCTCTCATGTAAGCAGAATGGCCAATCTAACATTTTCAAGTATCCAAAAGTTGTTTGAATCAGCTGGTCTTACCTTGGAATGTTGAAAACAGGAGATGGTATCTCCCCTAATCTCCCTTTTTGTTTTATTCTCATGGAGCTCTGTCTTGTGAACCTCTCTAGACAGTCCATAATCCAGGAATACTGTGTGGAAGAATATTACACACACAAAGTTGTAAATCACATTGGTTTCCTCTGCTTGCTTTTTTGTTCTTTGCTGGAGCCTATCTCAAATAAGACCACTGAAATCAAATAAGTTTACTAATTTAGGGTAAGAGAAGGATCTGGCTTCAGAAAATTCAGACACCTTTGTAATAAAAAAAGTATGGGATGACTCCACCCAACTGAAATAAACATGTTCCACCCAACACTTTCTTTTTTTTCCCCCACGGTTGATGATTGGGTTTTATTCAGATGTGAACTATCTGCCATTATTTGGCTGCAATATCAGTCTCAGAAGCCTCAGCTTTTTATCAATCATGAAAACATGTGGTATCCAGTTCTCTAAAATTGGGCAGTCATTTTTTTTCCCATGGCATGAAATATTCTACAGTTCTTTTATTCTGGGCTGGCTAAAATCTGTGCCTTTCGTAAAGCATTCTGTTTTGTCTGTACTCCTACTCAGAGGTATTTCACTAGCTTATCTCCTTTTATTATTGTTTAAGGGGAGAAAGTGTTTCCAGTTGCCAGTTGATAAAATAAGAAGTGAATGGCAGCAACCTACAATTTTATGAAAGAATCTAGTTTTAAAATTTAAATGTAGCTGGCGTCACTTATCTTCGTATAGCTTCTGCCTATGCAGAAAAAAAAATCTCTCTTTTTATAACTGCTTGTCAGCTGAATAATAGAATGGGGGGAGCCAACTTGAAAGACATGGCTGATTGGTGCGATTGAAAAGGGCTTTACAATTAGAGTTCTGGCAGAACACAAAAAAGAAATTGTCTGGCCATGAAGAACGGAGCCTACTTTAGAATTCCCTTTTCTCAGCCAGATAGCATGCATCACTGTTCATGCATTCTCTTGACATTGAATAGAGGACTTCAGAACTACCACCCCAAATTATCCCTTACTGTTTGGTTCTATTTGTGATATTTGTTTGGGGGAGGAAAAAAAAACCCAACCTCTATTACTGACTGTAAAGGCATGTGGCTAAATTCCATTCCATTTATGCAGTTAATCTCTTAAACTCGTTTCCCTCCCCCACTTGATATTGCAACACATATTTTACTTTGATTAACTCTTTTTAGACGATGGGAAAAAACAAGATTCTTCTCTTATTCTCATCTTCCCTCCCTTCCCTTCATTTTACTTCCCCCTTTTTTTTTTTTTCCTTTGTTTTTTTCCCCCCACAAACAGTTGTGTATGTGAATCAAAAGAGGAAGGAAGCCCTTGCAGGTGTGTTTTGGATTACAGTGGTAGAACAATAGGGCAGCCTTCAATTAACTCCATACCTATTCACGGGGAATATTTGTTCCCTTGTCTCCAGCATTATTTAATATTTGAAACCTTTGCATACTACACAATGTACCTGGTGATGAGAACAGGCTTTCAATACCATTTGAACACTTGTACACCGCACAATTAATGCACCAGATTTTATTTATTTATTCTTAAATAATGATCCATATGAGTGTCTCCAGGCACAAAGGAATAACAGAATACGTACATCGAGGAGGTGTGTTTCACTGCCTTGAAGACAGTAGTGGGGGAGGGAGGAAAGATGTTGGTAATGGCATGCATTTGACTCCTTCTTGCATGTAAAATCAACATGCTAAATATTTATTTTATATTTCCATAAATCTTGCAGATTTAAAAGCACCCCTGTCAAGGTAGCTTTCATCATTTTTACACTATATGTTTTTAAATTGCTGTTATATATAACAACCACTGAAAGCTTAACAGTGACATTTCTTTCTGACTGCAATACTTGCTGTTTGTAGTTACAGAGCTGCTCATTAAGGCTATTTTTATCCTTTCTTTTAAAGAAGTACAGGAGAGTGTGAATATCCTGAACCCTGGCAGTAGCTGAAGAAGGGGAAGGAAAGGGTCAGCCTTAGTTCTATTCTTCTCTTTTTGCCTCTGCCAAACCTATTCTATGCAGAAAATTCATATTCCAACACAACGAATATTATTTTTTTAAAGGAAAAAGATAACAGATTACTCTGGCAAAAATCAGTGCTTTTGTTAAAGGAAATGTCACAGACATTGTGAGCAAAAGCTTGATTTGGAGTAAGGGAAACAAATATTTAAAGATTGGGGGTGTAGGGATGGGGAGGGAGTGGGTGATGACAAATAAAAATTGTCCCATGAGAGAGAGAATATATTTTTTAAACAGCTCTCCTCATGAATTATCATGACTTGCTGAAGCCCTTTAAGAGAGTGTGAGATGGCTGGCATTGTTGGCTACATTCCCTGATCTTAACATTTCCTATGCAGCAAGGCTGTGAGAGAGGTGTGTTAGTACTTGAATATTCAGATTATGCTATGGATCTTTTGTGGAAAGCCTTAAAGCTTTAGCATAATTTGAGGACAAGTCTGCATTTTGAATTGTGGCAAACAATAAGAGAGATTCATCCTTTACTGTTTTGAGCTGGAGACAACATGATTTATCTGCCAAGAGCCTCATGGAGGAAGGTATCTTATTATGGAGGTGGTTTAGCCTTGCTCCAGTGTCACACTGAAGGCTTTACCAATAAACATGGCTATATATGAGTTAATAAATGAGAAAAAACTGGGAAGACAAGAGTGACATAAGTATTTGATAGCCAACTTATTTTCACTCGTGCTGTTGCCTCAGATCCTGATGTGGTTTAACTGAGGTAACCTGTTGGGTCATCTGTTCTTGTCCAGAGGTTAGTTTTAATTTTCTATCATCACAACATATGAAGACAGTCTAAGACCAACTTCTAGGACAGCTAAAAAGATGTAACTTTAATTAGCTGGTACCAGTGTTCTTTAATGCATCAGCGTTATATTGTTCAACCCAAAATAGCTCTGCACCAGACTTGCAAAAGTTTGTTCCCAGGGGGTTTACTCTAAGGTCTGAATATCCACTCCTCACTTCCCCCTCCTCCCTCCTTCAAATCTAGGTCATCCCAAAGTGGCAGAAATGCAGGCAACTGGAATTGCTACCCACTTTGCAAACTTGGGCCCGAGTGTGTAATGAAGGATGATTGTGCTACCTGGCGTGAGCAAGGGAATTTACCTCAGTGATATGTTATTCTCCTTGTTGGACAGCTGAGATTTCTTTGACTAACTTCAAATTCTGAGTGCTTCCTATTGCTCTGTGCACTATCACTGGGCTGCCTTCACCTTTTCAAGCATGTTTTCTTAATGCAATAGTCTTGCAAACAAAATTATTCCCCATGAAAACGGAGAAACAGGTAGGTACAATAACAAATGAAAATCCAAAGGCAGGTCTAAATCTTCATTCAAACTCACCATGAAAGTGACCTTTGCTCTGATCTGGAAGACCGTGTCTCTTATCTGCAAATGGTATTTCTCTGAAGGATGAGGGTGCTGTTTAACTGTATAAAGGTTTTCACTTAACAGTACCACTTTTATGCTGAAGCTCATACCAAATTTTAATCCTTCTGCAAAGCTTTAAATCCTCTCCCTCCTATGTAAATTTCTTCTCAATTTAAGCTTTCCTTCCATGGGCAGAATTCATTTTTCTTTGTTTGTGAATCAGAAATAGTATTTCAGGGACCTTGAGAGGTCAGCTAGTCCAATTTCTCCCTCAGCTCAAGCTCAGGTCCTGACACTGTTTTCAAATTTTTAAAAAACATCAAATAATGAAGAAACTGTAGTTTTCATAGGAATCTGTTTATCAAACTATCTTTAAAACTATAGAGTTTTTTTTTTTAATGTGTCTTCTAAATCAATGCTGTTGCAGTTGACATCTGTGTGGTGGTATCTCCTCAAACACACTCTGCAGGGGTGCAGTCCTCTGAGGTCTGCATAAGGGAAAGCCACAGCTCCAAGGGAGCACTGATCTAACTTGTTTGTATCAATGGAGGGTGCACTCTGAAGCGTAAGTGGGTGATCAGTTAAGTGTCAAAGCTGCTAATTACTTCAGTTCTGCCTGTTTGGGCAGGAGCATCATGCTTAGGCATTTATCTTTGGTTGGTAGGTGCTGGTGAGGAATAGGAGTACAAAATAGGCTGCAGTGAAATTGGTCTCTCACCTACTAATATTTTGTGTAAAACTTCAGTTGAGGAGCTGTTTTCATTTTCATCCTTGAAAAATGAATGAAATAATTCTGTGTTAACAAACAAATGTAATTTGGTATATTTACGAATAGAGATTTGAGATTTGGAGCAACACAGTTTTTTGTGTGTGTACAAATAAACCCACTTTGTTACCATAATGCAAATAACTATTAATTATCATCATAATCAAAGGAACTGAGACTTTTTTTTTTTCTCTGAAATGATTTATCCTTCTCAGTTCCAGGCACAGAGCATTTTCTAATAAATAATTTAGGCTATTCATGTATCCTCCAGGTTTTGATCTCCTTTTCACAGATTCCTCTTCAACATCTTTGGGAAAGTCGTGGTTTTTTGCCTATCATTAGAGAGAGAACAGGTCAGACAACTGATCATATGAACATTAAGAGAAGTGAAAGCAAAGAATGGATGTTCTTCCTCATTATTTTAATTTCTCACTAAAAAAACACCTCTGAACTCTGTTTATATTTAATACAAGTGTTAAATCTGGGTGGATTAATTGTGATTTTAGTCTGAACTGTTTAAGGAATCTCAACCCAAAGTGGAACTTTCTGTCATTAATTTGAATTACTTCCACTTGTGTCAGCACTATTTAAAAGGAATCAATGAAGGTTTCTGAAGAAAAAGCCTTGTCATCTACTCCCAAATGGACTAAATTAATTAAACTGTTGGAGCCAAATCTATGACATGTTTTATATATTGTTTCTTTTTATGGATTTGCTGCCGACATTGATTCGGTTGAGAAGATGAGCTTTTCTAATCGGACAAATAGGAGATTTCTTGGGTTTTTTTGTTTGATTTTTAATGTATTTGTACAAATTAATGCCAAGGAGGTAAACAGTGGAATTGTCCTAGCTAATCATGCCAAGACCTTCACACCTCCAGAAGAAAGGTGGGAGAAAATTTTCTATTTTTTTTTTTTTTAAATTTAATTCATCAGTTCCCAAAAGCACAACCTGTGGAAGACAGCTCTTTCAAGAAGTGTGTCAGTGTGCTGAGAAATCACACCTCTTTTTGGGCTGTATGCTTGCACACACAGCTTTTCCTCCTATAAAGGACTGTAAGTAACAAAAGTGTATGTGGGAGGAGGAATTAATAATTTTGTGTGTGTCACCGTTAATAGAGAGGGAAAATATGTGTTAGCTTAGGCTAACCTGCATTGTAAAGCTTTAGGGAGTGATACACAAAGGCTAATGTTAGATCCTTTCCTGGAGCTCCCTTTAGCTCCCTGGGCTCTTTTCCATAAGAAGAAGGTAGACCAGACTGTTGCCTGAAGGAGTTCAAGTCAGTCTCATTCCCTGAATGCCTCGCTGGTAGACCTCTCTGTCACCTCAGCAGTGCAGAGGAACCTCTGGGAGAGGCAGTGTCATATGCTTCAACTAGACTTTGAGAATACACCCATGTATGCCTCTTGCAGGACCAAAAGATCCTGCATCTGGTTCAGGCTAAGGCATAAAAGACAAAGGCAGGTTTCTATCCAGTATCTTATGTGAACCTTTGTCTTCGGTGACTGATGGCTGAATCTCTACAAACCACAATGTGCACATTCTCCACATTGCAGCTGCACAGAGGGAAAGAGTGAAACAAAGACCTCCCAAACAGGCTTTGCCTATAACTCCTCAGATGGGTTCTCATTCCTACTGCTCCAACAGCAGTGAAAAGGTCACCTTGGTGAATGGTCTCGTGACGTCCCTCTCCCTGCTCCTGCCTGGGCATCCTCAGGTACAGGGCCAAGCTAGCTGCCCTTGTGCATTTCAGCCAGCAGTTCATCTTTGCTCTTACACAGGTTGTGAAGTGCAAATGGAAAGAGGGAACAGAGCCTGGCTGACTGAACAGCAGCAAGCATTGCCATTGTTCTTGCAAAATCATTGTCTGTTTTTAGGTTGTAGAAATAGGCAACCACTTGGCAGGCACCCAAAAAGCATATGCCTAAATCCCCATGTCTGCACAGAACATAGTAGAGTGGGATCTTGACCTGTGACTCAGACACTCAGGAAATGCAAACAAATAAAAAAGTTGAATAATGATTAAAAATTGACTAAAGAAGAGACTTTGGAACTTATTCCTATTTACAGTGAACACTGGGCTCGATAAAGATGTCTTGAGTTACACAAAGATGCTGTAGCATAACTGAAAGGAGGTTTATAGCCTGTAAAATTTTCCCAGTGTACTTCCTGAAAATGCCTTTTTACCTCTGAATCTTTTTCAGGAACAAAGTATTTTCAGCCCTAGAATGTCTTGCTGAAGATAACGGGAAAGAAGAAAAGACGAAAAATGAAAAAGAATGTAAATGTCCACTTTAATTATTTCCGTATCTTTCGACTAGATAGGTTTGCACAGTTAATTGCAAAAATGATTAAGACAAATGCTATTAGTCACCATTTAAATCCTTTTTAGAATAGGAGAAATGTTGATAATGGGAATAAGCTTATCCTAGGCCAATGCATTTTACCAATAATAGATTTACTGACTACAAGGTAAATGAGGGAGCAAAAAAACCTGAAGAGCTGTTAGAAAGTTGCAGTTGGAGCAGTTAGAGAAATGTGGGTTGAGGTTTCCTGCATTTTGACCTTCTCTTTTTACAGAGAATGAGTCGTATCTGGAAGAAAAGTTTAGTCACTTCCTAATATTGTGTTAATTTTCAGTGATGAAACCATATTAACAAAGTGATGTCATCAGCACAGGCATCTAAGTAATGGGAAAGATATTAGTTCTCAGTACAGAGAGGGCTGAGGTTCTACTTTTTAAAATGCAGATTCTGACGTTACTCATGATACGAAACCCTCAGTGCCTGTATTGATGTTCAGTTGGTTTCCTTTTGTGGCTCACTGTACAGCGAAATTCAGTCCAGGTGATTTTACATATACAAAATGTCAAGTTGTTCAGGGGTAAAATATTATTACTGGTATCGAACCTGTGGTTGGTATCATAGCAGGTAGGAAAAGGCACTGATTTTCTGAAAAACTCCAGTGGCTGCTCCTCCGAAGTGTGGTTCAGGGTCTTTTAACTACAAAATCCTTCCTGGGAGGGGGAGACTCTCCAAAACATCCCTTCAGCATCTGGTCTGAGTGAGAAAAGATCAGACTACAAGCAGTAGTGTCTCTCCACACTTTTTTTGCTACTTCTGTGCCTATTTCTTTCACTGTTTTCTCTTTCTAGTATGAATGGGTTGGTATGCATCCAGAAAATGTCTTTAAATTTTTTTTCAGTATTACCAGCTCTAATTTGGTCATGTTGATTTTCTCCCTAAGGCCAATTGTAAATTGAATTATTGCAAGAAAAAAGACATTTGTAATGTTGTAAATACAGTGGAAACCTGCTTAGGTTTTCGATATGTTTTTTTTTCTGGTTGCTTTCACCGGTTGGACTTTCAGTTGGTGATATTCAGTGCTGTAAAAATTGACTTAAATGGGCCATGAGCTATGCAGGCTTTGTCTTGGCTTTCTACCAGCAGGTACGTGTCATGCAAAACAGTAAAGGAATCAGTGGGTCAGAGACTGATATAAGGCTTCCAAAATTTATTGGGTGCTTGTACAGCTGATATGGAATAATATGTAGATTTTATTTTCTCTTCATTTAGCCTTCATTTACCTTGACTTGTTGGGTTTTTTTAATTAATGTTTATGGCTTTTGGCATTCTCCAAGTAGATCAATAACATCATGCAGCTTTTAACATTATTTCTGGGAAACTGCTGACACTTTCAGGACATTCTGAGGGAGGAGTTTCTCTGTGACCAGGTTGTTTGTCCATTGACTGTGAAGGCAGAGAGATGAAAAACAAGACAAACTTGACATTTTTGGAGACTATTGTGTTGTTTGTCTCACAGAGAAAATGATGTTGACATTTTAAAGTATGCAATGAATGGTATGTAAGTAATGCCGTGGCACTGATTTACTGTGCAATCAACCAAAGTGATCTGTTTGATTTCACAAACCGTGATTTCTGGAGATATGGGCAAGGCATGATAAAATGTTCTCACAAACTAACAGACTTACAAAGACGGATTAAAAATATTGGGAAATATTTTGTAGTGTTGTTAACTATCTTTCCTCCTCCATCATAGGATGCCAACTTAGGAAGAGGGTGAACAAGTGTGAGAAACTTTTTTATATATTTCTGCCTGTGCACCTAATGCCCTTTCTTGTAAAGGAAGGTAGAAGGTAGCTAATGCTGTTGAAACAGCCAGCAGACTTCCAGCCTGAGCAGTGGGCTTCTTCATAATTGAATGTATCTCCTTTATTTCATAAGAATATGGACTTAAATGACTTACAACACCCATTACCTGAGAAATGCCAACAGTAGTGACTAGTCCAGATTAATGGCCCCCTGTGCCAATGGAAGCATCTTAGGGCAAATTTTGGCTTTATTGTGTCAGAGAATAAGGGATAAGGAAATAGAGAATGTTTTTTACTGTTTTCCCTTTCATGTACAATTGTAATCATGAGAGTTTGACATAGGTTTTGACACTGAAGTCACTTTTGCTGGGCAGTCATGATGTTTTCATTTTTGCTTCTTTTAATTTTTTCACCTGTTTGTCCTGACATGGTGTTTATCCTGAATGGAAGAGAGAAAGAAGTAGAAACTGCACCACCCTTGTTCATTAGAGTACACCTCTGTCACAGCACTTTCACTTAACCTTAACTTAAAGGGTACATCCCCTCACCCTTTGCTACTGCAGCATGAATTCATGACTTCGAGTAACCCTGTATTTCGCTCCAGACCATGCAATTGTAGCAGCATAACTCTTCATTATCACTCAGAAAGTCACTGATACATCTAAGGTTTTGAATCTGTCTTAAAATAAATACTTCCAGCTCGGATTTTTTTTTTTTGTATTAACATGTGGGGTGTTAGGAAACATTATCATCGGCTCCTTACTAACCAGAGCCTTGTTTGTGAGTAGGAAGTGTGAATGGGTTTGGATTCCAAACACGCACCCGCCTGCATGCCCAGGGAATCTTAATTAAGGAGTGTGCTACCAGGTCCTATACATTTATTTTTCTTAAATATATTCCAGAAAAATCTAGTAGGTTTATAAAGATTACCATGCCATTAAATCATAATAGTAGAACAGAGTTTTTACTGAACCAGAAAACAAGCAAATGAATAGAGGCAGTGAGGTGACAGCCTGCTGTGAAACCAATGGTTACAAATTGGTTTCCTCTAGTCACAGTTGCCTTTAACTGCTTTAGATTCTCAGCAGCTTTTCATTATGAATCTCTATGTGCCCTTTTAAAGAAAAAAGTGCATGACCCCTTTAGTTTTGGAAATGCAGGTACAATGTACATAATATCAACTTGAGATTGGTAAATTGCTAGATTGTTATTTAATGTCTTTTAGGGGGCCAGTTTCTCTACAGGGCTAGGTGGGTTTCCAACAATATATGAATAAGCCACACAGTACAGTTATTTTAGTGGTATTTATGCAACTTGTGATTAAGGCTGATGGAATAGCATCTTAGGTATTTTATAAGCTTTTTTTGTTTTGGATTTGTCCCCATTCTTGCTTTTCCCAGATAGAAACTTCCCAAAGAAACACATATTTTAATAAAATAAAATTTTTGCTGAGAGTTATGTTTTCAACCAAAATTTTTGTCTTGGATTGTCAATGGATTTGGAATATTCAGGTTGGATTTTTCCTGTGTTTTGGTACATGAAGTCACATGTTTTTGAAGTTTTCTTTGTTTAGTGTTTTATCTTCAAATTCAGCTTTTTTGGTTTTGTCCTTTTTCATAGAACAAAAATTAGTTCCTGATGACCCCAAGAACTTGGTCTTTCATTAGGAATCAAATACCATATTTAAAGGTATTTCCCATAAAAATCATCACTGATGCTAAGTGCTACATAAGGTTTGGATCTGTTCCAAGTATTGTTCACTGCTTTTCAAAGAAGTGGTAATGGGAGGAATTTTCAGTGCAGAAGCATTGCCACAAAAAGCAAGTAATCCTGCATATCTGGAAATAGTTGTTACTCAGAGATTTTCCCAAAACTCTGAGGTTAATTTTTGATTAAACAGCCACAGATTTAGTAGCTACCTAAATAAGCTAATCCTGATGTTACAGAAATTGGACAGTAATGCTCAGAAGAGAATCTTTCATCCTTAGCAGGATTTATGGTATGGAAATTACTGAACACTTCATAGTGTGCTAGTTTGTGACCTGGGGTTCACAAGTACAAAGGAATTACAAAGATATATGGTAATACAGGACAATAGTTTAATTTCTGAGGTTGTCTGAGAAGCTATAAAGTTAATATCTCATCTCTTCTTCTACCACCTACTAACCCACAAGATCAAAGTGGGTCACACAGTTCTAGAAATAAGAAATTGCCTAGTGGTTATGGACATCCTTCCCCAAATTATCTCTACAGGGAGAATAAGGCTTGAAGAGGTAACGACATATGTGATAGATCAGACACACTTATAGTGCCTAGTTTGGGCAATTAGGCAAGACCTGAGCTAAGCACAGAGCTCATAGCACTTTCAGCTATGGGGGTGACCTACTTTCTGTGGATTGATTCAACTCCTGGAATTCAGCATTCTATATGAGCAGAATTCCTGTAAAATTCCAAATGTTTTGGCCCAGGACTCCAGCTTATATATATATATGGGTAGATTTACTAAAAGAGGCAGCAGTTTGAATCTGACCATGTATCTTCATCTCAGCACCTGGTGTTCTGAAACTGTGTTTAAGTTAATAAGTAATCCTTTGTGTGAAGTTTCACTCACGTTGATTTCAAGGTGTTTTGAATCCCAGCCATATGAGTCGGCCCTCTACAGAAAGGAAACTCAACTCAGGGAAAATCCTAGAGCACAAGGCTGAAGTCTAACCACCTTGAGAGCTTATGCAAAAACACAAATAAATTTATCTTTGTTTGGGTTTATGTTTGCCTGGACTTGCCACTACTGTATGTTGAACTAACATCATCAACAACTTGTTGCAGTTGCTCTAGCTTGACAGAAACACAAGAATGTCACTGAGATTTTACAGTACAGCTGTTCTAGAGATCTTAATGCTTCCTTGAATTAAGGTGCTTGTTATCTCTGTTAACTTTTATTTACCCCACATGTCATAGTGCCCTCCACTAGGCTAACAGCGCAAAGGACATTTGGAGCCCACAATGCTCCTTTGTAGACTTGCTTGGTAGGAACGTCAAGGCAAATCTTCAAAAAGCAGTGTTCAAAAGAGAGGCTGTTAAAGAAGCCTGAGAAATGCAAATCCTATTTAAATAAGGAAATGATGTTCTTCAGTGATCTCAATAAGACCAGCTTGAGCAAGCCAGGAATGCAAACGAAATCAAAAGACGTACAGTCGGGCTTGACTGGCAGTAATACTGTATGTGTCGTGGAGAAACTGTAAATTATAATGAACCAGAATGCCTCAAAGTTTTGATGTGAAAGGCACCAGCAGGGTGTGATTTAGTCGAGGATACCATTGGTACTGGACCATTGAGATTATTTAGGAAATGACCCATCCTGCCAGAAAGGTTTGTGAGTACAAGCAAAGCAAAGCAAAGATAGAAGGGGAAAAAAAAAAAAAAATCCCTGATATTTACGCTCATACAGCTACTGTATAAACTGAACTAATTATACCATAATGTGGGTTTTTGTTGTTTCTGGGGTTGGTTTTTTTTTTTAACATGTCTGTCTCTCTCATTCAGAATAGGCCTTTGAGGGCTGCTGCTGTATTTATCCAGGCTACAGGGCCAGATGCATGAATTCCAACTCCCTCATCAAGAGTGTATAAAACACTGAATAAGAATGGGAGGAACCAATCAAATAATGTGGGCAGAGCTGGAATTCATCCTAATTTGCTACATACCCTCGCCTAATTGATGAAGAAAGAATGGCAGAGGATCAATTGATACAAGAGGATACAAGTGAGATGGCTGAATATCTTTGAGGCAGTTTCTGCATTAATAATACAAACACCAACAATTACAATTTCTACTGTTTATTATCTTTCATTGCTTATCTATTATAGTTGTACCCATTTCTGAATCAAAGACCTCATTGTGCCAGGCAGTATACCAGTACGTGTCAAAGAAGCCATTCCTATTGAGACATGTTGATTTCCTGTAACGTACACCATACACGACATCTGACCAAAACAGCCACCAATGGTTTTCATTTACAAGGGCTAAAGGCTTGTTTTGCTTGTAATGAAAATGTTGTTACATGCCAATACAGGGACAAAATCATCTGCATGTAGTAATTGAGAAAGACAGCATATTAAGTCATATTTCACTACTCAGTTTGTAACCATTTGTGATGATGTGTTGCGCTCCTTAAAGGCATGCATTAGTCTAGTTTTAAGAGGGGAAAATTGTATCAGAAAAATGATCTTGGTAGTTAAGCTTTCATAATGTTTTGGTAGCTCTTAACAAAATAAAGCAAATTGTTCCAGTATCTCTCTTGTACAAACACTTTAGCAGTAAAGGTGAAACATGTTTTTTTCTTTTACCTAATTGAGCTAAACGCGAAAGAAGCTTAAAAGACAATGAGATGCATTAGAATTTCAAAGTCTCTGTCTCTATAGTTAAATAATAAGGAAAACAAGATATCCTTAATGGTTATTTTAAATTCTAACAAAGTTTCAAAGTAAAAAAATAATGGTGCCTATCAGTTTTCATTGGCTGAGGATCTGTTCCATGTTTGTTGGCTTCATGTTGTACTCTAAACTGGAAGAATGCAGAAATATTCTACACACTAATTTTAAAATATTTGGAGATAAATATGTTACTTTTTAACATGGCCTAATGCAGTTATGCCTATTATAGAGGCATTCTGATTATTTTAAGTACCTTTAAAAAGATGTGTATCAATTTATTCTAGCAGTAAATCCTAGATTTACTTAGATCTTCACGAGATCAATTGTGCAGCTTTCCAAGAGGAATGAATATTAAAGAGTTGGTATCTCATACGGTGCCTGCAAAGATTAGAATAGCTTACCAGTGTACATCAAAGATTTATCCACCTTAAGCTCCTACAAGAGAAGAAGTTATTTTTTTCACACTTGCACATGCTACGCATGCATAAAAGAGTAACGTTAAGCTGAGATGAAGGAGAGGTGAGGTATATCTGATGCCAACAAAGACAATATACAGATGAGGAAACGCTATTTTGTAGCATCTAAATGCCATTTTCACAGCTAACAGATGTAGGTGGAAACATTTCTGTCCTAATGCAGGAATATTTATTTGACTGTTCTTTATCTGTCTGCCCTCCTTACTCACCTTAAATGTAAAAATGATTATGTGATTAAGTGACATCCTTCTTCAGATGGAAAGAGAATATATTTTCTATAAATTAGTTTTATTTGTCATTAATTACATTGTGCAGGGATTTAAATTAAATTCACAGTTAACAAAACTTATCTAAAGTGTTACTAAACACAACCATCTATAAGTGTATTTAATAAAAAATCAGTGACACATTAGTTCATGGATCACTGCTAAACTTGAGTAAATGGGACTTTCTCACTTTGGGAAATGAATGCTGCTTGTAATAAAAGAAATACACTGCTGACAGCAGAGTTGGGCCCTTCTGCCTTTTAATAGTTATTTCTTCATCCTGAAGGTTTTCCCCAACCCTGTTTAAACAGGAAGATACCAGGTAAGTCCACTGAGATGGAGCTGAGATCCAAAGAGGGCTTGCTGCCTGGACACTTCCAGAGCTGAACTCATCATCTGAGGAGGTATGGTTTTTGTGAAGACACCTGGATTGCCCTCTGTTACGGAGATCTTTATTGTGCTTAGCCCTGAGCCAAAGGCTTTCACAAGCAGTCATTTTTCACACTCAAGTTTGGTATGATGTACTGGCCGTGCTATTCCTGTTGTGCTGAGAGATAACAGAAATTGCCTTTCTAGGTGTCTCTATGGGGCTAACAGAAAAATCAAGCATAAGTGAGCACTTGACCGGTTTTCCCTCAGTTTCTCTGCGTCAATCTTTACTAATCGCCTTTGAAAAACATGTTGAAATCTATGGTGTAAATCATACAAACAAAAGGATTTTTTTTACTGAATTTACCATGAACTGTTCACGGTCCATGCGTTTAAATGCTGGGTCATGTTTTGGGCAGACAGTGTTTCTGTACTATAAAAACTCATTAATATACTAAAGCCCACTGCTGCATGTCTTATGGAAAAATTTTACTGTTGATAGCAGTGCAATAGCAGGCAACAGCTACTGCTGCAGTTGATTTTCAGATTTACAACACTGTTGTTAGGCATTAAGTTAATGGAAGTCATGCTGTAGTGTCAGCCTGTGATTTGACACAGGACCTGACAAAGAAGATTCTTAGATAAAGACAGCATTGAAAAGCAGGGTGGAGGCAGAAGAACTATATTGTTTGTATTTTAGAAATCAGGTTTTCTTTTTTTGAAAAAGCTAATTTTTAAAAAGCAACCAAGCACAGCACAAGACACAACCAATATCTCTAGAATTACAACAATTTCATCAGAAAAAAATTAGTTTTAATATATTGTTTTAAAAAAACTGGGGGCAAATTCAAACCAATACTGTCATTACTCAACTGCAAATCACTAACCTTTGGAGAAAAAAAAATGGTGTTCAATTCCAGCTTTAAGATAATTTATTGCAACTAAGCTAATGAAAGTCTATATAAGCAGAATCTTCATCCTCTTGAAATTTCCTTAAGTCTCAAAACTCAGCAATATTTTTTATTCAGACAAGGTGTCCTGGTTTGAGGTAGAACAGAACTAATTTTCTCAGTAATTTTACATTTTGGCTAAGCCTCTTCTAACTAGCTGAACTCTCTGAAATTAACAACATATTTTTCCAATAGTATCTGCTTCCAGAATGATGAGACCTGATTCTTTATAATTTATACCAAGGAATAGTACGCAGAGAGTTCTTACTTATATTTATTGCTATAATAGCCAAGGTCAACTAACTTTGTTATTTCCCCCATTGAAGGGTCAGAAGCTGAAAAGTGTAGAGGGATCACACCTGTGGGGAGGAGCAGACAGAACAGGTGACCCCAAACTGACCAACAGTGTATACGATCCCATCTGCATCGCTCTCGGTATAAAGGGATCAAAGGCTCAGCTCTCTTCCTTCAATGTCCAATGTCTGAGGAGGACTCTGTCTCTTAGCCTGTCTTTGATTCTGATCCATACAATCCTGAATCCAGATCTGGAATAAGGTTCCTGTCCATCGCTGAGTCCAGTCTGGGACTTTCCCCGAGCCTGCTGGTGATGTGATCATCATCCTGGGATTCTATATGATTTTCTATATACTGCATATATGCAATTATTTTTCTTATTTTATTAATATTTTCATTAAAGTAGTTGAGTTTCTTTTTAAACTTATATGTTTCTTTTCTCCCTGAAGGGAGATACTTTCCCTCCTCTGAAGGGGACATAAGTAAAAGAGAACATCTGTCATTCATTTTAGCGGCCAGCCCAGCCCAAACCATGACACAAGGGGAAAAGCAATGATTTTATTCTATTTAATGCTGACTACTTTATGTCAGCATTAGAATATTGCTAGCAACAGCATATATTGTGATATGCTTTTGTACATCATACTGATTTCTTAGGATTGCTGGGGATGAATCACCTGCTGGAAGAGTTATTTGGTCTCCATCTACTAGAGTTGGAAGTTAAATATTGAGCTTAGACAAACACCTGACTTTTAAACAGCTGAAGTCTTGTCATGAGTGTCAGTGTAAGGGTATTTCTCAAGACTGTGGAAGAAGGCAATCTTTGGATATGGTTTGTTCTTGTACAAAAATCCAGAATAAAAAGCTTATTTTGATGCTTTAATACAAAGAGGAACACCAACACCTTGGAATTTGTCAGACTGCCCAGTGACAAATTTAACCCACAGAATAAAAATCTGATTTAATTTAAATCAATGAACATTTTTGCCAAACACAAACCCAACACTAAAAGACAGAAGGCACCAATACCTAGTGATTTCTAATGACTGTAGCTGTTTGTGGTATCACTACATAGTAAATGGTCACTCATTAGTTAAGCCATGGCAATGTGTATAGTTTCAGTCCCTCCTGACTGTGGTGAAGTAAAACACATCAGACTGAACTCCCTAAGTCACAGTCACCCACTGAGCTACAGTAACATGCCCTGTCATGTTTGTCTTTCCATACCAAGGAAATAGGTTGTTAGTCTCTTTGACTAAAAATATTTTAATTGATTTCTCCTCTTTCAGGTGGTTTGCTTTACCTTTAAATGCAGATCTTCTTTTTAGTGATCTTGGTCATCATTTTAATTATTTTATTTAGTGAAAGAAGACTGAATCTTAGAAATCTATTGCTGGATTTTCTTTTAGCAGTTTATGAGCGTCTCAGATATATTTATCTAAATTTATTGCTAAGTATTTCCAGCAAATACTTTCTCACATATAGGTGGGTCATGGGCAGTTTTTGAACAACATTCAGTAGTGGAAATAAAAAAGAACAGTTATAGTTGTTGGTGTTGGGTCACAAGGTATTGTCTCAGGTCTTTGGATGAATAAGTGTAACTGCTGGAAGCATATTGCAGATGGTAACATTTATAAGTTGAAAACTATCAGCTATTATCTGATATTTGGTTAATAGTTATCAGTTTACCTTTCATTCCAGCAAAAACTGCAGGCTAAAATATCTGTAGAGCACAAACATAGTGAAGAAACTCACATATAGAAGAAATGCACTGGTTATTTTAATTCCTGATGGCAATGTAGGAACATAACTAGACATTGACACTCATCAGCCCACCCCAAAAAAAAAAGATTTTATTCATTTGAATATTAAAAGAAAAAACTGCAACTATACTGTGAGTTTATCAAAGATGCTATAGTAACAAGAACTTTGAAGTTATTTTCTTGTGTCATAGACAGTATCACAGAAGGAGAAAGCAGCTAAAATTCTGTGCTCAAACATCTTACATTGTCTTTATTATGCAGTTTGTGTCCAAGACCATTCAGCCTCAAGATCACAGCAATTAATGACACTTGCTTATTCCTGTGATTTCCTGCTGATAATTGTGGCACTCTCGAAAATAAATAATACCATTCAGCAGGATTTTAATTGAACTGGCTGCAATACAGAGCTGGAAGAAATTCTCAAGGGATACAGGATACACGGCTCTAAGTGAAAGCAATCAGAAGTGGCCAGAAGCTCTTGCACCAAGTCTCTGCATAGCCATAATAAAACCCTTCTGTATAACAATACAACCGATCTTTCATAGAGAAATCCACTGCCCTACCTTTTTAGCAGTCTATGCCTTTTTTCACTGAGCAAACCTTGTCTCCCACCTTCATCTCCTTCCCTTCATTCACCGTCTCACATGCCTCTCACTTGGCTTTCACCTTTCAGATTCACAGCAGCATTTGCAGATGTGCCCTTCACATATCAGATTGTGTTCATTATGGGAAGTAACCTTCCAGCATTCTCCTGAGTGCAACTGCAGAAATGCAGGAATTCATTACAAAACAAAAGCAAAGAGCAAAGTGTGAAAAGAAAGTATGTCCTTTCTTCCTGCCTTGTTTCTCTTTTTCTCTCTTTCCGTTTTTAACTAGCAATTAGATTATATAAGTATTTGCAATAAAGTAACTTCAAGGAAGAAAAATATGGACTCTCTTAATAATGTTTCATTTAATCTCTCTTGACCTTTTTGAAAGAAGTTTATACTGCACAGGACATGAAAACAGATCCTATTCAAATTAGGACCAAAAAACTCCCAACCCACCACATTAGAAATTCATGTTACAACTATCACTAAGCCAGATGGTTTAGTCTTGATATCTTGGCACCTTTCTGCTCATTTATATTCCTCAGTCCCCTACACAAACCCCATTGTAATTGCTAGTATCTTTTTTCTTATCGGGGGAGAAGGTTCATTTGTAACATCCTCACACAAGAGAGGAGCGAGCAGAATATTAGAGTGTGAGCCTGCATGTCTGCATTGGAATTGGAGGCGTACTGCAATGTTTTGACTATGTGGGTTTCATAGAGTACATTTGAAGCAGTTCAGCAGGAAAATACTAATTACCATGATGACCCATGAATAACATGAAGCATTAGGATTTCGGTGTTAAAAAAGTTACTGCTTGTAGCAAGGAGAGCATCTGATGTACTGAATGGCCTAGAGTACCCTGTGTAGTGATCTAAAGCAGAGTGATAACCAGGTGGAAAGGTTTATGTGCTGCTGGCATGTTGTTGTCATAACTGTAGATCTGAATTTTACTTTGCTCTGGGAAGATGTACAAGATGCATAATTACTCATTGCTCATTCACCTCCTCTCGTGAAACAGACCGTTTGAAGTTTCTGCCCTCAGCTGTCCATGCCCTGCTAACCACTCTTGTCCTACACTAGACTTGATGGAGCATCTTTTTGAATATGTATCACTTAAATACAAGAAAAAGCAGGCAGCTGAGCTCAGACCTTCATGTATTTTATCCAAAGATAAGAGAAAAACAAGCGTAAGTGAGAGATAGTCTACTTAGAGACTTGCACAGCTCTATTTATAATAATACAGATGCTACAAGGACAAGTTCTTTCTTTCTGTCAAAAGTGACTTTTTCTTCTTCAGTTTAAATGTAGCTGCAATAAAGTGATCCTTGGGCAGATGAGAATATCAGCTTGCTGCATAATGTCTTGCACCGGTTTGCCTAAATACATTGATGTCTCAAATTAAACCTGTATAACTGTGAATATAGACAATCCCCAAAATTTATGTTAAAGCCAAGTAAGCTGAAACGTTGAAATGTTCTAGTACCGAGATTAAAATTGGTTATAGCATTTACACCTGTCAATTTAAGGAAACAAATTGAACAGATATAATTTGAGCTTAAATCAGAATGAGAGTTTCCACACATGGTTTTACAGTGAATTAATTAAAGGTCTGTCTGCATGGTAAATTTGACCAGAATAGCTTTCTCGTAAGAACGTGTCTCTTTGTAGATACTCTTATTCCAGAAATGACTGTCTGGTTTTGTGTGGTTTTTGGTCTTGCTTTTTTTCAGTTTAATGCACTCTTGTATGGAGATCTCTGCTTCAAGTTCTTTAGAAATGCCTTATTTTAGAAGAAAAGATTCCCAAGTAGACAAAACCCTTAATGTGTTTAAAACCACACTGCCACTTAACTCAGAGTGTAAGCCAAGGCCTTGGGGTTTTTAGCCTCCATATCTATCTTTCATATCCAGACTTTGAACACGGAAAAATATTTCAATTGTGATTCAAAAATCCTTTGACAGAGAGGAAAGCACGATTTATCATGCTGTGCTGGCTGATTTACTGTATCTGTAAGCTCCACTTATCACTTTGAATAACACTGATGGATTTAATTCCAGACCACATGAATGAGCCAGTATTTTTCTCTTTCCAGTTCAGTTGTGCAATACTGTCATGTGACAAGTGTGCTGAACTCGTAAGGCAAACTGCAGGGCATCGTAAGGTCTAGGAAAATCTAGCCAAAAACCAAGAGCCACTCCTTTGGGAAGAAAATTCTTGTAGTAAATTCCACACATACTTTTGGAAGCTTTTTAGATACAAGTAGTCATAAGGAATTTATAGTTGAATGTGATGATTTTGAACAGCTGAAGCTGGTTGCAAATCAACTGTCATGAAATGTCAAATTAAAGATGATAGTCAGAAATGATAGGCTGATATCAAGCACCACCCCCTCGAATGATAAATTCCTGCAGTCGGGGTAAAATACAGAATGTATATCGATAGAATCACATACCATTTTACCAGATGAGCTTAAGAGTGAGTCAGAAAAGTTTCACCAAGTGCAGTGTTCTGTTTCCAGCAGCGGGTAGCAGGGGATGCCTGTAGAAGAGCATAGGAACGAGGCAAACATATGGTTTTCCAACACTATGTCTTGGGAATATGTTGGCATTACTCTAACATCCAGCAGCTTGTTGCTTAGGGGCTTCCTGAACTAAAAAACATTTCTTAGTACTAAATTGGCTTCATTGGGTTTTTATTACACAAAAGTGTCTGTCTGCATCCATGTCAACCTTTGGCATTCATAACCTGCAGGAAGGAGTGCCACATCTTCAATAAACTTTGCATGATGAACCACCATCTTTGTTTTGAAGCTGCCACCTGCTAGTTGACTTGATACCCAACCCTGCCCAGTTTTTGTGTTAGAATAGACAGATTCCAGACCTCTGTCTTAATCTCCAATAGCTACAGTAAAAAAGCATCCAAATTCAGCTTATTGGTTTGGATCTAGTCAATTTAGGGTAAAATTCAAAATAATATCATAGCTATCAATTTATCTTCCTAACTTCACGTGAGAGACCTAAAAAAATCCACTTCACTGTATAAATACCATATTCATTTAAGTTTTCTGGCTAAAATGTTCCCTAGTGAGTTAAAGGTTTACTTCTGTGCCTGAAGTAGAGGCACTTTGGCCTGGCTGACTTTGTAAGTGCTTGTTTAGCAGAGGCTATCATCTTTTCTTAGGTCAGGAAAGCAGCAAGACCTCTCTCTTCTCCCTGCTCTCAGCAACACAATATAAAAGACAAATTGCTGCATTTTAGGGGTGGAAAAAAAAGTCCCAGTCCAGAGATGGTAGAAACCTCTAGCAAGGAAGTATTCTGGGATGCAGGTGTCTTCATGATCCAGTTATCCTTTGTGCCCCACACTACCTAATGGAAAGTAGTAAATCCTCTAATAGCTGCTGTCTGGAATGTGTTTCTCTGATCCTTTTGTGCCTGTGAACTTGTCCATGGGACATTTTCTCTGAGTGGCAGGGACACAACCAGCCAGCATCTCTCTTTGAGCTGCTGGAGCAAGGAAAGGTGCAAGTTTAAGATACATGTCTTCTTAGATCGCTCATTGCTCTGAACATGCCATTTCAGTCACTAGGGTTACTTTTTTTTCTTTTTAGCTTAGTTTCCAGGCGGTTCAGTGAGCTCATCTGCCTCATCCTGCAGCCAAACAACTGGTATTGATGACACAAGAGAGGGAGGAAAAATTAGAGAGAACAAAATGGGGGCGGGGGAAGGCCCCTTATCGATCCCATCCTGTCCTGGACACAGAGGTCCTACAGTCATTTTATTGTGTTTTGAAAGCACATCGTAAAACTGTTTAGATATCACATCCACACTTGTGTGAATCTCTCTGCAGTTAGGCATGCATCTTAGCCAGCATTTGGCCTTGGGTTAAAGACTTTAGAAAAGCCACTATACTGTGGCAAATATCAGTCCAGTTGTTATTTGCATTCAGTGTAAAAAAATATTCTATCTTTTTTCTAGCCCAGACTTTTCTGGCTTCCACTTCCAAAAGTGAAATCTCATTACACCTATTTCTGCTAGAATAAGAACCATCTACAGCCTGATATCCTTTGATTTGTAGTTGTATCAATAATTAACTTAGCAGCTTTTGGATAAATGATTAATAAACTCCTTAAACTCCTCAGTCTTTGATTATACAATCAGCTTTCCAGAACTAGTAGCATGTTTGTGGCTCCTTCCTGAACCACCTAAGTTTCCATAATTATATCTACAATACAGACACAAGCCCAGCCACTGCATTGCAATACCTTCATGGGGGATACCGAAGTCAAATGCCTATTTCGTATTCTGTTTTTATGCACACACCAAAGCTGTGTTGCACTGTTAGCTACAGCATCACACGGACAGCTAATGTTAAGCTGCTTTGCTACCACAACAGTTTTGAGTATTTCAGCATTTCAAGTACTGTCCTCCAGTTTGCATTCATGACCTGCTTTTCTAAAGGCTTATCTTTTCATGTGTTTCAAATTGAAACAACTGCTCAAGGAATTGCAAAATTTGTTCATAGAAATTAATCACCCTCATTATTTACGCTACCACCCATTCCTGTCATCTGTAAATTTTACTAGCAATGACTATACTCTCTCAAGACTACAGATAAGGAGGTTGTATAGCATTTGGTCAAGAACAGATTGCACTGGGACTACCTCCATTATATGATGATTCATTATTACTTTTTTTTTTTTTTTGAGATTTGTCAATTAAGTAAGATTTAATTAGGGAACATTTTTAATTAGATATGGATGGGAAATGATTTTTTCATATTGCAAAATCTTCTGGATTTCATGGTTTTTTCTCCTTTCCTGAAATAGACCAAGATGCTTAAATCTCAAATTTGGGGAGGGGGGAAGAGGGAAGAAAAAAACATAAAGAAAGAAGATGAAAACTGGGTGAGTAGAAGTCTTTGAGTTTCAAAGCCTGGATAGCTTTTATGCTTACATGGATATTTCTTGTAAAAATTTTTCCCCCACATTTCTGAACAACAACAACCAAAACGCCTGCAAAACAGAATCCTCCACTGAAAAATGGTGAAATATATGAAAAAGCAGAGATAACATCAAAGCTCAAAAATAACTAATCAAAAGCATCTCTCCCCCGCACAAAGGCTATAGTTTTGGCAAGCTGTCACTTGCCAAACTGAGTTAGTTTTAATCCATTTAAGAGAACTTCACTGATTTTTGTATAGTGATGATTTTGTTATCAGAATGTCATACAGGACTACATCAAATGTCTGAGAGATATCAGGGAGATAGATAGGTGTTCAGCGAACTGCTCAGATTCCTAATGTGTCATTTATAACCTGTAGCTCTGGACAGGAGTCTATTAGAATTCAGCCTACTTTTCCAAATCCTCCAAGATACCCTAAAATGCACCCTTTGCCCAACTTGTGCCATTTGGTGTGCAAACAGCAACCAATCTTTTGCTTAAATTGGCAAAAATGTACCCCTAATGTTTTCTGTTCAGACAGTAACTAACTTGCTTGGACGGCATTGAATTAATATCAAAATAATGGTGTCTTGTGGACAGCTTCTTGGATGAAGCCTGAACAGCTACTTTTGTCATGAAGATAGTCAGGAGAGAGACAGCAATGTCATTGCTTCTACATCTGTTCAGGCGTTACTATAGCTTACTTATACATCTATAGTAATAACTAAAGAGTAGCAGGGAGTAAGTGTGATTCTTGGACCTCTCATCATCTATCTGTATACACTACCTATTTTTTAGTTCATTCCTCGCTGGTTTTAGACCTCTCCTGCTGGCTTTCTCCCATATTCAGCGACAGCGCTGCTGATAATTCACTCCAGAGCATGCTCTGCAAAGGGAACATGGATGAGACAGGTTCCCTTACTGTAGCTCAAACACAGTCCTCCAGCATTATCCCAGCTGGCTTTGGAGGTGAAACAGCCTCAGATGTCCTTTGGCATGGCCTGAAGTACATAACATGCCTCACAGAGGAACCGAAGCTAAACGATGCGCCTTTCCTCCCTTACTTTCCCTGTCGTCAGGGGACTGAGAACGCTCTTCCAAAGCAAGAGGAATTCCTAATTCCTGTCCTGACTCACTCCAATAAAACTTCTTATCTTCTTGAAAAGTGGAATTATGGTATTTGCTCCCAGAAGGCTACTGGTGATTACTCTTTATCGATCTCCTCCTTTGAGTTTCAGGTGTTTACTTTTCAATAGTATTTTCTTTTACATTCCCAAAATCAGTGTGTGGGGTTTGGGATCCCTACTGGCAAGAATTTAGCTCTTTCCCATATAAGGTATAGACATACCTGTGACATGAAAATTTGATTTACAGAGCTAAGGCCCTAACTTTCAGCCATTTCCGTCCTGAACAGCACTCCTAAATCTGGTTTGAATTACAGTCCAGCTATTGTACCAACACTTATCTTTGACAACCAAACTTGTAATACCATAAAAAGCCCCAATATCTATAGTTTGTCTGACAAGGCCTATTTTCTGCCATAAAAATCCACCCAGTATTATTTACATTGATTATAGTACTACTCTGTAAATCTTTGTATGTCCTATATAATTTTTTTTGTTCTTATGACCAAGATTAGTGCTGGGACTGGAATCCTTATGTTACTTAGTCACTTTTTTTTTAAACTAGTTTAACATTTCTGTGTAGACAAGGCCTAGAACAAATTATATCAGTGTAATCTAGTATAGCTAGATTTAAAAATTAATTCTAAAAACACTCACAGCTTTGCATAAATCAAAACGTTTCTCATTCTTTCCTTGAATTTCTCTCAGAAATGTAAAACACTCTCCATGCATGAGAAAACTAATTCTTGCATGCAAATGCTCCCAAGGATAAAGTTGATTATTTCAAACAGATCCACAAAGCAGGAGAGAATGGCTCTGGCCCAAACACGAGAAAAACAGAGTATACTGGTGTGTGCTGGGGACACACTGGACACATTTCAAATGCAACTTAACCCATAGGTTTGAGATATTGTGGGCAGCACAAGAGAAACCTTCAAAGCCTTGTTTTGAAACCTAAAACTCAGTGAAAAAAATTGACTGCTTTAGAGTCAGTGGCATTATACCAAGAATTAATTAGTTTAGTTTCATAAAACTGAAAGAAACTCATCCTCCATCCCAACAAATAATATCTGGTTACTGTGTTGTCCCAGGACACCAGTGTAAACAACTTGCAGACATGAATGTATTTATCCTCACAATATGCCTATGAGGTAGAGAGATATTAATATCCTCATTCTACAGATGATTAAATAAAGCATGGGGAGACCTATTTCATATCCCTTAATAGACTTCCTGGCTAGTAATCTAGAATATGTCTACTGTAAATACTGTATATTTTATGCCTTTATGCCTTCATGCAAGTTTATGCCTCTTACTTGACCCCACATATTCTATCAGGACAGGCTCAGGCAGGAAGCGTTCATCATCAGGAAACTGGGATAACTCCTGGCTACAACCAGGCAAGTGAAACAGCAATATGTTGAGCTATATTACAGCCAGTAGAGAGTCAAAAGTTTCTTTCTATTACAACTTTCTAGGAATTACTTATTCATGGTTTCAAAGGGTGGAAACAAGGGAAGACCTGTTTCTCCTAGCAAAAGTCTGGGTAAAAAAATAAATTTTAAGAGTTTTTGAAAGGGATGGTTAATTTCTAGCATTCTTGATCATTCCCAGTTAAACTGGGACTTTCGGTTACCTTACCCAAGTTAAAAAGCTAAACCTCAGAAAGTGCTCTGAGAAACTTAGTATGCTCAAGCTGGTGAGAAACCCTGAATATGGACAAAGTCTAGCTGTGGAATATGGAGATTTTCATAAACTGATTTACACCATTAACAGGTATTGTAAGTCTTTTTGTAGATGAGAAGATTTTCCATATACAGCAACTGATGTCTGTGCAGTTTTCTATGAATATACCTCAAATCAGAAATGTTCCAATAAATCTACCAAAAAAAAAGGACAGAGAGACAAAAAAATGGGATCTCTCTGATCCAACAATTAGTTCCAGGTGCAGTCGCTGGCAGAAAAACACCTTGTCAGCTCCCTCCATATCTGATGTACATGACTTCTTAGCATGTGTTGACTGACAGAAGGGCCACGGCTATGTACCAGTGCTTCATGTAAGCAGTGTCTCAGCCATAAGTGGGGCAGAATACAAATGAGATGCTGTCTGGTGCACTTTGTCTAGCCCTAGATACCTGCTGTTGTGGAATGCTGCTGTCACTTCACTGAATATCCGACTGCTTAAGGATTAATAGAAAATGTGGCAGAGAGCAAGGAGTTCCCATCAACAGAAGTATTGAAGAAAAGGAGTCTGACCTGAAAAATCTACCTGAAGGACTAGTCAGAATAATCTTGCAGACAGTTACCAGACAGAGTTGTCCTCTTGGATATGTTTTTATTGTTTCCTTTGCCGTTTGTGTTAGCTACTCTTGCAGACCATTTCTTCCACTTTACATGATCGTCTATTGAAATCATAACACTGAATTTGTGACACCACAATTATTTCCATGGCAACTGGTTACTGTCAAACAGAGAGGCACTGGGAGGACAGCAGTGCAGGAGTGATACGATCAGCAATTTTAGTCTGTCCAGCGAATTCCAAGCTGCTGGAGAGGGCACATAGTGGCATGAAGGCCAACACAAAAAGCCCTGCACTAATCAGACCTGCTTGTAATGAAAATAGGAATAATGAGCTCCAATTATCTGCAGCTAATGAACACTTCATTTGTTACATCCTTCAAATAATAATTAAAAAAAACCCCACAAAATAAACAAAAACCCCTGCCACCTTGAAACAACAGTAGCAAGCCTTAAAAAGGCAAGTTTTGGGTTCTAGTCCATCAAAATGCAAGTATGCGGAAATCACCATTCTGTACTTATGTCATGTACCGGTCAACAGAAATTCAGTTGAAGACAGATTTCAGCGAAGTCCATTGACTTTCTGTCCATTCCAGAATGAATTCTTGCATGGTGCAAAAAAGCACCATGCCAGGATTTGACAAAATACATTTGAATGTCATCCACATAATAGTGGAAGTCCATGTTTTGGGGGTTTTTTGTTTCTTTTTTTTTCCTTGCATATCGTACCTTTAGTGATGCTCTCCATTACAACCATTTAAAAAATAACTCTGAAACAAAACATAAATGTGAGTGAATATCAGTGAAAATCTGTCACACGCAGCTTCAGGGATGCTTTGTAGCTACTTCAATGATGACATACTTGAGACAAATGTGATTCACTTGGATATATATAATCAATTATCAAAGACTGTAGAATTCACAAGGATGCTAAATTATCAACCCACCCTCAGGTCCCCCCTGCACCCATCCTTAGGAGTAGTGATGGTCTAAACTACTGAAAGACAAATATGTGAGCTACGGTTTATCTATTAGTGCCCTCCAAATGTAAAGCATGCAATAGTCCTGGCTGTTGATGTCAAGCTTGAGGGTTGGTGTTTGGGTTTTTTTCTGTAAACTGCCAGAAAACTGCCTACTAATTACACCTCCAGTACTAAACTTGGTGTGTTAAAAGAAAATGTGTTTATCTGAAGTGTAATCGTGCTTATGCAGCTTCTACATGGCCTTCGTGCTGTGTGACAAGCAAAGCAAAAAAGACACAGAAACTAGCTTGGTAATAAAGAATCTCAGCAGGTGTGAGCGGGTGTCATAACTGAAGTTATGCTGGTTTACACCAGAGGACGATGGAGCCTTTTGACCTTTACATTTTTATTAGCAGATCTCTGTCATCCCGGTGTAATCTAGAGGCTCTTCTTCTATCCCTTTGTCTTCCAGAAAATGTCTGAAATAAGCATTGTGCTCTCTGGAGACAGAGAAAAGACTTTTCATCATCTGAAGCCCTGTCAGGTAACTGATTATCTGAGTGTGTATGCTTATGCAGACTTTCCTCCATCACTCACAGTAAACATGAGGACAAATGCTGATCACAATTCACTGCACTTTCCTACTTGCAACTGCAAGGAACTTTAAATTTAACTGGTATTTCCAGACTAACTGTACTCCAATGCGCGTAGTTAAGCCTCGCTAATACAAGGTGGAACTTGGAATGTTTGGAATCCTATTGATTAATTCCAGCTCTGATCTCACAAAGTTTCAGATTTTCAATTTCTCTGTCTTCGATATCAGATAAAAGAATACATAATTTTCTTTGCAGGTAGGACTATGTAACCTGGATTGCCTTTTCCACATGATTTTAGGCTTAACTTCATTTGCTTTTTTGACTTCCCCCGATGAACTTACAAAATATGTTTGCTAGATGTAAAAACTAAATAGCATTACAACTCAAATTCCTGTTTCCTTTGAATAACATCTCCTCAGTGAAATTATGTACAAAGTACCATTTGTTATTTTAACAGCACTGTTTTTCATAAGGCTCCTGTCATAAATAGGACATTTAGTATTGGATTCATTGTTAAACCAGACGGCATGCAGAGCTGGCAGCATTTTGCAGTCAGGCACAGAGCCTGTTTTATCAATGAGTTCACAAACAATCAATAAAAACTTGGGAAGTAAAGCACTCCTTCTTGCCCAAATGGCAACAGAGATTCATCACAGGAGTTTTATCTGTGGATATGACTATGCTTCTTTCATCTCAAGCAGCTACTAAAACAAAAACCCTTTCAGAGAGTCACATTGGCAGGTGATGACAGTGAAAGTTGAAAGGGTTGTTTGGAAGGTTTTATTTTGACTGCACTACATGGAGATATAGAAGCTGTGCTTTAAACAACTCATTCTGAGATACATCTTGGTGTGTCCGACTAATGGCAGCATGAGGTTCCACGGAAAAGATAATTATAATGACAGATTCTTAGTAGCTGCAACAATAACTGTTTCCAGCAACGTTTTCCTCTCAGGTGCCTTCTTTGTATACCTGGTTTCTTATGGGTCTTCTTTTTCAAAAGGACCATAGTTTATTTCTGCATCCATTATTCTGGTTATTATTTGAAGCCATTTCAGATCCAGAGGCATTCCTTTTGAAAACACCAGGATCTGGCATATTTTTCCCCCTTAAATCTTCAGAGTTATCCGTGTTTCATACCTGCTTCTATTCACAAGGCAGAAATAAGGCAAATGACTTAGAAAAAGCATAGTATTTTTGTCTTTAAAAGCCTGAAACCATCCAATTCTGCAAAGCATTTTGATGGGGTGACACTTGACATAAATCAGGTAAGTGTGGGTTCAAGGTGATTGCCGCAACCAGGTTCACTGATGAGTCACTGGGAAATCTCCAGCCACCTCCGCAAGCCTGAGGGCTGCTCTGAGCAGGAGAGCCCACATACAGTCAAGAAGTAATCCAAGGATGATGTCCTCATTATTGTCATCCAGAAAACCAAGCTGCAGATGAAGACATGCAAGGTATAGAAAAAAGGAGCAGTAGAAATCATGACTGTGATCCCGTCTTGATATGATGAGGTTGTCTTAAGGTCAGACTCACCAGCAACTGGCCATTTACTACATGAATGGAAAAGATAAGTAGTGGGATTTAACAAGGAGACACCCAGTCTTGCATGATGTCTTTGTCTCAAAATAGACTGAAGACCCGAGGGCTGGTGGAGGTCTGGCTCAAAACATGCACAGAAGCCGACCATATAGAAAAGCTGAAAATGATGTAATTCAAATATACTTCTTGGAAGGCACAAAGACATCTTTTGAATAATTGTAGAGGAAATTCATGAGTTGAATTAGCGAATTGTTCAAAGGTAGAAATGTTCAGAAATTTGCCGTGGGAATCCCCCATGATTTTTTGAGCAAATAGACACTGTATTCAAAAATTCTGGATGGAAAACAAATAATTTTTTTAGCTAGAATTTTTCAACCATTTCAAATTAAAAAAGGTGTTTTCAGTTGATGTTTTTAACAAAGAAGTTTCCTTCACTCTAATTTTGAATTGCATATTTTTACTGTGTTTTCTTGTTCAATCAGAAAGAGTGGAATGACTTTTTAAGATTAAGATTTTAAGAATTAAAATATAAATTTTAATTTCTTCTAAAAGTCCATTCAAATTAATTTTTCACATTTTTTACTAGACACTCATAGGTTTGATTTGAATTACAATTCTCCCTAAAAATTATCACAGACTAATTTTGGCGGGATTTTTTTTCCTTTTCCTGGCAGCAGATTCTGACTGCTACTTACAGCACTGGGATTCCTTGTGCCTTTTTAGTAACTCTCACCATTGACATGCTGTTATTACTTATGCAAATCACTTAGCTTACTTCTACTTTATTATCTTCTTAGTAAAATAGTAATAATTTCCTAGGTCAGAGAATATTTCTGAAGAATATTTATCAAGTACTTAGAACACAGAGAGCATGACTTCTCCAACCCTAGCATAAAATTTATGCAATTATATTTGTTTCTTGTCACTATTCTTGACACACTCCTTACTAACACAGAAAAGAATCAGACCTTTACAGTGGTAAATGCTACAGTATTTATTATTTAATTCATTCCCAAACCTCCCAATTACAGCTAGTGTTTGTGTTCCTAATACTTGAGCCCAGAGCAGTGCATATTCATCCATATGCATTTTGGCTTTTAAGCCTATACTAACTTGCTGCTTTTTAATGTTTTTGAACCATATAAAACAAGCTTGGTTGAATTTTATTTTGTTTCTAACACAGGTTTAAGAAGGCCCCAAAGGAGATTTTGTATAAAACTGACAAATCTTTAACTATGCTCAAGATGTATTTTTCCTTCCTTTTTTGTACCTGTTGGTACAGTATAATTGCAATCCTTCCTCCCTGGAGAATAAATCAGAAGATCATGACAGTACAATTGGAAGCAGTCAGGCATCTTCCACAGATTGATATGTTTTGCTTCACTCACTCCAGTCCCCCTGCTGCTTTCCTGCTTTTATCTCCAGATTTTCTTAGTCTGATTGCTTCAGACCATACATTGTGAGTGAGTGATGTCAATGGCATGCTTCATGCATAGAAACCTTGTAGCAGCCAGTGAAATACAACTCAACAACACTCTGAAGGTTTTTCTCCATGCCCTATCTGGTGAAAGACGAAATAGTTATATTAGCCACTCTTTGAAGCTTGAAGTACCGGCAGTAAAATGCATGTTTGTCTGAAGACTTCAAAAACTTTATGAATCTTTTGAATAATATACAGTCCTTATGAAAAGTACTGTTAAAATGAATTTGTAGAACTGCATGTTCTGATTCGGAAAATTAATCCCCATGGTAGATTAAGTTACAAAACAGTATGTGTCAGGTAATCATGAGTCATCAAGTTACCATATAGTAGACAGATACCTTTGGAAGGTGACCTCATATTTTGTGTTGGTCTAGATCAATTACAAAATAATATTCATTAGCTTAAACAATCATGAAAATGATTGATTGTGTAGGACATGTACAGATAATCTGATCAAAAGAAGTACATTAAGCAGCAATCCTTGCTTGTTATTAATGTGGGTAAAGTTTATTCAGTAGTGATAAAGTAGATGAACATTGACTGTTAAATTGGATAGACAGCAACTGTTTTTAGAAGATGAGTGTTTTTCCCGTAAAGTCTACATTTTTTAATTTCTTGATTTCTTTTTTTTTTTTTTCATTTATTGTAATTTACATAACACAATTAGTAATGGTCAGGCAGCTCAATGTGTCTAACTAGCAGGCAGTAAGAGAATGACAAGTACAGTCAGAAGTATGAAGCATTTCGAGCAATTTAGTAGGGCAGTATGCTTTATCATGGAATATACCTGATGGATAAATTGCTGAAGATCTTCAGAACCAAAATGTCTGAAGAATATGAATAGGAAATTATTTTTTATTTCTTTTTCAAGACAAGCATTAGAGTACTTCAAATGAAGCTAGTGCATAATTTCAAACATGAAAAAAGAAAACGAGTTTCCAGACCACATAGGGTTGAGATACAGAATCACATGTTTCTGGGAAGTTTACAAGTTAGAGTTATGAAGGAAAAGAAGGAGTCAGTGACTGTTAAATATAAAGATGTACTTTTGGCCCAGGAAGACCTGAAGCTGCAAGCAGTCAGCATTCCTGGGAAATGTGTCACAACCAGCTTGCAGGTTCTTACACCTTCCCCTGTGCATCTATAACTGGTAACTGTCATGAGACAAACCCTGAGATAGATGAAGCTTACTCAGCAGACCAGTCTTTTACACACCTACATACTGCATTACTAAACCTTCCATCATGAGGCACTAGACAGATAGAAGTCGTAACATTAAGTTAGGCATGTGTTAGAGACCTTGTGAATGTTGGCCCATTGTATTCTCTTGTCTGTAATAAACAGGCCAAACTGTCCTCTTTCAGAAGCTGAGTAGAAGTGTCAAAAATTATTGTTTCCTGATTATGAAGATCAGTAAAGTTCTAATTCAATTTAGATATGTGTTAAGCAGCCTCAGTATGTACAAAAGATACACACTTCTTAGTAGGCCTGCAGTGGAGGATGGTTAAGCATCACTGAGTACAAAATTGTTAGGGAAAATGGAAAGTAGCAGGTGTATATATTATCTTTTTACTGAACATAATTACACAGCTGATTCAGAGCAGATTGTAGCAGAAGTGGCTCTTTCAGAGGCACTGAGGATAGAAACAGCAGGAAAGTGTTTTTTAAGAGAAAGTCAAGAAAGATAACCTTTGCCGAAAAGTCACCTGAAGCGAAAAAGCAGGGAAAAGGAACAAGACGTGACAAGTTCAGATCATGTGCAACTTTATAAGAAGCTGAATTGTTTTTCAATGGCATTTCATGCATATAAGTGTATCTTTATCAACAGACTGTAGGAGATGTTAGAGAAAACAGCAGTATCTGGAATTATCCAAAATCTATTGAAAATAAGATAGTTTGATTTCAGTGGGATGAGAAACCTGTGCTAGAACCATTAATGTCTGCCTAACTGACTTGTGTTTCTAGGTTTATTAACAATCAAGTACACCTTGTTTAGCCGCCCAAATAATTGTGTACATACATAAACAATCCTGTCTTTAAAAAAAAGGAAAAAGAAAAAAGCTTAATATAAATCAAATATGCAGTACTCCTTAATTCTTATAAACCACATAGAAAAGATAAAATCCCAGATACTAATAATTCACACAGTTCCTAGCACATTAGTCTAAAATTTATTCATCTCCAGGCACCTGTTGCAGACAAGGATAATATGGTCAATTCCATTTTTCTGTGTCCACCAATCTGTTAAGATTTAAGTACCGTGAATAGCTTGAAAAATTTCATTCCCCAACCTGTGCTAACTTACTTGCTAAATTTACTCACTAATATAATGAAATTGAATAAAAGATCACCCACCCATGGTAATTCTAAACAGCATATCAGAGCCAGACTAGAGCAGCGTCAATGTTGATTTGTGCTTAAGATAATGAAATTTGAAAGTCTAGAAATGATAGGGTTGTTTATAGCAAGTTCATCTCTGTAAAATAATTGCATCCAAGTTCCCATAACATTAAAGAGAGACATTCTGCTGCAGCTGGTTGAAAGGATGGTTTGATTAAGGAATATAGACAACATTTACAGCTTCAGAAGAACTTCAAAAGACTATCAGGGAAATCAAGGAATTTTAAAGACAGAATACAATTTCCAAACTTAAAAGCATTATTTTTCCTCAGACATCTAATTTAGATTATATACCAGAAGCCTATAATAAACCTCCCACAAAGAAATAATAGCACACTGCACATATTATGCTTGTTCAACATCCCATTTAAATACAATTACTGGCCCTTTGCCAGAAGCCAGGAAGCATTTCTTTCCGTAGCAACAGTAAGAGAAAGGTCAGGATAATATTTCTGCAGGAAAGCCTGCCCTTAAAAAGGATTCAGGATTACATTGTGGATTACATGCTTTAAATATAGCACTTCCAAGCTAAAATTCACCTGGCTCATCTCTCGCTTTCCCTTGGGATGAATTCTTTGGGTTTGTGAAGCCCACACTTGGCTCCGTATACACCATTCTTTCCCAGTATTTAGTCAGAATAGAGTTGCTCCAATTGTTACTTTAACAAGGGTGTAAATGAGAAGCAGCAAATGTTCCTTGCTAATTCATTGAGAGCATAGCTCAGGATGTATTTAATTAAAAGCAATGAACTGAGCTAATCTACCTAGTTCATTTTATTGGATTTGGTCTAGTAAGCAGACTTTTAGATACCAGAATATTTAAAGGACAATGTATTGTTGTTTTTTACCTCTTTTTTAGTCTTTTAAAAATTTAGTCAGTACCGTTTGCCTGTTAGTATAAAAGCTAATAGGTTCTCTCTTAGCATTGTTTTCCATTCTGCTAGGTGCTACTTAGCTATTGTATATGATTAGTAAACTAATAGCATCTGCTTTTGAGGATTAACCTTGCAAAAACATATGCAGATGAGTCACTTTGATCATGTGAATGATTTCATTCAACTTCTGTTAAATGCTTTGAATCGCAGTCTCCCTCAGAATCATAATCAAGAGAGAACTATGTTATTACTTCAATAAAACTACTAAAATGGATCAAGTAGCAGGCCTAATTGAAAGCTTTTAAAAAGTCAACATTTCTTTTAGCAACTCAATAGTTTGTGAAGAATGACCTGAATATTTTGGTTTTCTAAAAGTCCTTTAAGAAAGACAAAAAGATCCAAAAACCTGACAAATCTTCACTGGATTCCAGTTAAACACATGGAGAGCTGCTACTTTTTGGAGTCAGTACGCTATTCAATTTTCTTGTAGGTGTAAGTATTTATGGAATTATAACCATAAAAATCTACAGATCTAATTTGTGGGGAAAGCGCTTGCATGCAAAAGCCTGGAACCTGTTATCATGAAGGTTATCCTGAATGTTTACACTCATTCAGGAGCATCCATCGGATTGGATGTGATTAGATTGGGTTGGATTGTACCGGATTGCAGGATTATCATCAAATCAAAGGATTATAAACATTGCGGTCATAGTCCCCAGGGGCTGGAGAAATGCAGGATTTTGCTTCATAGCCTGGAGATACCCCAGTACTGGTCAATGGACCTAGGGAAGACAGCCTCAGGTTCTGACAAGTGGCTCTATTTTCTGTATTTCTTTCACTGAGCCAGGATCAGCTCCAAACACAAAACATCTGTGGGCAGAGATGGACATTTCTAAGAAATATACAGTAAATGTAAAATATAGATCTTTTCATGAGAGTGGCAACCCTTGTATTACACTCTCCTTTTTGTCAAGAAAAAGAAGAGGACTCAGAACAAAACAGATGGCAAAGTCATTTTCCTTATCTACTTAGGTTATTTTTTTGTTGTTTCCATACAAATCCCTTAAAAATAATAAATTCTATTATTTCCCGATTTTATTTAATAAGGTATAAGAGTTATCTTGAAGAACAAGTTCAGCTGTGGAAGGAAATGCAGAAGACAAAGGCAGTCCTGATGTTTTTTCTGTATGTCACAAGAACGGTCTGTCAACGTTAACACCACTTGGAGCACTAGTGAAGCAGGCTTATGGCTCATCTTATTTCATGAAAGAGAGCATTCACAGAAAAGCTGCACTGTACCTAATGTATCAACCTTTTGACCACCTTCAGAAAATCATTTTATCCTGTCATTCTTCTAAGAATGAGTTTGAATTTTTGAGTCTGGGTTTTTTCCCCCTTTATTTTTTAAGGGACAAGAGTGGCCAGGGATGAGTTCTCAGGAAATCACTTGGGAGGTTTCAAACAAGTCCCACACACAGTAGCCAAAGAACTGATTATTATTAGAGGCTTGGCATGTGGAATAAGTCAAAGGATGTTGACAGCACCTCAGTACGCTGGAGCAAGGTATCACGGTGTGGCAACAGTTGGCGGAGAGACACTTCACATTTGAATCCTACTTTTTGCCCCAAAGTACTGCTGGTATTATTTGGATTTTTTTTTGTTAGTTTTGATTATAGAAATTCTGGGGAAGTATAATGTATATTAAAGCTATTAAAACTAGACTAAGAAAGACTTAGTTTAAGAAGGCTAATTAAGAATTTGGAAATTGTTTTCAAATTTGTTTTTGAATGAGCACTTCATCAAAACAAATTTTTCTGACTAATAGTTCCATATTTGATGTCATTTTCCAATCCAGGGAAAAGTTTTACTACAAAAGTTTCTGATTACACAACAACACTACAGGTCTAAATTCTTACTTATTTCTGTACATATTTTCTTAGCAATAATTTAGCCAGATTAATAACTCATCAAAAGTATAGCTAAAGATGGCCACTGTCCACATAAATCTGGGAGTAAAGGAACTTCAAAAGGAGGAACAAAGAACTATCAGGTAATAGAAGTAGCATCTTAATGTTTCTGTTCCTGAACATCTTTAGTATGGTAATCACCAAATTTACTGTGTCTAACAACGACCCCATGTGTATTTTACAGTGATTGAGTATTGAACATGCAAATTCTAAATACAGTCAAGAGAAAAATAGTCCTTTTGCTTTCAAAATCTTTTTATGACTTTATTCCTGCTCACTTTGAAAACAATGATGTCTTTGCATCCATCTCTCAGTTCATCTCTGCTATTCACAACTGTTACTACCACAGTCCTTTCCAGGTGGCTCATGTGTCCCATCTTACTAGTCCACCAGTCCTACCATCTACTTTAGAGGTTGAACAGTTAAGAGGGAGCTCAGATGATGACTCAAGTGCACTTATTGTGTGTATTTGAGTGGATAAAGATTGGGAAGCTACTTTATTTTTAGACAATATATACATGTCACTTCCCCAAAATCAAGTTTAATGAAGTTCTAAACAAAACCGCAAAACATTTGTTACTTGGAAAATATGGGTCATAAGATAAAATCAATGAATCCTCTAGATATCTATTATTGCTCGGAAGAAATATCTGCATGTTGAATAAAGAAAGTTATCTATATTTTAAAAAAAATATATAAATCCATGCCTCCAAAAGCCTCTATATGTATCCATGGCTCCAAAAATTTTGTGATAAGTTTTAATAGGAAGCTCTAAAATAAGCTTTGTTTTATTATTGTTTTTATTTTATTTGACAGTTTTCTGACAATTTTATAATATTTTCTCCTGCCCCTCTCTCTGTTTCCCATAGCATGTATTTCCTATGGTGCTATCTTTTCTCACAGATGCCTTGCCCTTGGTTCAAAAGTTTCCCGGGATAGGGTGAATGTTATTATAGCATGTAAAAATGACAGCTTGATAGAGTAAGAAGTCATTTAATTCTAAATAGAGATTCTAAATCAATTCCATAAATATGAAGAATAATAATCTGAGAGGTTAGATTCAATTTTAAATTAATTCCAAAATCTCCAACTCAAACTTTAAATCAGTTCAGTCTAACAGCTTATGAAAAGCTAGATGTACTTTTAACTTCAGTGGCAGTGAATGGCACTCAGTATCTCACAGAAAATCTCACAGTCTAGTATGGGTCCATAATATTGAAATAATCTGAAAAACCTCCCTTTGCTTCCAGTAGCATTAGAATGAGGCTGAGTGTAAGATTCAAAATGAATAATACTTGACAGTCCTTGTGATTGCCCTCTTTTCTCTGTAGAAAAGGAAAACTTTGAGTAGATTAATTCAGAACTCAGCAAAATCTGGGCAAAAATAGATCAAATCTGGCCTTTAAAAAAGATCTAATGTTTATGCAATATCTTAAGCAAATCAGCAAGCTTTAATGGCAGCAAGCTCAAATCAATGAGCATTTTGCTGGCAGTTGTTAGTTTAAGACTACGCTGCTGGATCCAGAGCAAATACTGCTGCCTCAGGTATTCTTGCTTTCACACATGCAGAGGAAGCACATTCCAAAGGAAGCTGCTTCCACTAAACCTAAAAGATCTGGATATCATTAACTCATCTAGAAGGGAGTTATGCCAGCAAAAGAATATCTCCCTAACACACCAAAACAGAGTGCCTTGCAGCAACCTATTTTGACAAGGATGCTGATAACCCTTGTGCCTTCTCTCTCCTAGTCAAACTGTGCCACCAAGAGAAACCTTTATGCCATTTTAATTGATCTAATTTTTCTTACTAAATTTTCAAAACCCAGATATTTTCTTTGGACTTATCTTTTGAATGAACCTATCACACCTGAACTTGTAGTATGTCTTACTTTGAGCAGAGTTCATTTTTTCATGGTGTTCTAATTTTGATTCTGAAGTAAGGATGATATAACCATTCTCAGTAAGTATGCCAAGCCCGCATGTTACCACACCAAGAAAAAAAAATATAAAAAGAGAAAGAAGACATACAGATCTATCTGTCAAACAACAGAGCTAATTATTACAAATATTGTTATTCTTAATTAACAGAGCTCAACCTTTAATTTAAACACACACAAACAGCAATAGCAGTCTTGTTTAGTGAATGTAAAGCAAAAGACTTAGGACCTTATTCTGCAATTAGTTACACACCATGTGCTCTGTCTCTGTTTTTGATACAGTTTTAATGAGAATGGTTTTAACACAAGCCTCTTGGTTAAGGTACACAAAATTAGTGTTTTGTCATCCAGAAAACTGTGTACATTCTCTAGTATCAGCTATAGAGAGTATTCATCTAACACCGTGTTTGGCTTGTTTTACTATAAGTAGTGAAATTTTACATGAGGATGGTCCAGCAAAAAGCCTGATCTTGTGTAAAATCAAGTCTACAGGCACCTTATCACAAATATTTTCATCTCTGTCATCTGTCTTGTCCAAACTTGTGGACTCTGTAATAGTGCCAGGGGTGAGAACAGTCTCTTAAACTCATTAGTCAACCCTTTTTGGTAATAATCCCTGGGTAATCTAGTCCTGTCTTCTAACTCTTCCATGCACTCCTTCTGTCAACCACTGGTGCACTGGGACAAACTTAGAAATAGATATAAAGCTTAAGTCTTCATCCGCAACTAGCGCAGAGCAATAGAGGAGGCTCTACAGAATGGAGCAGCTAGTCCTGAGAAGGAGGTGTCCATGCTGTGTGCAACCAAATTTTACTGTGGGTCTGGTCCTCTGAATTCAACGCCCGTTAATATTTGCAGTACACTAGGTGCTCTCTGGAACACATGTTCTGAAAGCAATCCTGTTCACAAACTCATTGCAGATGAAAGTCTGTCAAGAAGGGATCATTAGGAGATTCATTTCAAATGTATGCTTCTAACCTGCACTGTGTTAATGGAGACACACTCAAAAGGACCATGCACAGATACCCAGAAAGAATCTGGTCTGCATAGTACAAAGAAAGTGGTGGGGGCAGCTTTGCTGCAGACTGCAAATTAAGTCATCCTCAAAGATTTTATAACCTTGTTTATAGCATGATGGATGGAAATTGGATTTGGTTTCCAGATCTGCTACAAACTGACTTCCTCCATTGTCACCAGCAGTCAGTTAAAAAGTCAAGGAGAATGCTAATGTAATTAAAACTCTGGAAGTACTTCCCTTGTTGAGTTGAGACCATCATTTGTCTGCTCCTTACGTTTGACTTGGTATTAAATTCATGCTAATGTGTTGTTGTGAATAAGAATTACAAAAGGGGGGAAAAATTAAAAGGAAAATAGCCTTTTATTCCTCGGCTTACCATCTGTGAAATGAGACAATATTTACTTTTTCTCTCTGTCTTGTAACATCTGTGGTGACAGAGGCATATGTTATTCTGTATAGGCCCTAGCAAAACTGCACACCAGTATTGGTAAGACTTCTCATTCCTACCAGTTCAAGTGGAATCAACAGAAGATGAGGAAAAACACAGTTCATCTATTTTCATCTGAAGTCTAACTTTATTGACTCCAATAGATTTAGCAGTGTTAAGAGTATATTTTTGTTTCATTAGCAATGGTCCATGAGTTCTTAGTCAACAAAGTGTGCGTTTTGCAGTTTTCAAACATTTGAGGAAGCTGAACAGCCCAGAATTTTTGATGTTTCTTTGTAATATATTTCTTATTTGAGGAGAACAATAAATTCATCTAATATTTTCCCAATGGAATGATCTACTGTTTTTTTCATTAATTAAAACACCTTATTGCAAACTGAGTTTCAGATTACAAGCTTTTACTGAAGATAAAATTTTCAGTAATACAGCTTATTTATTTATATAACCAGTTAAGGGTAGAGTGACAGACGTACAGGATATGAGAATCCAGAAAACTCAAAGCACTGTAGGTTATGGGTTACAGAAGTATACTTACTGTTATTATAAAAGTCACATCGATGATTTATTTTTAACAACTTGTCCCTTTTTTTTGTCAAATAGTTGAGCTGTTAATCTAATGCAGGCAGTAACTCATGGAATTTTTTTCAGTTCCTATACTCTTGACACCCCCATTTCTATAGTAGTTATTTGTTTTTTGTGCAGCTATAGTGATGAAATTCACTTGCTGGCAGTATTATCAAAGATTCCAAGAATTCTTCCATCCTTATTTAATTTCAGTAAATCAGGACAATTCCGTAAGAATTTTTTTTTTAAGAAAAAAAAAAAAAGAAAATTTATCAATGAAATAACTTGAGTACTAGTTTTCTATAATCAGATTTGCAGTCTTTTGACAAAAATAGTTTCTTTCTATACTGTCTTACACAACAGCTGAGACAAATGTAACAAGCACTGGTTAAATCTTTCAGAAAAGTTAAACTTATATTAAAACTTAAATACTAAAGAGCAACTAATTTGATGGTTACTGAAAGCAATTTTGCCAGATAAGGTGCTGGCAGCTACATCATCAGACCTCATCAGGGAAGGAGTAAAAGCTCTCAGGGCACTGAGGACTGGAAGTCTCTGAATTCTGCCAGGGTTTCCTACATAAGCATTTAAGCATTAAGTAGTCATCCAGTGGGGCATTCCAGTAACGACCAGGTTCCTTTCTGTAACATTGCTAAAGTCTGAGCTAATACAACTGTGTATGTCAACTTATCTCTCAACATTTGTTCCTGGGTTAGATATTTTATAGTCTCTACGGAAAGTTGTGAGCATACCCACAATCCATAGTACCATAAAACATGCATAACTACTATCTTGCATAACAGGTAATCAATGTTTATTAGAGGCTGCAATTGAGTTCAGGAAGACTGATAACTAGAATCAAGGGTACCTGTGCTACTAACCTCTAAAAGGGTTCTGAATGACATTTGCATAGTTTACTCCTCCCGTGGCCGAATAGTTACGAAAATTAGAGAAAAAAAGTCATACTTTTTTTTTTTATACTCTCATTACTGAGAGTATAACTCCAAGGAAATGTAAGTGGGAGTTTTTGTAACAGGAATTGCTCTGGAGATGGGGATCTACCTGGCAGATGTAGGTCAATCTGGGTCTCCGGCTTCTGTAGTCATGACTGACCACAAGAGTGCTGGTAAGGGACACTGAGCCACCTAAATAAGGAAGCTGCTGTTAAAGCTGAAACTAAAATTTTGTTATGTATCTATTTGACTTTAAATCTTTTGCTTTCAGTCTTGTAACTAATGGCTCAACCTTGTATGTTAGTCAATATAGTCTTGGTTTGGTGTCAAGCCTAGAGCTGGGAGTCAGGGTGAATCAGAGTGAAACTGTGTGCTTTGTCTTCCCAGAAACAGAGAAAGCAAGCCAGCTTGCATATTCAGTTCTTCTCCAGGGACCTCCACTCAGAGCCATAGTTAGGAAACCTGGGAATGGAGAATTCTTCCTGCCAAGCTGTAAAAAATCACAATGACTGCGGGAACGCATGCACCTTTTGTGTCCTTGGAAGCCATGAAACAGCAGAACGGTATAAAGGTATAGTTTGGAATACAACTTTGTCCTGTGCGGAGTTGAAGCCTCTCAGATCTAGGCACAATGCAAATAATGAATAACCACTCTATAACAAGTAAATATTTGCTAAAATCCAAGCAGAATAAGCCACAGCATAAAAATGTGCAAAAATGTTTTCCCATTCTGCAGATTCCTCCTCCTTTTTTTGTGTTTGTTCTGTGTCACATGGTAACAATTTATTAAGTGACTGTAACTTCCCTAAGTGATGCAGTGACTTCAATCTCCTAATTTTGTCCTAGATAAAATAGAGATACTCTATAATCATGGCTCTCTCACAAGGCCAGACCATGTCACTCTCCTTTCCAAATGATTCTGCCCATGTTGGCTCATCTTCATCAATTTTCACTGTCAGTATCAAGCATTAGTGTGACTCCACTCCCTTTCTTCACTTCTGCTTTCATTACCCTTCAGTGCTTGGAGCCCTCTTCAAATTCCATCAAAATCAGTAAGAGAAATCTGTTTTTCTTTTAACAGGAGCTCATCAGGACGTAGGGAAACCATCATCCTACCACTCCCTTTGGTTTCTTTCTCACTCTTGCTTGCTTCCTTCCTCACAGCCATTTTCCTTAATCCAGAAATCATTGTCTAGTCCAGGTTAATTCATATTTCACTCTCGTACAGTCCATAGCACTTACCTAGTCCCAATAAAGCTGAATACAAAACTATATTATTAGACTGACAAATCACCTTTTCTGTCACTCTCTGCCATGAGAGTGAAATGGTGCTGAATTGAGTGCACTGAGGGGACTACAGAGGAAGAATCTCATCCAGGGCTCTGAACTGGTCAGGATTCAAAATAACTCCCAGAAGAGCAGAGATGGCACTAGCCACTCAGACCTGGCTGGAAGACTGAGTAGATTTGTGACTTTTTTTCTATGCTAATTCACTCACCATAAATACATTTGCAAATTTTAATCAAGTTCAGGAACTAGTTTTCGGTGAGAAGAGCAGTTCTTCCAGCCCTAGAACTAACTGATCACAAACCGTTTGCTTCAACAGGGTCCAGCTGTCAACCAGCCTAAATGCGTCAGCAACAAACCTTGCTCTTCATCTACTGTTCTCCAAAAGTTAACTGTTTAACTGGTTTCTGTCACTCTCTAGGGCAAGATTTTCAGTTTTAATTTCAAAGGGCAATACTCCTTGGATATTTTTAAAGTGAAACATGAGTCCTTAAGATTAAACAAAGTGTTTAACTGCTTTGAATGTCATATTTCATTGCGCTTTAGATTTTTAAGTGAGACGTTGGTCCCTAAGCAAAGTCAGTTATGGTTCTTAAGCCAAAGCGTTAGATCTTGTGCCATGGAGAGACAAGTATATAGCGAAAGAGTCAAGAGGATCTTACACACTTTTCACCTGGTCAAAGTTGATATTCCATTACAATTTACTCTCACCCCATCTGTGCCAGACGTGGCCAAATACCTTCCTTCCTGTCCATTCCTTTCTTCAGCCTTACAGATGCCCCGGACTTCCCTACCCGCTCTACATTTTACAAATCTACACCTTTATTTGCATGCCCTTAAATACAGGAAATTCCTATTGAGAAAGGAAAAGCAAGTCACAAACTTCATAAAGTCATAGAAGAAATATTTGTGAGAGCAAGATCTTCCAGCAAGCTATGAGTTAGGTATTTTCCAAACACTTTGTGTATTCAATACCTGCCAAACGGACCAGCCCTATGCATCCTCCTGCTGGTGCAGTGCTATTTGAGGCAGGCTGAAGGAGTGAAATATCCCATTGTTGCTCATTGCCTGAAACACATGTAAGCAATTGCCATTGCTGTTCTGCTGTGAAAAGTCTAATCCTTGCTTAGCTGGGATGATAATAGCATGGTTTGTGCATAGTTGTCTATCAGACCACAGTATAAATCTCTGAGCAGTAGTTCTAATGCACTGAAATTAATATCCCCTTCTTTAAGTTCTAACCATAGTAGATGTTTCCCCTTAACCACATAGGGCTGTTCTATACATTTCAATGTTTATTTCACTATATATTAGAAAAGAGAAGATAATATATGCTGTTATTTCATGACTAAAAACTAGCCCAGCTAAAACCTAGAGAATAATCGTCACGTTTGGAGGAAACATAGTAAAAGCAAGGGTGGTCTCAGATCTTATGAGTTAAAAATGGTTTGACTCAGACTAGGCTTAGAAGAGAGTGCTGCAGGGGAAAAGGCAATGCCTAAATAGTCATGTACTGAAAGAAATGCTATGAGTGCCTCAGGCTTTGTCATGCCTTCTTCTGAGCTAGTACTAGAACAGAACCCCTGAACAGTTCTCATGAGGTGTTGCACTGATGGAGAGACAAGCCTCAAATGACACACAGGATGTGAGCTTTTAGTGACTTATGCTGATTCCAGTAAAGTTCTCACAGTTTGGCCCACCTGGGCAAATTGGGGTAGGGAGTGTGTGTGGTATTGGTTTGTATTTAAGTAACTGGCTTTGTTGGATGATGATAAACTAATATTAAAAAATGGCAAAGTGGCCTCTTGGTGTTTCAGTTGTGTAAACCTGTTATACTGCATTCCAAGCAGTCTATCCTTGAGGAAAAAGGAGAAGCATTTAGCAGAGCTCGTACTCCACTGAGGCTTTAGCAATTCTTGGTTACTAAGGAGGCTTGAAAATTTCTTTGAGGTCCACATGAACCTGCACCACAATGCACAAATGTGAAATTGTTGAGTAAAAAAAGAAAAAAAATATGCTAGCTAAGAAGCATTGACTTTTACTATCTAGCTAGTCAGCTAGATACACTGCACAGGCCTCTCACTGATAAAAGNATATTATAAAGTCATGCAATATTTATTTTTAAGTGATTATCATTATTATTATTATTATTATTCCAAAAGTTGTTTAGATGAGCTTTTCTATAAGTTCTCCGAAGCCTGTGAATGGCTAAAAAGTTATGAAAAACTTTGTCTGGTGGTTAATACACATTGTGAAGGAAATGTCTTGGTTATGTCCATTTTTTTTCCTGGAAATATATTCGGTGGTGCCTTTTGTGGCTAGAGCATAGCCTGAGCAGAGTTTCCCAGCCTGTTATAATTAAAGAATTATTTAACCTCTGGAAAAAAAAATAATCCATGTAATAACTTAAGTACTGTCATGATGTGGTTTTTTTCTTGGTAACAAAGTAAAAACTAAGTTAAAACATAATGTTCATTTATTGTTTATATTTTCCATCATACTGGTTTTTTTCCTGGCTTGCATGAGTGGGAAAGTATGTATTTAAAAATACACACATTTTCTGGTGTTTTGTTCTCTATTTTCTGGTGTTTTATTGACTACCAGTGTTATTTTGACCACAGATTGAGAAACACTGACAGAAAGTTTCACAGTGTCATACAGACTTTACTTACCCACAGCCTCTGACCATTTTCAGTATTGTTTATTATTTCTCTCAAAGTGATATTTAGATACTATAACACAAGGTCGTATTCTAATATATAGAGATAGATTTCTAGATAGATCAACTGCAACTTGAACAGACAGACAGAAATAAATTTACATAAAATTTCCAAAATAATAATATTTTAGAAGAAAGCACAGTAATAGAAATAGAGTGAGATTAAATTCCTTGCTGAAAGTCACTGAAAGCATATATGTCTTGCAGAACCAGGAATATTCAAAACTGCCAGAGCCAAGTGGACCCACAGCCAGGCTAGCTGCAAAACTGGGAGCTGATATTTCCATCAGTGCTGTATTACAGTTAATATGCCTTGCTGAGAAGTTCCTTATCTTGAGACCAATACAACTGTATTGTTTTTGAGTGTCCAGCTAAAATATCACTCCAACACTCCACTATTCATTGTGGATATTGAACTTTGGTATATGGCATCAACCCAAGGATTTCTTCATGACACAACATTTTCTGCAATATAGACAAGCCCACAGGAAGCCTGTAAAAGAGCTATAAAGTTGAATGTAGAGGGTTTGAGATTTAGTCCACTGTCTTAACCACAAAACCACCCAACTTCTGATGACTTACTTGGTTCACTTTATCGGGTACTTAGTGTAGGACATAACTTATATACCAGATCAGATGGTAATTCCTTACCACAGTTTCTCTATGTAATACCCTAGAGAAAAGAATAAGGAAAGAAAAACACCTTGTGACCTTGCTCAATTCCTTGCATAGAGGTGTGTAAGTGGAAAAAAAAATTTCTCTCAATCAAAATAAAAAATCTCAAGCACACATATTTTAGAAATAAAAGTAAGCAGAGTATAGAAATGAAGCAGAGGAGAGCATATTGTCAAAGATTTTGATATAATAGTGGTCTTCTGTCCATAAATGTCTAGACAACTTTAAGATTAAATTTAAAAACCAACATAGCGCTATAAATGTAGGATGTAAATGTAAGGAAGTAGTAATGAAATCTCTGGCAAGACTTCACTTATACTGTGCTCAGAACTACTTACCACATCATAAAAAACTGGTTTCTTAAAAATGTGGTGAGAAGGAGAGAGAGTTGATCCTAGTAATAAAAGTTATGAGCTGTGAAAACAAGAACAGAAAATCCTTCGTTTTGAAACAGTCACTGAGAAGGCAAATAACTGAGACACAAATGTTAAGTGATAAAAGAGAGTTCACACAAAAAAATATTTTAGATATATGCAGGAAAATTTGAGACATTGCCCCATTTTTACTAATTCTTCCTCACTTTATTTGCTATGATAAATAACACAACTGCCTGCTTTAAATTGAGAGATTTTTAGCAATGAATAGACCTTCAGACTACAGAAAGGTTGTGTGTCAGTTCTGCTTCTCACTTGTTAACTGGAGTTTAAGTACAACTTCAGATTATACAAAAATACCAAGTGGTTGAATGTTGGACATAAGTACCATCGCTGCAAAATATAAAGTCATGGCACTCACTGTGAGTGCAGAAGAACGCTGATGCTATCACTGTTGCATCTCCTGAGAGATTTTTCTCTTTCCTACTATAAAAGTTATGTGGGAGACAGTTGTGACAGTTTTTTTATAAAAACCACGTGGGAGGCCAAATCTTGCTCTCCTTAACATTGGCATGATTGTAGTATTTGGATTCATTTTCATTCCTTCACTTTGATTATATGGCAAGACAGTAGAAAACACTTGAAAAAGTTTTTTTTTAACACAATGAAAATTAAGAAGTGGGTTTTAGTTTGAAAAAAATGTAATCTTGCCTTTTTTACATAAATATCATATTCATTCATCTGATAATAGTGAAAAGAAATACAAAATCAGAAATCTCGGACATTAAGTTATGTTTGGGTAGATATCACTGCTATAAAAAGGAATCAACTGCTGTATCTTCTCTTTCTGCTCATTTTTCTCATTCCTCTCTCCACTTTCAGTGACCTTTATGTCTCGGTGTCTCAGAATTATTCTGGCATGTATGTTGTCCGCTCTCTGTAGCACAAGGAGGTCCTCTTTTAAAATGTAGCCAAGCTCATGCCTGGTTGGAAACAAACTCGTATTGACCATTATGGATGTCAAAGCAGTGTGTCGAGGATCACGTGGAGAAGCTAAGCAGGAAATTGAATCTCAGCCTTTTAACGCTCTGACCTTATGTCCTTGCTAGGCATTTTCTGGGGATGGGGTATGTGCACTGTAATTTTTTGCCACTAGACCCATGGCCTTAGATTTATGATATGCTGAGCTTCATTCTAAAGGCTAGATATTTTCAATGACTATGTGTGAAAATGTAGCACAGCATTGTATTCTATATTTCATATTCACTAGAAACCCAGGGTCTGTCTGTTAAGTGGGGTGTGTGCCCTGGCAACCATTTTTAATCAAATTCTAAGGGCAGGGGATGATTTCTCACAGAAAGAAATAGATGTCATGTCAATATCAGCCATTTCAATCTATCCTATAGAGGAGACAAATACGCATCTTGCACATATGCAAAGTGGAGAGAGAACATCACACAAAAAGTAACATCATGAGCATAAAATAGAGAAAAAAAGAGTCACTATAAGGTAATCATTGAAAATACCATGAAATCAAAAATAAAACACAGAAAAATTAATAAGCTAGAATGCACTGACAGCAGTGGCAAAACATAAGAATCACATACTGCATAAAAATAAAAGGGTGGAATTTTTTTTTGCCTGTTTGTTTTGAAAATAGAATTATTGAAACCATTGTAGCAGAAACATTGTGAGAGCCTTCTTAAGATACAATTAATCCTAAACAAAAATACTTTTTGTTTGCCACATGATGGATTTTACTGAAAAAAAAACCCCAAAAAACCCCCCTAGATCTCCAAATAATGTTACAATTATGAGCAGAAAGCGAATTGCTAAGCAGATGAAAACTGTCATATAGAAGGAAGGCTTCACCCCCCTGACAATGTAAATTGGCTTAGCTTCATGCAAGGCTTTCCAGACTGTGTCTCAAACTCCCTTGCCTCTTTCTTGCCCCTTAACCCTACAATATTCACAAAAATCCATCATTTTTGGTGTTTATCTTCACCTTTTAACACCTAAATCCTGAAAAAATCCAAACTTTTGTTGCTACATTCCTAGAGGTTATTCCAGTATAGAAATCCTTACCTTCCCTCTTTTTCTCTAGCACAAATCCCACCCTGATTTCAGTTAACAGGGACAGATTCTGCCCTTGCTTGATCCAATCTTTACACCAGTTCTTCTGGCATGATAATTCTTGTAACAAAGAGGAGAGCAGTGTTGTAAGCTTTTTGTCATGGATTTCACTGCAACATAATTTCTGTGTGTAGATATGTACACGTAATAACCAAGCAACCCTTTAACTAGAAGCATACAGAAACGAATGTGCGATCTGTCTCCTGATTTATCCATCAGGTTACTTTTGACTGCCATGCATCCTGATCATCTAGCCTGGACAGTCCACTGTATGAGGAGCACAGTAACATATTGGCTAGGGATTGTATAAGATGCTGTACAAGTAAAGATCCCATCAGTCAATGAATGGATTTTCATCAGGGGGAAGAGGGAGTGGGCAGAGATGAATTCCCCTACTTGCAGAATTCAGCTGTTGGAAAGAAAGTGCAATTTTTCAAGAGCAGAAGGTGTGGGTGCTGCTTCAGAAGTACAGCTGCGTGGAGGAAATATACTGTGAAATACTTATATTAAGATATCTCATGCAAATGATACACACGAGTACAGTATCTGAGAGTCACAGTAGATCTAATTATGTAGAAAATCCATGGAATTCACTTCTTACAGACCAGTTCCAAATGATCAGCCAATGCCATATAAATTTAGACTATGACAACATCACCTTTATATATGAGTAGTCTTTCTTAATATGGGAAATAGTATTTTACTGCTCCTGATAGATTAACAACTTCAGTTTACATCATATAGATAGACATAGTACAAGCTTCCCTGTTTTCTTCTGTCAATGAACAGTCTTCTGTTATATCCATATTCCCACTCAGTGGCAGGCATATAAATGCATATACTTACTGAAAACACACAGTAGTTGCTTTAAATAGCTTGCAGTCTCAAGCACCTACAGTTTCATACTATCATCCCCCTGAAATGCGAAAGGTTTGAAACACCACCATTACTCTCTATCCTAGGGACTGGAAGTGCTATTGTATCTTACAATTCTTTGCAAACTACAAGATTTATAATGGGATTACCTAAACCCCACTTTTGTGATTGTCTCCACTTCCCAGTCTCTCGCTGCCAAAATATGAAAGCTATTTCATGGATTCAAGAACAGATGTTTCCCCCCATGAACACAGAAGTTTCCAGAAATACAAGTAAGATCTACCTCATCGTCCATAACTTGGCTGTAAAAGGAAATAACAAACTTGTATAAGAAAACATTAATATCGTACTCTGGTTTTAGATACAAGTGATGGGCTTTCCAGTTACATCATTGATATTCCATTTTCTATTTAATGTCTCAAGCTTACTCCAGCTTCTAATGCAATAGGAAGAAATCACAGTTATTTTAGCTAGGTTTCCATTTCAAACCTGCCTGAGCTCCCTGCACTTAAATTCAATGCCAGCTTTTTCCCACAAATATATGCTGTTAAAGAAGTGAGCTAAAATTCACAGAGCTGTCAAGTAAGATATCCATTAAGATACTAAGATGCCAGTGTTGAAACTTCAACATTACAGCATTAAATCTCAAAGGAATTCACTTTGTTAATGAGAAACAAGAGAAGATGTAGTGCGTGATGCAGGGGGGTGGGGGAGAGGATAAGAACATGGAACAATATGACAGTAAAATAGAAAGCACAGATTGAGGTACACAAGGAATCTGAATTCCTCAACTAAGACTTGTCAATGAGATTTTTAGCATATGATATGCAGTTTTAATTAAATTATGGCCCAGAGTCAGAGAACAAAGCCAAAGACCCAGTTTTTTATTTCATTTTTAGAACAGAGATCTTATCTTCTACAGCATTTCATGCACTTATAATTAAATATGGATTTATGGTTTTAAAGTACCTGGAAACACAGCATGATTTTTAGGATTCATCCTATGCTGAACTCAGAGCAGTATAGTCAAAGGATAAGATTCTGGCCCCTGATGAAGTCAGGGACAACCTTCTTAATAGGTTCAGAGGGATATAGGTAAGGTGTTAGGAAGAGAGTTCAGCTTGTGCACTGTGTGCAAAAAACACTACTAGAACTTGTAGTAATAAAGAAATATGTCTCTTTGTGTGTAAACACATTCAATAAAACTTTAATTGTGTTTCATTATAGTAACAGGGTACAATTCTATATGGAGCTAAAGATTTCTGAGTAATGCCTGAAGTGCTATTTCAATCTGATGGTTATTTTTTGGTATGCCTGCCAAATTCTGCATTTATTGGCAACTCTCAATGCACTTTTTTCACACTCCATCACATTACTTCAAATAAATACATTATGTCTTCTCTTTTAAAAGTATTATATTCTTTTTCCAATGAGGAAATTGCTGCAGAGGGTTTTGCTTGGTGATGACTTACTATTAAACATATTTCAAGTAAATTTACTGTGTGTCTTTAAGTAGAAGTGTAGGCCGGGTGAGAATGTTACCCCCAATCTTGAAACAGTGAATGAATGTCAGAACCTGTTTTGCTGTGTTTGTATAAAGAGAGAGTGTGGAAACATTAATAAAGTGCATTAGGTTGAGGTTCGTTTGATATTACAATGGTAGATAACTTCTCAAAGGTCAGCTCTTCTTAAAATCATCTTTTAAAGTCTCACAGGATGAAGGGTTACAGTGCTAAAGTTAACAAAGCAATGCTTATGGTAACCAAGAATATACACGCACAAACCATCAAATTCAAGAAGATACACCCTAACACAAAACCTTCCATGATAGACTTACCCAGTAAAACTGAGGATAATGCTGCTGGCTTAGAAATAATGAGGTTTGTGCTTGTTTGGGACCAAAGTCTGGTGTGTGTATGATATGCTTCCAGAATAATCAGACATATGGGAGTTTCTTGCGGGGGCAGTGTGTTGATATTATTTGTCAGCATGATGTGTGGCTGTTAAGGCAGGTTAGAAATGGTTCCTATTTTTTCCAGGACTAGCATAAACAGTTTCTAAGTGTATGCAGCTTTAAAACTAAGCTGGCTTCACTTTTTAGTACTGGTGAGATACATAATATATGATTGCCAAATTTCATTTTATTCCACAGAAATGACTGTGATTTGAGAATTTTAGAAGCTTAAAATAAAAATAATAATTATAAACAAAATTTAAAAGTACCAAGACTCATGCCAGTATATATACAACATTTATCCTCATGGAATAGGCAGATATCTTTCTTTGCCTGTAATCTCATTGTGTACAGAAAAGACACTAAAAATAATGTTCCTTAAAGAAGACTCCTGGTACGAATTCACCAACTGCCAACCTACACCATCAAAAGTACAAAGAGAATCAGCCTTGATGCTCCACTGCAGGTTGTTTTCATTCATCCTTGTATTTTAATCACATTTCAGCTGCTGTTATTGTGAGATTATTTAAAAAACCATTGAATTAAATTGTATTACACTGAAGAGGACTGATCTTGTTTCATTGTGAATGCACTCAAAAACCAATTTTTGTATCTCAGTAAGGTAGAAATATTTTCTTATGTGATCTAGCCTAAATGGTTTCTGGTTGTTGGTTTTTGTTTGTTTTTTTTTTTTGAATGGTCCTTTGAAAATTAGGTTTGGAAATCTGTTTTGAAAATGAGAATCCATCAAAGTCTCTCTTCTGTGAAATTACTATTTCTCCTTGAAGCTTCCCATCTTCAGAGATGGAAAAACTCCCATTTGACTTTATTAACAAGTAACCCACAATCATTAATATTTTGCCAAAACACTTCAATTTTTCAAACTGCAGATTCAGTTTGCAATATTACTAATTAGGTAATATTTTTTTAATGTGAACTGAACTCACAGAATAGGGGATACTCAAACAGATTGGGACCTTATCCTACACATTCAGCCAGAAATCCACAGTGGCTTGTGTCTTGAAAAACAAATCCAAAACTTTCTGTATCTTGTACAGATTCACTCCCCAGAACAAAGACTAAGATGTTAAAAGCAAAATAATTAGAAATAATTTAACCAAATACAAAGCAGACCTCAGTAAAACCAGCATAAATCCCCTACCTTTGAGTATTATGGATTTATGAAAACAAATTTATAGCTACCTTCCTGAGTCAGTCTTATGAACTTGCAGCCAACATCTGAGTTATACTCTTTTCCTTCAGCAGTTATGCATTAGATGTGAACATTTAAACTCACATTCAAATACCTGTCAGAACAGAAGGCTTAGGCCTCAAAGATAGATCTGGTCTGAGACTGATATTTAATTTTAGGTAAAGATGACTGAAGCAACTGAAGAGTTTTCCATGTTTTTGTCCCCAGCATTTCTTCTGGCAGTTGGGTAATCTATGATCTTTTGTTCTTTTGAAAATCTCTCCCTCAGTCACCAAAGTGTATAAGATGACAACCACAAATGGTCAAGATTTAACCTCTTAAACTCCTTGCCAGTGAGCGATGCACATAGTCCATTGCAATGTTAGTTTTAACCACCTTCACACTTACCCTAAAATTTGCAGTGAGTTAGGAGTGTGACCATGGCCTGTTACTCAATGTGCTCATTAGGTAAAGCATATAAGGATATTAGCCTGAAATATCCCGATGATTTGCAATTACCTTTTCTTATGCTGAGTTCTGTGGAAAATGTCTTTGTAAACTTTCCCTTTGACTTTTTCAGTTCCTGGGTCCATCTCATCAAACAAAAACAATGTATTTGATGAAGAGAATGCCTTGGTCAAGCAGAGGTCCAAACTTTTCAATACTTCGTGCGAAATACTAAAATGATCTGCATTTTCTACAGCTGAGACCACACAAGAACACATCATTATGTTAAGTGGATATGACAATGGAAAATTAATTTAAGCTAGTGTGCTCTCAGCCACGCAATTTTAGTCTGATTTTTCTAGCAACTGCCCCTAAGGCAAGGCTTATGTTGCCTAGAAAGAAAAGAGGTTTAAAATATTTCAAAAATTTGCAATGCCCTTTATCTACTACTTGTCCTCCCTGAGAAATTTCATGCCCCCAAAGGCTTTTCCAAACCATATAACCTGATGTTAAGCATTTACTGTATTCAGTCAAGAAACAGAAATTATGTCATCTGATTTGTATGATCAATTAACTTCAAAACACAGTCGTAGTATCCACTGTTCAGTCATCAATAGCAAATTGAGGAAGAGGATAACACTCAGGAGGATAACAAGACGATAACAAAAATCTGTCCTGTAAATTACAAATACAAAGGTAATTCAAGAATTCTGTAAGCTGTATGTATTCTATGAGTAAAATTAAAAGATTTCAAGTCTTATTTGACATTAATGGTACACAAAACTCACTTTGAATATTCTTTAGAATTTTTCCCTCCACTTTCATATCTAATAAGTCTGTCTCACCATAGAATTGTTTTCCTAGGCTTTAAGAAAAGATCATTTATTTTCCATTCTGCTTTAATAAAAAATAAAAAATAAGCATATTTATTTCTGCAAGCTCAGGACTTCAAAATTACATCATGTAAAGGACAAGCCAAATGTTTTCAGCCTAGTCAGAGCTTCTATGTTCTTTTGTTGCTCTTTAAATTTTTTTGTGGTGATTTTGAAATCCTTGTGGAGTCTTGCAGCATTTAAGAATATCTTTTGTTTTGTTTAATAAAAAAGCACATAAGCTCTTATTCATAATGATTTATCATTATGATAACAATAAATGTTGATTTTCTTTTCTCAGGCTGCTCTGGTTTTTGTTTTTTTTTTCTAGTTAGAGACATAAGAAAGACAGCATTAACAAAAGCAGAAAAAGAAAAGTAATGAGAAATGCATGTTTAAGATGCTTTTGAATTTGTAGAAAGTTTTTTATATTAACAGTACTCAGCCATTCTCTACTGCTTCTTAGCAAAGTATTTCTCTGAAGTACAAATTGAATTTAAGAAAGAAGTTAAACAAATATTCTAATGGAACGTATGCCAGTTTAGAAAAATTGCCAGTTTAGAATCAACTGTGTAACTATGTTTTTTATCTGCATGTACATGGACACAGGTAAGCACTTTACTGCTTTGCTCACTTAGCTGACACTATTAGTCCACTACTCATTTCACTAGAGGGGAACGTTTGTCTGTCATTTTCTGAAGTATTTAATGCAAGAGGAATTCCTAACACACCCACTTTTGTATCCTTTGTTTTGTTTGGGGGCAAAGGGGAGGGATGGCTTGTAGATAGGATCTCATTAATCACTCTGGGAACTGCACAGCGAAGTCAGATATATATGTATTTCCTAATCTTATTGCTGCTGTGATAAACGTTTCTCTATACACCACAGCAATGATTCACTTGTACAAATACACAGCTTCAACTATTTGGCCATAGTTACACCCTAGGTACTGAAGAAAATGTAAAGTGAGGCAAGAAGGTATATGGAGTTCATATAAATAGCACCAGGAGGTTTATTATTTCTGCGCTTGATGATTCAGTAGACAATAAATGTCATGCTGACTGTGGGCCACTCAGAGCACATCACCTGTAAGGAGGTTCATGTTACTTTGGAAGCTATGGGCAAACTGTGTGTACTGAAATGCTTTGTTGTACCCATAGCTAGAGCTGAAGTCCCAAATAGTTTCATGTGGTCTTCCCTTGTCGGTTGCTGTCCCAAGCACCATGGTATGGTACAGTGTGGGAAAGATGACTTCACAAGTTCAGTCCTGAAACTCATCAAGCTATTCCAGTTCCACTGAAAGATCAAGGGCAGCTGAAATTGCTGAGCAGCTCTTACAAAAATCTGTGAAAGGTTTTAATCTGCAGCCTATCACACACTCCTATTGACTATCACTATAAGCATTTATGAATACAGGAGACTTCTCCTAAACTAGTATTTTTTGTTTGCTGAAGTCAATTTTGTAAGAGTGGGTCTGTGCTGTTAGATGCACATTTTTGCCAGAGATATAAGACAGGTCATGTCCTCCATTCTAAAAAACTTGTTTAGATTAAATCCTAATACCAACTTCAAGGAAAAACATTGGAGTTATTAGGAATGATTTGTCTGAAATGCTTAAGAATAAAAGAAACAGGTTTATTTGTAAAACTGCTCTTGTGCTCAAGTCCTTCAAAGGGCCATGGATGAATACCACAATTCTTAAAAAGAAAAAAAAATGTGGGGAGAATACCAATGGAAACAGAAAATTACAGGAAAAAAAGATATGACTTTCACATCCATTTAATTATAAAGTTTCAGTACTAAAAAGTATGAATTCAGTATGTACTTCATTGCTAGATTATGATTCTTTCAACTATCCTAATATATGGCATATATTTATTTTCTATTAGCCATCTAAAAGCAAGGTGGATCTGAGCTATATATCTAGGCTTCCTGTATAGTTGAGAGAGGAAGATGAAGATAGATAATCATTCAGACCACTTTCCTTAAGAAACTTTCTCTTTATCTTAAGAATTAATTATTCTTAACGAAACACAATTTGTTTCTTGTAGAGGGAGTGTAGACAACTAGAGAAGAATTGATACCTAACTTATAGACCTAGTTGGGAAACGTCCATCACTGTGATTAGCATTAAGATGAAGTTTCTGTGTCATTGCAAATACCAGGAAAAATCACGGTGTAGAATTCCTTTTCCATTGGAATATATGGAAAGATACTACTTGTCTAAGGTAATAAAAATATAATACAACAAGGTCAAGATCCATGTGTTAAAGAAGTACCATCTCCCTCAAAATAGCATTTCTCCATTTTTAGCACACATGGAACAATTTGATGTTTGCCAACTTTTTGGTATTTTACCTTTCTGTCCTGAGGCAGGATGAAAATGTGTTTTGAAATACTTGAAATTCTCATTACAAACCCCTTTATTTTGATTTAATAAATATATGAAAAATGTAGGTTTGGGGTTTCTTTCAAAACAGAGTTTTGGAACAACTCTTGAAGAACCCCTTCACTCCAATACTTCTTTGACAGAAATTAAATAGAAAGATCATGATAGAAGAATTGTTGTCTTTTGGTTTCATAAGCATTATTAACTCCACTTTAATTTCAATAACTTGATGTTTATGCTGGAAAATTAAAAAGTTTGAACTTTAACAGGTTGCAAAAGTGGCTTTTATCTTGCATTCCTGGTTTATCTGGGATTTCCATCTGCATTTCTTGTTCCTGACTTTTATGTAGTAATTGAAACTCGTCTAATTGATCATAGTTATGCTAAGGATACTTCCTGTAGCTATATTCAGTAAAACATGAACTTCTGAGCTTACTTCAGTGACTAAACTTCAGCTATATTTCAAATTGTATAATTAACTTCCATTTGCGAGAAAAAAATTATCTCAAACTTTTCCCTCTTGGTCACTGGTCAAAGCAATGATTTTCTTTGAGAGTACATCACATTAGTGATATATTCTCTGGAGAACTGTAAAAAGCACAATATATAGTTTCTGCTACCTAAACACATCTCAACAATGCTAATGAGCTTAAATGTATTTGAAGGACTTAAACTTTTTGTCACGGTATAACTAGATTATGACTTAAGATAACAGCAATAAAAAAGAATTTTCTTGGTTGCTGTGTGACTTTCTTCACAGGTTTGTGTGAAATCAGATTCCCAAAGATGTTATCTTAGGTAACTTTGTCCCCCTTCACCACATGACTGAACGAAGCATCGCCTTACACCCTAAAGACATTGCCCACATCATAGGAGGAATTTCCTTCATGGGAAAGGGAGACCCACAATGGTAAGCTGCTGCTTGGAGACAAGCCATCAGTTTTGAGTGTAACTTCTGATAAGGGTTGCAGCCCCAACAGTGAACTCTCCTCTCATAACTTTAAGTCTTGGGGTGTGTATTACAGATCATACCAGCGACCTTCTGGGTATGTAGGGTTACACAGTAGCACTGCACACCATATAAGAAAGGAAAGTGCCCTGCTGCAGAAGCAGTCAATTGTGTGAGCCTCATTCCTGGTATCCTACATTTGGCAGTGCCTTTGCCCAAAGACTGAAGATTTCCCTTTAGATTCTGACCACTGAAAAATACTGATAGGAAGAATCAGTCAAATGTCTGAGGAACTGCTGGAGGAAGAAAGAAAAGCCATGATTTGGAAATAAACCAGTTGTAATTTTCTTCTGTTAGAGACAGGACTCATCCAATTATTTTGGCTGAAATTAGTGCAGCTTTGGTGAGTTACACTTTCACACTTTGATCTCGATCTGAATTCCTCAGAGGAGCAGATGTGTCTTTAGAATTGGCCTACTCATGTTTTGGATATGACATGCCTTGAAATCCAGATCTGAAATCTTGTTTAAAAATAATGGTCATGGAGTCTGAAAATATCTAGACATGTAATAGTAATGTTTACTAAAAAGTGTTTTGAAAGAGGTACAAAAATTTGTTTTCCTTCTATACCACCTTCCCCTTCTTAAGTAAACGGAAAAAAAACCCCTAAGAATAGGCTACTTTCCAGGTGCAGTTGTCTTTGTACTAATTTTGTGACAAAGAAATCGGAGCTAGTGACCACGGTAAACAAGCAAATAGTCTGCTGGGTTGAGCTGTGTAGCAGCTCCTGTGTTCTCTTTCCTACTTTGGGTGTCTACTGGACTTACAGGAAGTAGAATTGTCTACTCCTCAAAAATAAAAGATTAACAGATACTTATTGGAATGTGAACTCTTCAGAACTAAACACTAATAGAGGTTGAAGTTAATTATGCATTTAACTTCTGGTTAATGTCTAACCAGCCAGGGGACTGGGTGTACTCTTGTCATTTCAACAGAATATACTAGATGACTCATCTAAGCAATGGATTAGCCCTATCTTAGGTCTACATAAAGGTTTACTATTTTCTGCTAAAAAAATATGAGCTGTGAAGAAAGGTAAATGTTCCGTACCCCCCATTCCATTGACAAGCCTGGAGATCACATTGGTGTTTGCTAAATCTTTGAGAATCAGATACGATTGGCCTGAAATAAAACTCCTGAGAAAAATACTTTTACTTATGGGCAACTGTCCTATTACTTTTACTTGAGGCATTTCTTTAATTCCTTTATAATTCCCATGCAGACGTTCCTTGATTAAAGTTAGCTTGTTCTACCTCTCTTGCAAACACAGCCCTCACACCACTTAGCTGTTCCTGACTGTTCAGATGGGATAACCTATTTTTCTCCCTGTATGATCTGGATTTGTCAGAGGACTGTGAACATGAATGAATACTATCCTTCCCTCTGTATAAATTCAAATGCTGACCTTCTCTGGAAGATAAGATTCTCAATAGATCATCTTTGGTTTTAAATTCCCATTATCGCTGAATTACTTAAATTCCTATATTACAAAGTGGTTCTTGTTGATTAGGCATGTGGGATCTAACTGTGCTATGCCTTTTGCCCTTAAAAGGCTCTTTGAGATTGATGTTTACAAAATGCAGTTGGAAAAGGTGTGAGTAATGTTCCTTTTCAAAATTGAAGCATTACTATGCTCAAATAAATTATGTTTCTAATCCTCTATTTTTCTAAATCTCTCACTGAAATCACTCAAGGATCTCCCTTCTCCTCGGTACTTGTTTTTTACTCATGATCTAGTATGAGATAACTCCCTCTCCTTTTAAAGTACCATTTTTCAGAAGATCATAAGCAACATTAGATGATTAAACTTCACGTAACCAGCAGTGCTGTAACACCTTATGAAGCTCAACTGAATCCTGCTAGGTAAGTTCAGTTCGCTGGGTTAAACAAATGAGGAAACACTGCAATTATCAATCTTTTTTTTAGCAAGTACAAAGTATTAGCAACCTAAATTATACTTAGGTGGAAGAATATCTGAGACTAAGATGCTTAAGATACTCTTAAGATGCTTCAAGATACTCTTGAAAACTCACATTTTTTTCTAATGTGAGCTTAGGAGCTCAGCTGAGAACACTAAGTTGAAGCAAAACCACTTCCATTTTTCTTACAAAATGGGAGAAAAATAAACTATCACTTCCAGAAAGTTGACCATATTTTATCTTGTACACAAACAATCTGGAAATTAAAGTTTCATTATGAGTCATTATTTTCAGGTCTATATTTACCATTTTTTCTTTTTGTACATGTTCATTTCAGCAAGACATGAGTCAATATTTAATATAAAACTCCAACAGTGTGTTATTGGTATTAGTATTATAAATGTTTGTCTAATACATTAGGGAAACTATTGTAAGATTTGGTTTCATGTCATATATGGAGAAGAGAACAGCACTTGTTGAGACTTTGATCTTATCAGCATTATTTCTTTCAGCTTCTAAGATAATGTGCTGCACAGAGAAGTAATGATCACAAGTTGGTGAATATTGCAAAAAAGGGAGTGTTTCTTGGAAAATATAGAAAATCTTTAAGAAGGTGGGAGGAAAGCTAGTGTGTATTTCTGAATTGCATTGAAATATTTCCTACAGCTTTTCTCATCCTATTACTACTAGGATGTTTTAACCCTCCCAGGTGCTGGGAAATATTTTAAAGGGGAGTTTCTTTGTATATTTAGCGATGTGGGAAAGCTATGAGAGGGGTGTTCCCTGAAAGCAGTGACTCATCCCTTGCGTTGATTCTGTAAGAATACGGGCTTTGTTTACTGTGGAGCTACTGAAATAAGATACATTTTTACTTAGGCATATAACTTTCACTATATGTACCTAAAATTAAAAATTCACAAAACCACTTGAAATGATACAACTACTAGTTTCAGAAATGGCTTCCAGTTCTTCTGTTTTGTTCCCATGCAGAACCTATGTTTTTGAAGGCTTTGTGTGTACTTGCACATAGCACAAGTCAGAGTAAAATTTGCAGTCCTTCTCTGATAAGA
>VXAK01001190.1:310-18024 GCA_013399435.1 Arenaria interpres
GGGGAAGGCAGTTGGTGCTGGGGGGGTGGGTTGATTTGCTGCCCGGCTCCAGGGTCCCTAAATCATTCACGGTGTGCGATGCCAGCCGAAGGGCCAGCTCTCTGCAGTCCCCTTGGGGATGCTCCTTGCTTGGAGGGGTGCGGGCAAAGAGGGCATCGCGGTCCCCGGGGCAGGCACTGGCCAAGGGCTGCTGCTCGCCAGGTCCTGGGGTGAGCCGTGACCCCGCAAAAGCATCTGGTCTCCTTCCAAACTCCCTGTCTGCTCCAGCACAGGCTCCGTGTCCAAGCCGCTTTAGTCAAGTTTAAGCTTTCAAAAGAAAAGCCGGGGGGGGGGGGGGGGGGAGAAATAGAAAAGACAATAGAAAAATTGCTTCTTGCCACGGTTTTAGTGCCTTCAAAGCCTCCCTTGGAGCCGAGTTGCGACCAGCACACGGTTTTGTAGCATCGCAAGTGTTTTACCATCCCCGAACTCCGGCTCCATTTATTATTTGCAGAAACAAAAAAAAACCCGAAATGAAATAGAAGCGAAGCGATGGGGCTTCCAGCAGGGACTGGTGCGGGAGAGGCAGCCGCTGCCCGGCTGGGTGGGAAGTTGCCGGCTCCGCGCAGGAAGGCAGGCGAGGACATATGGGCAGCAAACCCACATCTGGAGGGGGAGAGGCTGTGTGGCAGCGGGGAGGACATGTTACGGGGTATAGAGGGCCAGAATATCCTGTGCGAGTCCTCCTCCGCTCCCGGTATGTGGGAACTGTTAGGAATTACATCTGGGCTGAGGTCGGTGTGCCCGGGAAGAGCGGCGAGGGTCTGCCAGAGTTGTGAATATTGTTTCACTTGAGCTTCAGCAATAATTTATCCGATAAACAGGCTGCCTTCTTTCCTAAAATGTCCCCCAGGAGGGGAAAAAACAAGATTTCTCTTCCCAGTCATGAATACTCCCAGCAGTTTTCCCCCCCAAATCTCTTTCACACCAGCTAAGCAATTCAAAGCGGTGTTTATTTAAGCATCTTAGGAAATCTTGCAACTTTGTGAAGCCTTCTGCGTTGGGAAGAAAGATAAACGACAGGCTGCAAGTCAGTGTGCTCTTCTTTCCCGCTATGACTAATATTATTTATGATTGCTGATTTAAATATCTTTTCAAGTCTCTATTTTTTTTTTTTTTGTCTTTCCTAATGATGTCGTCTTGAAGCAGGTGTTAACACCTGCATGGTTTTAGGTGTTGTCAGTAAAATCCCCCCCCCACCCCAATAATGGCTTGAAATGAATTTTCTCCTCTCTGGCTGCAAATCCAAGCAGATTAACTTTTGTCCTTGGAAAATTAGTGGTATTGTGGGCACCTGCCAGCGCCGCTGCCAGCAAGGGCCGAGCGTTAGGTGCAGCCCTGCAAGCTGGGATTTTCCTCCTTGCTGGGTTTTTTCACTCCTTAACAGACAGAGAAAGGCTCTTGCCGGGAGCCCCGGGGCCACGGGGGACGGTGCTGCAGGTCTCGGAGTCGCGTGTCCGCGTGCGGCTCTTTGTTTTCAGGGTCACTCACCCAGAATCGGGGGAGTTTATTTAAAAACGACACAAAAAGAAGTGGCTCAGCCAGCACGTGAGAGGAAGGCAGTGGCCAGCTTGGCACCCGCGCTGCGTCCCACCGCTCGCTGGGCCATTAAGCAGAGCAGCATCTTGCTTGTCCCTTCGGTTCTCTGCAGCCCGAGTGCTGAAGCTGAGCCCATTGCTTGTTTATATTTATTACTCTTTCTTTTTTTTTTTTTCCTGTAGCATGGTGGGCCAGAAAAGTGGCTCTTCTCAGGCTGTAATCTTCTAGGAATCATGTCCCGGTGCTCAAAATGTCTAATCACATCGCTGGAAGGTCTGCCTTGCCACCAGCCGCCCTGGAGAGGGGTCCCAGGGCTTGGTCTCAGGTGGCTGGCAAATCCTGCCCTGGCCCTGGGGGGATTTGGGGCTTCTTCTGGCTTCTGCCACTCTCTTGGGTGATTTTTACCGTTCTGCAGGTGAGGCTGGCTGCCTGGGCAGAGACGGGATGGGAGGGCTCTCGTTTGAGCTGTGCCCGTGGGGATGCACGGCTTGCCGGCTGGGCAAAGCGGGTTTGCGGTGCGCTGATCTGGCCCATAAACTTTGCTGTCGACGGGGTGTCGGGAGGAGGTGCTGGACCTGCTCCTGCATCCACAGCTCCATCGTCTGCCCCAGGAAGGGCATCTCCTCCCCTCGGGGTGCAGCTGGAGCTCCTGGGATGCTGCTCTCCAGCCTTCTCCGGGCAGCTTGTGCGACCGGGGTAGCTGAGACCAGGATGCGGGGTTAGGAGGAGGGTGATGGTTGGTGTGCCGAGTGTCCAGCAAGGATGCAAAGTCCTGTGGAGATGGTTTGTTGGGCTTTTCTACAGCGTTTCCATTCAGAGCATCCTCTGCCTGGGCCAGGGAGATTTCTCCCTTCTTGTCTGGAGCGGAGATGGAGGGACTCGTGCTACTCTCCTGCTCCTCTTCTCCCTTAGGGCTAGGAAGAGGTCGTGAAGTTTGTCCTGATCTAGAACACTCCGGAGCCTGAAATCTGGGCGTTTAACCCTAAAACTGTATCAGCCCTGCCAAGCTGTCCTCCCCCTCCTCTCCACCGTGGCCTTTGAGCGACAACCTCTCTGGGTGCTGCGAGGACCGCGAGGGGATGAGCCTGGTTTCCCACCCGCGTGTTCCCCAGTGGCTCCGGGACGAAAGGCTCTGCCCCGGGGTGAGGACCGCCCCGGGGTGAAAAGGGAAGGAGCAGGGACGTGGGTGGGACGTGTTTAATGGTCACGGCGCTGGGAAGGGCTGCGGTGACGGGCAGGGTGTCCTGGTGTGCGTGCTGGCGAGGCAGCGAGAGGAGAAGCGGTTGTCTCTGGAGGGGGGGGGGACACAAAAGAGGAGGCGAGTTGGTTACTTGACTTTCACTTGTAAAATAAAAGCCCCAGGAAGGCTGGGAGGATGAAAGGCAGTAGCAGGGTCCGTGCCAGGCCTCTCCTCTGATCAGAGACGAGAAACGAGGCTATTTCTTGAGAGCTGCGGCGTGATTGAAGAGCGAGGATGGAGAAAGTGGGGAGGATGCCACTAGCTTGGTGTTAAGAGCTCTGAACAGGAAAATAACAGTGTAACAGAAAGGGCCTGTGATCTCTATTGTAGTACTGAAATCTGCCTCTTCCCCCGCGCCGTGTCTGCCTGCGGAGTGATGCTGCCTGGAGAGCAGCACACCGGCAACGGGGGGGGGCTGAAAAAAAGCTGCTGAAAGGTGCCGTTCTGGGGGAGATGCCCCCAAATTAGTTGAAATCCCATCTTTTCCTCCTGGTTTGGGAGGTGAAGGGCAGCTCTGCAAATGCCTTTGCTGGGGAGGGGAGATGTGGGTGGCACTGGGAGGAGTTCTTCTGTCTCGCCTGGCCGCTCCGGTGCAGGGTCCTTGGGATTTGGGTTTCAAAAATGGCTTTTGGAAAGAAATACATCTTGATCCGGTCACGGCAACCAGCGCTGCCTTCGGTCTGCAATAAAACCCAGAGGGCTCTTCCAGCAGCCGCCTCGCACGGCTCCGCTCGCTTCCCATTAGTGGGAGGTGGATGATCAAAGGCTCCGTCCCGGGGAGCTGCCGAGTGCCCCCAGCTCTCCCTGGAAGTCGGCAGAGCTGCAGATGGCCGTCGGCCTCCAGGAGCGGGCCCGGAGCCCTCGGGGCCTCACGCCAAGGCATAGCTGAGGTCTGCGCTGGGCTGGCTCATGGGACGGCTGGAGCTGCCGTGCCGGAGCTCGGAGCATCGTGGAAGGCAGCGCTGGCCCCGCTGAGGGGGCCGCTCAGCCCTCGCCTGCCGAGTTCACCCCGAGTCCTGTGGGTCTATGTGTCAGCACCGCTCCGCGTTGGCTTGGCCGGATCCGTCTCTCCTGGAGGGACGTGTCCATGTGTCCGGCTGCACTGGACAAAGGAGCCTCCCGTGGTGGTGGGGATGAGGACTGAACCTGCTGAGCTGTGCTGTGGTTTGGGCTCCCCAAGCCTGGTGGTGCCTCCCGAAGTGGGTACCTCCTGGGCACGGGGCGAGCAGAACCCCCATCACCTGGTGGATACTTGGTGTCCTTGCTCCCTTCTCTCCTGTGCTGGCTCATGGGGAGAGCCGGGCGCTGTATGTGCTGCTATTTGAAGGGTTCAACTGTAGCACAGGGTTAAAAATATATTTTTATTTTTTTTTTTATCAAAAAGGTGTGTTTTGAGGGGAGAGCACATGTAGCGTCCTTTAAAATTCAGTGCATCAGTTCCAGCATCGCTTTTTGGGTTTAACAAAGAAAAGTGCTTCATTTTGAGGGGTTGGACCTGAAAGGAGTCTTGTTTCAATTTAAAACCCTGGCAAAGGAGTCAGAATCTGTTTGTTTCACCTGCGTCTGATCTGTCCCAAGGTGCCTGAACTTACTTTTCTCCTGTGAACCGGTTTACCAGCCGACACCTCCCACCCCTCCTTGGGCAGAGGGAAGTGCTCCTGATGTGGCCGAGCCTCGGCTGGCTCCGTGCCCCTTCCCCATCTCCTGGAGAGAAATGAGAAATGTGACTTGACGGGCTGATGCCAGGCTGGGAGGGGGCTCCTGCAGCCCCTTGGTCCCCCTGGCCAGGATGGAGCATCCTGCTGCTCCCCAGGGCAGGTGCTGGCACATCCCCGGGCTCACACCAGCTCCTGTGCGAGGATCCAGGAGAGAAGCAGGACCCACCTGGTGGTTATTTCCCTTCTCCCAGAGGACAAATAACTGCAAAACCTCTTTCCCACTGTTCACAAACCCTTCGGGAACGAGCTCGGCAGGAGGAGTAGGCGGTATTCACCTCCTGGAGCTGGTCGCAGCAGCCAGCATCCCTCCCCAGCAGAGCCAGGAGCCGGTCGATCCTAATCTAGGTAACGCACCGCATCTCACCAGGGATCTCTGGACCCATCCATCGCCCGGCCGTGCCGGCAGCCGGGCGCTTCCTTTGCTCCCTGCTCGTGTGTGTGTGTGTTTTTTAAGGAGATTCTTCTGTGAATTCCCTCTTCCAGGCTGTTGTGTCACATCTGGAAGTTTGTGTAGGAGTTTATCCAAGCGCTGGAGTACAGCGCAGCTTTTTCTCATTTAAAAATCATAGGCTGGCATTTTGAAGCGGGCTGGTGGGGCGGGGGNCCCTCCCTCTCTCCCGGCGCGCAGACAAAAGGCTCGGCCTCATGCAGTTCATGGTTATGTCATCCTGGCGCGGGGAGCCCCGGCCGGGAGGGGTGGCCCCGTCCTGCCCGGGGACCCTGCTCTCCTCGAGGACAGCTCTGCTTTGGCTCCTTGTAGGAAATCCGGAATAAGGGCTCCCAGGCCGGGTGGCGGGAGCCGTCTCCGGAGACCTGCTTTTCATTTGGGGCCAGGAGCCAAGGCTGGGAGGGGACCGCAGCCTCTTCCCAACCCCTCGTGCCCAGGACTGGGGGGCTCAGCCAGGCGGGCGGTAATTCGGGATGGGGCCAGACCACCCGAGCCGCCTCCCGTCCACGGGGCCGATGTGTCTCCCGGCCGATCCGGGAGACTCGCTGCTCTCGCCTCCATGGGCTTTCACGCTCTCTCCCCCGCTCAGTAGCACTGGGTGTTGGAGCCGGCCTGGAAATGCCCAGGATTTTATGATGCATAGAAATTTTTTTTGCTTTCTTCTACCCCCACACCCCCTGCAGATGTTTTGGCGTCGTGCTGAAAAATACTTCTTTCCCATTTTTACTTTAAACTGTTTCTTTTTTTCTTTTTTTTTTCTTCCCCGTGCAGAAAAGACCAAGTTTTTGATTGCCCCGAGTTCCCTGCCCAGGTCTCTCTCAGCCCTCTTTCTTATTTTTTCTACTGTTTTGCTGGAAGGGAGTAAAACCTTTGGCCAAAACGAACCTCTCCGATGGCTTTTTCATTTGGATCGTGAAATCATTTTCCCTTGGAAGAGCAGCACCGGGGAGCCTTTGCCCCTGGCGGCTTTGCTGGCCACTGTGGATGGGGAGGAGGGTCCAGGGGCGCGGGGCCGTCTGTGGGGAACCGGGGAAGGAGCATCCGGAGTCAGGTTGGGAGGGCTTTGAAGCTTCGCTGTGGTTTGGAGGGGGTTGAATTTCCTAGTTAATTAGGAGGCCTAAGTGTTTCTGGGTTTGTTACGAGGCCAGATCGTGGCTTTCCCTTCCCCGGCGCCTTGGCTCTCCGCTGAGCGACCTAGATGGGAAATGTTCCCTTTGGTTGGTGATGCACGCGGAGGTTTCCCCCAACCTGGGGTTTGTTTGGCTTTGGCTTTCGCCAGGCTTGGCCTCTCACCCGTGAATCTGGCTAAGAAACGAGAAGAAAGGAGGGGAAAAAAAAAAAAATAAATAGGAAATTCTCATGGTTTTATATAACGGAGTGAGTAACGACCGATCGTGCTTTGGGATGCTCTCACATCTGCTTCCTACCAAAGCCCCAGCAAAGAGGCTTCGAGCAGATGGAAAAAAAAAAAGCAAAAAAAAAAAAAGCACATATTTCAGCCTGAATATTTGCTGAGAGAAAACTTTCAGGCTGGGTCTCGGCGATGACTGCCACGGCGCTGGTTAGTGCCTGCCGGGAACGGGGCTGTCGGGGTGCCAGGAACAGCATCGCGTGCCCGAGGTGAGGCACGGCCGGGCAGGTCCCGGTGCGAGCCCCGAGCCGGGGCCACGCACACGTGTGTGGGACCGGGACGTGCCCGTGACTCAAGCCTCAGAAGTTCACCGCTTAGTCACAAGTGGATGGAAATTATCTCTTGGTTTGGCTCCAGTGCCTGAAACGTGGTTTTGGTTGGGATTTTTAACGTGTTTCCTAGGCGGAAGGGACTGGCTGTTGTTTGGGTTTGGGGTTAGTTTTTTTTTTCATTTTTTTTTACCTCGCTGGTGTCCTCTCTGCTTTCTCTCTCCCGCTGGGATGCAAAACCCCAGGGTGAGGGCAGGAGGGGGCAGAAAATGGGAATGAAATGCTAAAATGCTAAAGCAGGTGACAGGCGAGAGCTGGGAGCTTGGCACAGACAAGCTTATAATGAAAAGGGGATTTATTTACTGTAATCCATACGCTAGCCCCACACTTACAGGGTTCCTGATGCAAAGCATCTTTATATTTATCTCTCATTTGGGTCTCTTCCAAGAGATTTTCCCCAGTGCATCCACCGAACCAGCCTTGAGATGCTTCGGAACCCCCAGGGCTGAAGGAAAACCTGCAGCCGGTGGAGCTGGGCGAGGGGATCCACGGGGATTCACGCACCTTGGCAGCCCGAGCCCCCCCCCCCGGGGGGAGGTTTATGCCTTCAGGATTTCCTGTGATTCAGAACTTAATCAGGTCAGGTTTAGCACTCACTCCTCCTACGGCGTTATTGACTGCCTCTGCGCGCTCCCGAGATGCTGGTGGCCAGAGCGGCCCAAGGCAGAGCCCTCCCCTGCCCAGATGGCGAACACGACTTGTTAATGATTTGTTAATTCAATTAGAAAGCGCTCGTTAACCCATGGCGAGGCTGAAGCTCCCTTCTGGAGGGCAGGACTCGCCCCCATGCCTGCGACTCCCTCTGCCAAAACATTTATTTGGTGTTAAGCTGCCAGCCACGCTATGCAAATATAGATGTTAATCATGAATAAGGTTCATTTTTAGCTCTGGGTTGAGACTAGACTAGGGAAGAACCCGGCTCCGGGGGGTGGCGGGGAGCGCTGCCTTGGGGGGGGGCACAGCCCCCAGGGCCGGATGGGCCGGATCCTGCGGGAGGGAGCAAACATCGCGGCTCCCGCTCGGCCCCCGGGGTCCTTAGGAATAAAATGTTCCTTCTGCTGTGGGTTGAATAAGGCTTTCAAGTGCATTTGATGGGCTGTGCTTTAACCAGCCTCCGCGTCGGCGTTAGCTCCTAATAGCATGAAACCCGGGTCTGGGCTGGCGGTCTCCCGGCCTGTGTCGGATGCTGAGTATCTTTAATTTGGGATCCATTGTGTCTAGATAGCCTGGCTGTAGCAATTCTACCTTAACGGGAGAAAAGAGAAACCCCAGTAAGAATGATAAATAACGGGGCCCTGATGCTCCATTGAATTAATGCTTATTTGGGCAGACAGGGAGGAGAGGAATTAAATTAATATCTGACTTGTAACTGCTACTGTATGTGGTTATTGACTTATCTTGCTTTGGAGGACCATAAATATGTCTCGGGATATACCCCTGAGACCATAATCTGCTCGAGGTCACAGTGCAGGTCTGTCTCTGATGCTCCTTCAGAGACTCATCCTGACTTCTGAGGTCAGAAATCCAAATTCTTCTGACAAAGGACTCAGCCACGTGCGGAGGGGAATGTGTTTGCACTTTACTGTGAGCGTACGGCATAAATCTTGAAGGCCTCTGCCTTGCATAAATGGCTTTATTGTTTGTAATCCTCTGGCCAGCTCGGTGCTGGAGGGTGCGGAGCCCGATCCAACTCGGGGGAGAGATGCGGGTGAAGCTCCTTGGCTCTGGGTTTGGGATGGATCACAGCTGGAGCCTTGTGCTCTCATCCGTTCCCTTTTTCCCTGCGCCTGGGATTTTGTCCTCCTGTTTGGGGGTTGAGGATGGTTCGGTGAGATAAGCTGGGGGGGGATCTCAGCGTGCCCCTTGATAGCCCTGGCCAGGGGTATCCATGAGCCACGAGAGAGGAACGAAACCTTCCCTTTCAGTCCTCCATGCTCCGGTTTGGATGACCCGCTGGATGTGATGCTGACCCCAGGCAAGCCATGGCATTCCAATGGGGCTGGCACGGGGCATTTCGTGGCTCAGCATGCCCTGTGCCCAAGTGGGTGAGCTTCTTGATGTCCTAGGTCTGTTGTACCTACATGTTTATGGGAGCACATGGGGTCAGCAGCTTGGGAAACTCTTGGTTTGGGGATGGTGTGGGCAGGCTGACCTGTTGTGGTCCCCTCATGAGGCTGGGACGTCCCTGGGCACCTGAGCCGTGGCAGTCTGTCCTTCCTCCAGCGAAGGCAGATGTTTCCTTCCCACCTCTTGGGCTCTGTTTTGTGTAGGGGATAATTCAGTGCCTACACAACTCTCCTTATGGCGGTGTGTGTTGGCCCCATTCTCCAGCACAGCCCACGTTAGCGGAGAAGTCCCCGGGCCAGGCGAGCAGTGCTGGGAGCCCTCACCCCTGCTCCTGCCCATCTCCCATCACTACGGACCCTGGTGTGTCCCCTTGACCAGATGCAGCATTTCTATGGTGGTGTTTGGTAGGACACTCCTGTTTTACCCTATTTCATCTCTTGGGATGGAGCACCCTCCCAGCCACTTTCCCAGGCTCTGCCTCTCCCCTCTGGCCACTGACACGCAGCTCCCGTGGGAGCAACGTCCCCTGCCGTGGGTAAATTGAAGCCTCTTCTTCCTCATAAACCACTCACGGCAGTGACACAGGGGAACCCTGTATCTTACCAGGCTGGAAAGCAGCAGAGGAGCCCAAGGCCGGCGCGGGGTACCCACAGCGAGGGTGGAGACGCTTCTTCCTTCGTCTCAGTCAATGGGCTCTGGCTGCTCCAGCAGCGGATGTTCGCATCTCGCAGCTGGGTTTTGGGCTTGGCTTTTTGCTGGGTTTTGTTTTCTCTTTTCTCCTAGCCCCATGGAACCGGGCTGTCTCGGCTCCGGGAGCGTGGAGGGTTGGGCAAGTGGCGGTCAAGCTGCGAATCTGGCGGTGAATCGGGGGACAAAAGGATGTGCCGAAAGCGCTTTGTTGTGCCGCCTCCTCCTCCCCTCCCCCAAATCCTCTCCTTTCATCTGCCGAATACCTTGATTTTTCCACCTCTTTTTTTTTTTCTTTTTTTTTCTTTTACTATTGCCTGGGTTTTTGCATCGGGGGCAGGATGGAGGTTGGGGGGGGGTGTGCGTGTGTGTGTGTGTGTGTGCGCGCGATGAAGCTATTCGAGGAGTTGTGATCTCTGCATTTCATTTTGCAGTTCAGCTGGAAAGATCTCGTTTCCAAATACACCCACACACAGGCACAGCAAGAGAGAAAGCAGGCGAGGGAGCTGCTCAAGGGGGATGGGGAGGGCTGGGGGGCCGGGCAGAACGGGGCACTTGGGAGCCTTTTCCCTGCATTTGGTAAATCCTATCTGGAGTGGTCCCCAGCCTTTATCTGGGGACAGCAGATGGTACCCTCTGCCTCCACCCTGTATCTAAAGGCCATGCAGGTGCTTGGCTGCACCCATGGGTGCCTGGCTGCTTTAGTCTGGAGGAAAAAAGGGGGTCCCTGAGCCCAGCAGCAGCCCTGAGGGCAGCTGGAGGACTCCAGGGCAGTTGCAGGGTTGCGCACTGTGGTGTGTGTGTACCTGCACAAATGCCCACCATGGGCTGAGCAGAGCCCGGGGCACGGCAGCATGGTGGTGAGATCTGCTTTTGCAATGGAAGAAGAGCAGAGGCACAGAAAGGAGTCACAAAAATCCTTTCCCGGTGCCCTTCAAGCCAAAGTCATCTTGTTTCCAAAGATCAGTTGGTGCTGGAGTGGCTCTTTTAGCTTATAACTCCCCATCCGCACTCCCTTCCTCCAGCACCTTCCTTGCCAGCCTGGGTCCTGCCTCCGTTCTTGGTTTCCAGAGGAGCTGATGGTGGTGTGGATGCATCCCCCTGAGCAGGGAGGGATGGGGTTAGCGGAAAGCAAATAAACCTTCATTCTGGTGGGTATCTGGGAGTGCAGCAGGAGAATAAAGGCGAGGGGCTGGCTGAGAAGCCGAGCAGATAGGGACTTTGGTGGTGGTGGAAAGTTTTGGAGAGACACCTCCATCCTGCCTGGGCTGCAAGCTGACAGCAAGCTCGCCTCTATGGCAGTGTGCCATGGGCTTGTGAGGGCACCTGCCTGAGCCCCTAGGTCTGGGTCATTCCCCTGGCTTGGGGTTGTGGGGCAGTCTGGGGAGCTGGGTCCACCATGCTGGGATGTATGTGGGAGCACCCCCTCTTGTAGGGTCCCGCCACGGGTGCCCGTGTGCCCCCCAGCTCCCCTCTGGGCCCCTTGGGTGGATGCTGGTAGCTTGTGTCTCGGCTCAGCCCCCGCACACCGAGTCCTCCTGCCGTCCCTCCGGGGTCGGCGCGTGATTTTTTCCATCGCTCCGAAGAGGCTGAGCTCATACAACAATATTCCCCAGGCCAACACCGCTCCTTTTTGAAGTTCCTTGTTTTGGTATTCCTCAAACTTCGTATCCTCGGGCACGAAACCCAACACCACTTGGCACCGGAGGCTTTTCTCCAAGGCTGCGGCTTTGGTTATCCCCAGCATCTCCCCGCCTGGTGAAACCACTGCCCCGTCCCCGAGCTGTCGGCGGATGCCATCCCCTCCCAAACTCACCACAACAATGGTGGTAAGATGGGCTTCTCCGGCCATCTCGGCGCACCGCAACGTGCCGCCTGGGCTGGCGGGGGAAAGGCAGCCACCGGAGCGTGCTCCCGGCAGTGTTTGTCTTAGCCGGGGGCCACGGCCGGAGCCGGGGCTCTGCCAAGCAAGGAAAATGCCAGAGCAGTGAGTTTATCCCACGGTGTTTGATTTGTGGTCGTGGTGGAAGCCGGGTCAGGAGTAAACGTGGAGGATGCGGCAGAAAAAAAGCAATTTCGAGACGGTCACAAAAACATCTCGTGATGGTAGAAGTTGGGATTTTCTTTTTATTTTTCCTCCCCCCGCTGCTGGCCGCACTGGCTGCGAGGTGAAGTTTATGGGAGAAATAGCGGTGGTTCCGGGAAATATTTTGCCTAGCTCATATTGTTGAATTTTATTCTCTTTTTCTGGCAGCAGATGAAGGAAATGGGAACACAAACAGCTTGGCCGGTGGGTTGTTGGTCCAGAAATCAGCCTGACCAGCAAGAGGCTGCTTTGGCAGGGAGAGAAAATACTCGAAAGCGGATGGGGTTTTCATTGTTTTAGTTCCTCTCTCTTTCCGTCCCCGCTCCTGGCCGACTCTTACAATGCTATTAAAGAAAGGGCGAATGCATCTGAAGGCAGAGACTGTTAAGACAGGGATGTGCACTGATGCTCCTGGTTTCCCGTGCGTTCTCGCTGATTAAAATCTTAAATTCTTTCATTTTTGACAAGATTTGGGGTTTCTGTGCCGAGCCCGGAGAGTCTCTATGGCAACAGCTAAAAGCAACTTTTATGCCCAACCCTTTTTTTTTTTTTTTTTCCTTGCAGAGGGATGGGTGCACAGTGCTGGGGTACCAATAACTATTTGAAACCCTCTCCTAATATTTGGGGTAGCGAGTGCTGGGAGACAGGTGGGACCAGCTAAACAGAAATCTAGGGTAGCTTTGTACCTGTGAAGCCAAGGGGCTGGGACAAGCTCTGTCCCGTCTGGACCCTCTCCTGTCGGCCAAGAAAGGTACTTTTTTGACTGTGAGAGAGAGAGTGGGGTCATATCCCTCCCTGCATCCCTTCCTGCATCCATCCACCCCAAGGCTGGGGCTTTCCCGCTTGGGTTCGTCACGTCCGGAGGAGTTTGGAGTCGTTCTCGGAGCGCGACTGCGGCAGCGTTTCAAGGCGCAATTAAAACCCTAACCTTTCAGGAAAAGTCTTGTAGCATGTAATAGAAAGGAAACCAGCTGGGCTAGATTGAAACATAATAGGTTTTGGGAGTAATTTTTAGAATCCTATACTGTAGGTCTTTCTAGAAAGATACTATACAATTTAATAACATGTTATATTCCTATATGTTATATTTAAATCATCCTATAGTATTGTGTAGGAGGAATCTAATTTTTCACTACGGGGTAATATACTTTTCGATAGGTTTTCAGTTGTGGGTTTTTTTTGGTCCAGTGGAGTTAAATGAAAAATTGCATCCTTCCTAGAAAATCTAACAAAATGGTGAGAAAATAATACCTTTAATTCATTTAATAAAGCATGTAAGTATTTTCCATAAGGGTTTATATAGTCGCATAAAAACCCACTTGGAGCTTGTTGGGGAAGTGGTTCGCAATTGGATAGAGGTGGGTTCCACACAGCTGTGGCTGGGCAGGGTGGGGGCTCTGCAGAGGGGACCTGGGCCCGTCTAAAGGGGGGAAAAAATGAAAAGAAATAAAAGCCAGGACTTTCTTCACCTTTATTTCCCCTACTGGAGTGCAGTTAGAGAGAAGATGGAGCGGTGGGTTCAGGGCTGCGGTCTGAGCCGGGGTGTGAAGCAGCACTTGGGAGCTGTTGGGAGTGGGATGAGGCTGGGATCCTGGGGGCTGGTAGCCCAAGTGTCTGGAGGGGCTGGAGAAGGGAGGAAGGAGCTCTCCATGCTCAGAGAAACGAGCTTTGGAACCAGCAGGCAGGGGCTGTACTGCGCTGTGTGTCTGTTTGCAGCAGGCTGAGGAAGGCAGGAGGAGGAGGGCTGGGCTGAAAATCTGGCTGCGGAGATGTCAGATGCTGCCCTGGTCCTTAGGGAGCTACTGAGCAGCTCTGTGGTTTCAGGTGGTCCCACGGGAGCCTGCTCTGCTCGGCACCTTGTTCAGGGTCAGACTCGCTCACATTGCTGGGATGGCTGCAGCCGCATAAAGCACGTGCAGGGGCAAACAGAAAAGCTGTTGTCTCCAGCAAAGTGGGGTGTCTAATCCCAGATCAACCCCAGCCTCAGGATCTGATATTTTTTTAGCTTTAGTTCCCCATGTGGAAGTCCAGGGTAGGGCTATCTGCAGAACCTCAGGGTGGGTGATGCATTTATTTTGTGGCTCTGCCTTGTCTGTAAGGGCTGTGTCCGTGTGTTTCCGCCTGGTAACGTGTGGTGGTGGTGGTCACAGAGTCACCTCCAAAGCAGAGCAAAGATGTATCCTCCCTGCTGTGCCAAATTTGAGGTGTAGCAGGGTTCAGTGGGCAGATGGTGACCGCTCCATTCCACATCCTCACCTTGTGTACCGAGGGTTAGGGTGTCTGTCAACTGTAACCCCACCAATAAATCCCCATTTCTGGGGTGCTCTGCTCAGGTATGAGTAAGGCACTCCATGGGCTGGGGCATGTGGTGGCCTGGGGGGTGATGCTACTCTCTGTGGGGGGGAAAATGTGGGGCTGGACTCCATCTCTATCTTAGCTCAGACATGCCCATCACCTTGGCTTCAGGGACCTGCCTGTTCGGGTCCCCTCCAGGCTTCCAGGGAGGTGGTGGCATCCCAGAGAGAGGCGCTGGGGAAGCTGGTGGCCCTGGTCCTTGGAGGTCCCCAGAGGACAAGCGCCTTTTAATAGCCATGGCAACTAATAAGCCCTGCGTGGTGACATCCCCGCCGTCTCCATGGTAACGGGCCGAACATCACATAGCAACATGTGCCTCACGTACCCATGGAAACGGGTCGGGTAGTTTTTTAGCATCGCTGCGTTAAATCTCCGCTCTGGGAAGTGGTGGTGGGGCTTATCCCCAGGTGAACCCACCTCTGTGGGGAGGGGGGGGACTCGGGGAGACTGGGGGGGCTGCAGGACCCCAGGGGCTTCGCGGGAGTTGGGCTTGGAATGTGACCCTGGGGGTGCAGCCCGGTGGGATGTTCCCAGGCTGATGAAGATGAGGAACATGCGTGCTGCCCGGGCTTTTATTTATTTATTTTTCTTTTTCTCACGCAGGCACCAGGTCTTGGGGGGAAAAATGATTTGAATGAATCATCTGATGGGCTGTTTGGTTGCTGAAGGGGGTGAAAAAGAAGAGGTGCTCAGGGCTGGGGGGCTGGAAACTACCTCACCGCAGGCAAAGTAGTTTCACAGTGGGATATTTGCAGGCTGTTTTTTCTTGCTGTGTCCGGGATCACCTCCTCCTCAGTCTCCCAGGCTGGGGGTTTCCAAACTACAAAAACGGGGTGTAGAGACTGGGAACGTTGTTCCTGGATGGGCAGCATCCTGGAAGGGGGAGGCGGTGGGATGTCCGTGGTCTCTCCACGCAGCTCTCCACCATGGCTTGCTCAGCACCTCATTAACTAGCCCTAGCTGTTAGGAGTTAATGAGGATTTGTGTCTGTCGGGTGCGAGGGATCTGCTGGGGCAGCCCCAGCTCTTGTAAAACGTGGTGGACGTCGAGTTGCACACACGTGCTGGGTGCAGCGGTTGCACTGAATCACTTCAGCAAATGCAGCCGTTTCCCGAGTTTATCCACTAACGGACTGAAAATTTTTAGGAATTTATTTATTTGGAGCTGTTGAAGCGTTTCTTGCAAATGCATTTCAGCCTGCCTTCCCCCGTTGTTGCAGACCTACCATTAAAAACACATTGCACAGACACTTAGGAATATCTCTGGTTTCTGTAAACACTCCTGCAAATAAATGTGATTGCTTTGGGAAGGTTTACAGGTTTGGTCGTGGGGTTGTTTTTATTTTTTAAAGGCTGTGAACTGAGCTGGTTAATATTTTTTTTTTTTTGTGAACTTTCAGGCCAACCTTTTCTCTCTTATTTATTTTTCTCCTCCTGGCTGGCGCTGGTTCTGCGGTGGGCTGGGAGATGGGGTTAGGTAACATGTTCGGCCGCGTCCAAGTCCTACTGGTTTTCTGGGGGACTTCAGCTCTGACTTTGCTCGAGTGCTTGGCGGGTGGGACTGGGGGATTTCAAAATGGTTGAGGCTTTTTGGAGTTTTACCTGTGGGAAGATAAACGCTGGCCAAGAGCAGGGCTGGTGCTGCGGGAGAGGTGGTTCCTGCCGGACAATTTGGGGACGTGGTTCCATCCTCGTCAGGTGTGAAATAGGTGCAGTGATGGATGGGCTTTAAAACCATGGGAAATCTCCATGCCAAAGCTCTTCTGGCTGTTGGGATTGGCAGCAAAGAGCCAGCTCTGCAGTTGTGATGTGCCTGTTTTTGCCTGCCCATGGAGGCACTGGGGCTCTCAGGGCACTGCAGCTGCCTTCCCTCCTTCCCGACTCCATCCCGATGAGAAATCCTTCCCCTCACCCCCAAAATCTCACTGCACATCTTGCCCTGTGCCTTGTGAAAGGCAGTCACAATGCCATCAGTCCAGAGTGCTTTACTGCCTCACCTCTGCTGCTTGTGTTGGACGCTTAATGGTCTAGAGTTCAGGGGGGGGGAAAAAGTAATTGGATACCCACAATAAATGGCAAAAGGCAGGAGCGATTTGGTGTCCAGGTATTGCACCAGTATAACCCCACTGGCTTGAGCTGCTGTGGCCAGAGGGGCTGCCAGTGGCTTAAGACTGTGATTTCCAGTTCACCTTTTAAGGCAGGACTGGAAATGGTTTGTTGTGAGACGTGATGGTTAGCTGGTTAGCCAGCGTGCCGAGACTGGCCAGACACGGAGCCTGGGGTGTGCCCGTGCTTTGCCTCTCCCTGGGGACGAGGCACGCTCTCCCTCCTCCTCCTCTACCTATCTGGCAATTTTGGGTGCAAATTGGGGGAGTTTAGTTATCTGTGAGGTGTCTTCTTTTCCAGATTCTGCTGGAACTGATCGGGATGGCTGATGAGGGAGTGGAAAATGCCTGATTTAATGTCGGGATTAAAAGGATCTGACTTGTTTGTGTGTCTCTCTTTCCTGCTGGCTTTGTACCCTGGAAACCTCCTGTAGACAGCTTGCTGTAGCCCAAGCAAAGAGAAAACCCCCGTGTGGGGAGGTCCTTGTCACAGCCACCTCCCCGCTGTCCGTCCCCAGCACTGGATGTCCCTAGGCGGAGAATTAACCTGCAATTTTGGGTGGCTTTATTGGATGCTCCTACCTCTGCCGGTGGGATTGTTTCTCCTGCAGGGAGCTGGTGCCAGAGCCTGGGTCCCCGTGGGTGCCCACAGCGCCCTGCTCCCCTTCTGTAGCATCAGAGACCTGGGAAAAGCTTTATTTGGGTTTATTTTAGACCCCAGGCAGAGCTGGGGACCACAGCCTGCCTTGACCTAATGAAGTCAGCTTTTGGTTCCCAATGCAGTTTTAGCACTGGGCTGAAGATCCCGGGCTCCATTCAAGCAGCAGCGAGCTGGTAAAGCATATAATAAAATAGGGAATTGGGGTAAAATCTCCAAATATTTGGCTTCGTACCCTGACAAGAGTGTGGTGCTTCTGGGATGGGAATTAGCCCCAAGCCATGAGCTTTAGCAGGGACCCTTGTGCCAGGATTGGGTGGGAGTTGCCCTCTCTGGCTCCCTGGTGTCACCATGGGCTCGGCTGGCCCCGTGAGCGCTTTGGGGACCACGTCCTGCCGTGTGCGGGAGGCTCAGCGATAACAGCATCGGCGCCGGCCTCGAAGGAGGGCTGCAGCCAGCTCAGCGAGGTTTAATTAAATCTGAAATCCCGGCCGTTTTCTCTCCTGGGCTTTGTCTTGGGATGCCACGGGTAGGAAATCAGTGGAAGGAAATAATGAGAATTAGAGCAACTTCAAGGGCTGTTGCATTCCTGGCTGGCGGGGGGGCTGGGGGCCAGGCGGGCCGGGTGGGAGAGAGCCAACCTTTTCCTTTGGGATGCGCCCGACATGGATGGGATGGCTCCTGGGGAAAGGCTGTGCCGTCGCTCCACACGAGCATCGCCCGAATCTGGGATTTGTTCAAAGCGGGAGCTCGGAGCTGGCAGGGCCGTGTCCAAATCCCCCTTAATGACCGAGCAGCTCCCAGCCTGGCAGCAAACATCCCCTGCAGAAGGTGTCTTTTCCGCTTCTTCCCCCCCCCAGCACCTCCCCTTTCCTTTTGAGGCACGCTCATTAAGGCTGCGAAGAGCCTGACTATAAATTAGATACAAATGTACAGTTAACGCCGAGCCTCCCTAAGGCCAGTGTAGGTATTTTGGTATTTAAACTAGCGGAGCCAAGGGTGTAAGGATCTAGTGAAGGGGAAAAAAACAAAA
>VXAK01001190.1:18079-79719 GCA_013399435.1 Arenaria interpres
TGGCTCTAATTGAGGTCTGTATTTGAACGGTGAAGACCAATTAATGCTCCTGAATCAATAGGTCTGCGTGACTCAACTAATACATCCCCGCCGAGGCTTCGTGCGCACGCAGCGCCCGGGATGCTCTTGCTGAGAGCCCGCCCGGGGTGAGCGGCCGCTGCGGTGGAGATTTCAGCGTCGCCAGAGGTTTTGGTGTTTGCAGCCCTGAAGGATGCTGTGGGCTGAAGCCGGGGGTCGGTTGGTGAGGATGCCAGTGAGCAGCTCCTCCAGCCTGGCAGGAACCTGTGAAAAATCCACTTCTCCCCCCCAAACCGCCATCCCTACCCGCTCCATTTCCACTGCCTAATTTTTCAGGCCAAAGTGGATTGAACGGGGGTGGGTTTCTCTGCCTGGCAGTGCTGAGGGGGGGGTGCAGCCGAGGTGCTGAGCCCAGGTCCCCATCGGGATGTTCCGGAGCCGTGGGCATCCCTCCCCTCTCCTCTTGGCCCTGCGAGCCTCGCTGGGGCGGTGGCTTAGCAAACATCCAGCATTCCCAGACTCATATTTTTATTCTCCTTTATTGCTCTTCCAAGAAAACGCGTGCGTGCGTGGGGAGAGGAGATTATCGCGTTAGCGTTAAATACCCCGGGGGGAAGGTGGGGAGGGCCGGCTACGTTATTTATTTTAATTTTTTTTGCCTGGACTATCTTCCAAGGACAGGCGGCACGTGCTTGTGTAATGTGGCACCCATGGGTGCCGCCGTGCTGGGCACCGCGGTGCGCAGGCAGCCGGCGCCGTCCCGGGGAGTCTGTGCTCCCCAACAGACACGAGAGAGCACGGCGGNNAAGACACGGAAGAGCGCGGGGGGGAGGGGGGGGGGGGGGGGAAAAAACCCCAATTCTTGTTGTTATTATTCCACGGATTTTATATGCTGAGCTGATGCATATGGCAGATGAGATGATTTGCCTCCGGGCGTACAGGAAAAGCGACGCGAGGCAGGATCTTTTCGGCAATCCTGTCTCTTAATCACGAGATGAAGTTTTTCTGGGGTGGGAAGCGGGTGGAGGGGACGTGGTTCTTGCACCCCTGGGTCACACCGTCCCTGCACCGTGGCCGGTGCTGCCCACAGAGCCGGGTGAGACTGGAGCTCGCCCCAACGCTGCTGCTTTTCATCCCCATCTTTTCAGAAAAAGGGGCAGAAAGTTGCTGCTATTTCCACCGTCTCGCTGCGTTTCCAGGTTAGGAATCCAGGACGTTCCCAGGTTTGCCGGAGGAAGGTGGGGGAAAGGCTGCAAAACCTGGCTGCGCTCGGCAGATTATTTCTGGCCGGGTTTGGTGCCACGTTCGATACCTTTCGCTGCCTTGTTCCCACCTCCCACGGCCCCGCGCTGCAGCTGGGCTGGAGGAGGGGGGGACGGGGAAAACGCCGTTGGCAGCTCCCATGGGACCTGATCCTGCCCCGCTCCGGCAGCGGTGGGGGAGACGAGCGTGTCAGGTCTCTGCAGGGTGTTACGCTGCGGGGGGAAGGTGTCCTTCCCATCGGATCTCACCTTGCCCGGCCAGAGCAGCACACGGGGCATGAGGTTGGTGCCAGTGTCCCCGTGCCAGCTCCCTGTGGGGTGACGCGGATCCCGGGGACCCCCCACCACCACTCTCGCTGTCGCTGCCGAGAGCGCGTGGGCAGACGGGATGAATGAGCGGTGCTTTTGGAGATGCTCGCAGCAGGTGCTAACGAGCGTGGTTTGAAATACCTCATCACCGTTAAATACATGGATTTTACTTTGTTTATAAAAAGGTAGAAAAAAACCCCTGTTTGCTGGCCAGGAGTGTCTGTGGGAGCTTCCTCTTCCTCCCCTCAGCAATGCCCTGTGACCAGCATGAGGGTGAAGATGCTGCAAGGATGTTGTGGGGCTGCTGGGTACCAGGGGAGCAGGACCAGTGCGGGATACATCCCCCTGTACCTCTCCAGGTGTGGCAGCACAGGCAGGCTGCTGGTGCTGGAGGGATGTCAAGGCTCGAGTGATGATTTAAATCTCCTCCAACTGGCTCCTTGGGAGTCAAGTGTGGCCCTCAGAGGTGCCTGTGGTCTCGGCTTTTCAGCCCCTGTCCTTGGCTATCGTTTCCCTACGAGTTGGTAAAGAGACTTGGTGAACGCAGCGCCAACCCAGCAAGTTTAGAAACGGCGCAAACGGCGGCTTCCCCTCGCCTCCAGCCCCGTCCCGAGCCGCGGATGGGGAGCGTGATTTATGTTTTCTTGCTTTTCTAGCGATTTCTGGTGTGTTCCCACGACTCCAGCTGCCGGGACAGCCAGGGGAGCAGCTGGCTGGGCGAGCTGGCAACGCCGGGCGCTCCTCACTCCTCCCGGCTGGCCCACGCCTGCCCAAATACAAGCTGGGGAGAATGCCGAGCTTTCAGGCTGGCACTGGAGGTGTGGCGGGTGGTTTAGCAAACTGGCACTTTCTAAAAATTACCGAGGCCGATTCCCTGTCGGGGGGAATCGCTGGCGTGGTGCTGGGGTTGAGTAGGGTGCTGTGCCCCCCACCCCCTGCTTTCCCCAGCATCCCCCTGCCGCAGGAGGGGTTTTCAGCTCAGCGTCCCCCATGGATGGAGGGGCACCGGTGCCGGGTGGGCTTGGGGGGGGACCTGTCGTGCACAAGTTTGCAGGTAGCGGGGAAAAAACTTCGCATTACCTCCCCTCCTGCTGTCTGATGGGCGCTGGGCAACTGCTATCGGCACCCACCCTGCCTCCAACCTGAGCCCGGGTGGCCACTGCCAAGAGCGGGCGCTGGCCAAACCCCGAGCGGCGGCCGCGCTCCGTGGAGCAGCCTGGGTTGATTAAGAAATTGTTGCGTAACCTCTAACGAGGTTCCTCTCCGGCTTACAGCCCTGCTTGCCTCTCTCCCCTCTAATTAAAGCCGGTGCACGGTTCCCCCCGGGTTTGCCGCCTTTGCTGCGCAGATAACGGGGCTGGGGGTGCTGCTCGCAGCCTCGCCTGCCCCAGTTTTGGGTGTCTTCTTAATATCAGGTTGGGGACGGGGGCAAGGTAGGACCTTAAGCACGTGCTGGTGTGGTTGGAGACGCCCCAGGGCACCCTGAGCATCGCTGCTGCCTCGGGTGGGTGCGGGATGAGGCTGGCGCTGCCCCGGCATCACCGGCTGCGGGTACCCGAGCTGCTGCTCGCCCGCTGAAAATATGCGGAGCTGCCGAGCGCTGCTGCCTGGAAGGAGGAAAAAGCCAAAGTATTTATCTTGGAGAGAGGAGGGAGCCGGGAAGGGAGGGCAGGGAGGGATCGCAGTCTGCTGGCGCTCGGTGGCCGCTGGAGGGGCTGGCTCCTTTCTGCAGTGACCCCGATGGCCGGGCACGTTCCCTTGGGCCCACACGCGCCGTTGGCACTGGCCAGCTGAGCCGGGGATGCTGCCGGGAAACCTGAGAGGCTTTGGCTTTGCTAGAAATGGAATAAGGAGAGGATGGCGGGGGTGGTGGGGGGAGATTCTGGCCCCTCTTACCAGCTTGGGGCTGGGGGAACAAAAGAGGAACCCATGGTGACATTTCGAGCATTGCACAACTTGGCACAGTTGGCAGCGGGTTGGCTTTCTCATGCTGTTCCCTCCATGCACGCCCTTCTTCTTCCCTGGCCCCGGCTCTCCTCTTCCTCCCTGGGGGAGCAGCTGACGCTGGAAGCTGCTCCCAGATGCTGGCCCTGGGGAGAATGTGCCCCACGAGTCCCTTTGCCACCCAGGGAGGGGAAGATGTGCGATTGAAACCCCTGACCGGGAGGCTGATGGGTCCACTTTGCCTCTGTGTGTGTCTTGTGGGGCACAGAGGGGCAGTGCTGAGCCCCACAGGGTGCTCGCTCCTGCCTGGGGGTGGTGGCAGGGGGACGGGGACATCCCCCGGGTGGTCCCTTTTGAGGCTGAGCTGGCTCTGTGATCCCATTCCTGTGGGGTGGGCACTGGGTGGCTCTGTGTCCCCCATCCTGCTGCTGCAGCCCCCCAAGGTCCCTCCAGCTCGGCTGGGGGAGCCCCATGAAAGCAGAATTTGGGTGGGGGCTGGCTCTGCTGGCTTGTCCCTCTGTCTCGCATCCCTCGGGCAGTCCCACCAGAATGCCTCCCTGTGGGTGAGCAGTATCTGGGGTGGGCATCTCAAGGGATCCATCCTTTTCATTAGCAGCTCCTGGGGCTTTGGGGTCGCAGGGGGCTCCAGGAAATCCCAGAGGTCTGTCCTGCCTCAGTTTCCCCATCAGTAGCGTGGGTATTGCAGGGGGGAGCATCATCCCCGAGCGATGATGTGAAATGAATGTTAGGAACCGGCAGCTCTCTGGCTTCTCTCCCACCACTCACGACCTTCCTCTTGCTCACGCAGACAATTTTTGTATTTTACTTCTTAAAATACATCTATACGTATATAAATACTGTATCTTGGCAGCCGCTGTTCCTCAGCACCTGCTATTTCCCCAGCCGGGTGGGGATTTGGTAACGTAACAGCCTCCCCGGTCCCCGGGGCTTCGTAAACCCGGGTGTTGTTTACGGCAGCGTGTGGCACCGTGCCTGCTTGCTCCTGGCTCTCCTCTGCCAAGCTTCTCCCCAGCGCGACAGGGTCCTCTGTGGTCGCTTTCCCCTTGTCCCTCCTTGGGGTTTGCTGGGGGGCTGGTAGCTCCTCGGTCGTTGAGTTGTATGAAGGTGCAGGGCAGAGCTGGTCCTGGCTCTGGCCACCCCAGCGTGTCGGTCAGCGTGGAGCCACCACTTTGGATTTTAATGGCGCGCTGGCTTCTAATGATAACCGGGGAGTGGGTTCGTGGCCTCCGTGGGCGACCTGCTGAGGGAATCCCTCTCTGGGATTTAGTGACGGTGGGGTAGCGGTGTTGTGTGGGCTTTGCAGCTTGTCCCCACATTGTCCTCGTTCTGCCTTCTGCCATGGGACCCTCCTCCTGCCAGCACCCATGGAGCTGGGGCAGCCTCTGCCGTGGTCACCTTTGCCTTTGCTGCTGTGGTGGGGTCACGGGGCATCGCCGGCTCCGTCCTCTTCCTCTCCATCACCAGTGGGGTGAAAGTCTGGTGGGACGCTGGGCCCTGGCGTGGGCAGCTCCTGCCCTTCGCCCCTCGCCGCCGAGTTCCCAGCATGGCCCCGTGGAGGCAAAGCCCAGCCCGGGGGCGGCTGCGGGGTTTTATAACCCTGAGAATGAATCCCAGCGATGGCCCTGTCTCTCGGGGGAGCGGGGTCACGTCACTGCTCAGGAAACCGCTCCCTGGGAGCGACAGCTAGTTAAAAAGGGAAAGAAACCCAGGGGGGAGAGGGGGGGACACTGGGAGCAGGGGCACGGGAAGGCATTGCTGGCAGTGGGTGCGCTCCCCCCATCTCGCAGTGGGCACTCGAGGTGCCCCTCGTGCAATTCGGGTGCGAGACCACGGTGTTTCGGGAGGGATTTCATCACACGTGGAGCTCAGCGAATCCCACTCGTGTGGCTGCGGGCTCTTGGGCTTTGCCGTTTGCTTCCACATTTGAGGGACCCCAAGAAGTGATGAGCTGGGGGGCGAGTGGGTGCCCTGGGCAGGGCACAGCGACCCCCCTTTGCTGTTTGCATTGAACAGCCTTTGAGCTCTGCACCATCGCATCCCGGTTGCGTGGCGCTGGCTCATGATCTCACACCTCGTGGCTCTGCTAATTAGGAAGTCATTAGGCTGAGGTGTGATGTTGGGAGGGCAGTGGCAGCCCTGCCACTGGGCACCTCTGGCTGGTTGGCACAGGGCAGGCAAGACTGGACAGGCAGAAATCCTGGGGGGGAGGTTTGGGGGAGAAGGAGAGGTGGGTAGGAGAAGACAGCCTCTATGGTGATGGGTTATGTGAGACCCCAACTCCTCCTCTCCCCCCAGATGAACAGAAACGGCCGGGGTGTGGGGTCTGCAGGGTGCCTTGAAGGACACAGAAGTGCCTGTGTGTCATCAGCAGGGATGTCCCCACTTTTGGAGGAGCAGAGCTAGGCAGTGGGACAGCAGCTATGGCCTCAGAGGGGGACACCGAGGTGACAACTTGGAGACAAAGTGCTCTGCCCATCCTGGCCAGTCCTCGCTGTGATGCTGCACTGTCCGTGACCCAAACGAGCCATGCCCTCGGCTGTCACCCATCGTGGGAATGTGTGCGTGGCCCCCAGCACTCAGCACATCTCCCAGCACGATGTCCCCAGCCTCCAGTGTGCCCCGTCTCGCTCCATCGCCCGGGTGAGAACTGCCCAAAGCCATGGCTGCTGCGCTGAGCCCGTGTGGCAGCATCGGCAGCAAACGCCTCGCTGGGGTTTCTGGCTCCCGCTGGGGTCCCGGCCGCGCTCGGCTCCTCGTAGGGACAAAGAGCCGGGCGAATAATTCATCCTGAATAATTCATCTCGCTAATTTATTAGCTGGACGGCCGTCACTGCATTCCTTCCTTGGACTGCCCACCAGCAGATCCCAACCTTCCTAAACTGGAGAGCATTCCTTCCCCTGCCGTTTCCGCTGGTGAGCTCGGGCTCGCTCTGTTTATTTGCAAATACCCGTTTGCGTGTGTTATTTGGATCTCTCTGATTGCGCCTGCCTTTGATTTGGACACGTAGCTCACTCCGGGGTTTGCTGACCCCCGACGGGGTGAGATGCGGCTCTGAGAACCAGGGCTTTGCCACGAGCAGCTGCAGGGTGGGTTTTTTTTTAATTCAGACTTTGTTTTCCGCAGCTGATCCCCGATTTTTCTCACCGCCGCCGAGAGGATCCTGTGGGAAGTGGGGGGAAAGCAGGCGGAGGGGATGGAAGGAGGATGGCGGTGCACGCTGGGCTGTTCAGCTCTCCCTGCCAGGTTTCAGTAGTGGTTACTGCTCCTCCATTCCCAGTGCCATGGGATGGGGCAGGAGATGCTGGCACTGCCAGAACCACTCTTGTCTGGACCGAGTGTTCTGCAAACCTGCTGGTCACTCCGATGCCACTGTGTTGGGGTGCAAACTGCCCCAGGCTCCCCATGCTCAGTGCTTTTTCCTGGGCTTGGGTTTGGGACCGTGCTTTCCACTGCTTGAGGGAATTGATTTGCTCATGAGCCTTCCCGTAGCAAGACTGAGGCCGGCTGGGGTCCTGTTCCACTTGGTCCTGCTCAGGCACAAAGTGTTGGCAGCGCAGGGAGTCTGGACCCGTCCCCTACGGTATTTCAGGCTGCATCGCAGGGCAGAGTCCCCGTTGTAAATCTGGAGGTGACAGGGGCTGCAAACTGGCTGGGGGTCCAGCAGAAGCAATAACCCAAGAGGATGCCTCATCCCAAGCCTCAGGCTGTGGTCTGTGCTTAAAAATACATTCCGAAAGTGTAGGGTTTTTCATAGAGAAGAGCAGCCTCCTCTATCCTGTGGGAAGCACAAGCTGTCCTGTCCCCTCCGAAGGCATTCCTGGTTGGGGAGCATGGAAGGGAAAACTGCTGGAGGAGGAGAAAACCCCACTCAAGCTGGGAGCAAAGCAGCTGAGCCCTGGGGTGAGGGACTGTCACCTTGTCTGCAGCCTCATCCCAGTACTGGCTAATTAACTATCAAGATTTGGCCTCCACTTTCTTCCCGTCGGTTCCTACTCATCCTTTGTAGCTGGTTAATCAGGCAGGGTCGGAGCTGACGGGTCTGAGGGCTGTGGGGGTCCATGCTGGTGGAGGAAGGATGGGATGGGATGAGGGAGTGGTTGTTAAATGACATCTTTTCTGACCCAGATCTTCCCACTGCAAGGCAGGGTCTGGAGGGACCCTCTGCCAGAATGGCTCTGGGAGACGTGTCTCCTGGCTTTGCGGTGGGAGCCTGTCTCCCCCAAAGGCTTTCCCGGGCGGCTCTCGGTGCCTTGGCCATCACCTCTCGTGTGATGGAGGGGTGCAGGGCAGAGCCCCTTGTCTCTGCCTGGGTTTTAGTGCAGGTGGCTCCCCTGGCGGGGCAGCGTGTCCTGGTGCCGCCGCGCCGGGCTGTGGTGGGTGAGTGGCAGCAGCTCTAATTGCGCCTGGATTCCTCTGAACCACAAGTGAAATCTGCAGAAATATGCAAAGTAAACAGCTCGGGGCCAAAATTCCCAGCGCTTTGGGGAACCTCCCATTAGGAAGAGTTTCTGGGCTGCTAATGAAAAGTCCGCTTCTCCCGCGCGGGGACCCCCTGGACTGGGAGTTGTGGCCACATTGCCACGGGGGCTGTGCTGGGAGCCCTGTGGAGCCAGGCTGGCTTCACGCCTCGGAGCAGCTGGAATAAAAGCTTTTCTCAGGGTTTTTTTTTTATTTTTATTTTTTTTATTTCTCTGCCACTCGTGTCCGCCAAGCGGGGAGGTTTTAATCTCTTTCTTGCAGATTGCGAGAACAATTGCCCAGGCTGCTGGAGCAAGCTTTGCTGCGTGGATAGGGGATGGGAAAATGGCAGTGGGAGCCAGTGCCTCCCTGCAGCCTGTCCCTGCCCTGGGGGGCTCCCCTTGCCCCCCACTGCAGGTGGTGGAGGGTCACAGAGGCCCTGGCAAAGGGCTGAGCAGCCCTTCCTCACCCCTACCTGTGTGTGCCATAGGTGCTGGGAAGATGCTGTCCCCTCAGTGTGTCCCCCACCATGGGTGTGAACCCCCCCCGGGCGTGAGCATCTCTCACACTTACCCCATCATCCCTGCTCGCTGATCTGGTGCTCGGACCCTGGGTTTCCCCCCGTGCCATGCTGACCCCAAGGAACACAAGTCTTATGAGGAGAGGCTGAGGGAGCTGGGGTTATTCAGCCTGGAGAAGAGGAGGCTGAGGGGAGACCTTATTGCTCTCTACAACTCCCTGAAAGGAGGGTGTAAAGAGGTGGGGGTCGGTCTCTTCTTCCAAGTCCTGGGCGACAGGACTAGAGGAAATGGCCTCAAGTGACGCCAGGGGAGGTTCAGGCTGGATATTAGGAAGAATTTTTTCACCCAAAGGGTGATCAGCCCTTGGAATGGGCTGCCCAGGGAGGGGGTTGAGGCACCATCCCTGGAGGTGTTCAAAAGACGGGTTGATGTGGTGCTGGGAGACATGGTTTAGTGATGGTGTTGCTTTTCGTTTGTTGTGTGGGTGTTTATTTTTGTCAAAATTAGGTTGACGGTTGGACAAGATGATCTTTAAGGTCCCTTCCAACCTAGAAGATTCTGTGATTCTGTGAGCTCTGCTTGGGGCTGTGACAGTGACATGGAGCCCCGCAAGCATCTGGAGCCCTGATGTCCCGCCCGCACCCCCACTGCTGTGTGTCAGCTCCATCCCGGGGGAGCTGGGCGGCTGGCCATGCACCACAAGCTCAGGACCAAAAATAGGGGTAAATTTTGGTGAGGAATTCTAACATGCGCACAGGAGTGCACCGGGACGTGTTTGGGATGCTCTCCACGGGAGAAGCCTGGATTTCCCAGGAAACATTCCCTCCACTGAACCCACTCTCCCACCCACGCGTGACTGATTCCCAGCAACCCCTCCCGCTCCGGCTGGGGACGGTCCCGGTGCCTCCCGACCCCGCAGCCCCGCGGGGCAGCTCCGGTTCCCTCGGCCTCTCCCGGCGGGTCAGGCTTTTCTCTGGCTCCCCTCCAAGGTTTGGGATCAGCTCTTGGAAAAGTTAAAGCCATAAAGTTTGCCCCAGCTGGAGCACGAGCCCGCAGCGGCTGGCTTGGGAGGCAAGCGCCAGACCCAATAGATATTTATAATGCAGCAGTGAGGTTAAAAATAACAGAAATTTAAGCGCAGGAAGTTGTTTCGGAGGATCAGAAACTTCTGCTCTGGCATTTGGATGCCAGGTCTAGTGCTGGCCATCTTCGTCCCTGTGCCGTGGTGCTCTGCAAGTCCCTTTCTCCTGGTGGGCTGGGTCCTGTTTTGTGGCTGCAGGGATCATCCCTGTTCCCAGAGGAATGGGGGTACTGTGGGCAGCCCTGAAAGCCATGTGGTGCCAAGCCAGTGCTGCAGGGGTGAGTGGAGGAGGCGGAACGGGGCTCTGCTCCAGGGTCCCAGTGGCTGTGGTGAGGGATGAGCACCGGGTCGTGGCTCCCGTGCATCCCACCCGCTTGCTTTTATTATCACTGCCGTGATTGTTCCCCTGCCAGGGGTCAGAGGGGTTCCCACACCCCGCTCCCAGCATCTCCGCTGCTGGTGGACACATCTGGAGCCAATGGCCACACTGTTCCTGGTGCCTGGAGCCCCTTCAAGGTGTCCCGGAGGGGTTCTGCAGCACCCAGCTCCCCTCGCTCCCTGGGACAGGCGGGTTGTGGGGTGGGAGGAGGATGCTCCCCCGTGCCCAGCTCTTGAGACCCAGCCTGGACTCTGCTTGGCATGTTCCTGGCACAGCAGCTTTGTGTGGGGAGAGCCACAGGGGCTGGTTTGCCATCCAAAAACCCGACGCTATTTGGTGCCACAGCATCCCCCGCGACCTCTTCTTCCAGCCCGCTACGGCTGAGACACCAAACCTTCCCAAACCCTCGCGCGGGCACGTTTTCTTGGCATCGATGTCTTATTTTGGTTCGGCTCAACCCTTTTTCCTGTTGACACAGCGGCGGCTTTGCTCCCGCTCGCCGGGCCTGAGCAGGGGTGACCTTTCCCGTGTTTGCTGTCTGGGCTGGGGATCCGTCCGTGCTTCGGGCTGCAGCTCTGCAGCCCCCGGTGACGCCGGCGGGCGATGGCGAGCACCTTGCAGAAACACATCCCCGCTCCAAGCCGGCACCCGCCGGGTCTGGTGTCACCTCCTCCTCCTTGTTTCTCTCCTCCTGGCTTTTGGCCTCTCTCTTTGGACCCGATTTGCGTCGCGTTTCCCTGCTGAGTGTGTGCAGAAGAGTTGGGGTCCCCCCAGCCCAGGGTCCCCGCAGGGGATACGCTTTTCCCAGTGGAGGGCTGGAGGGAAAGGGCTGATCTATCCCATCTCTGTGTAGCTACCAGTAATATAACCCCCTTCTCCTGGGGAAAAAATCCCATTTTTTTTAGGGCGGGGGGGGGGGGGGGNGCAGTTTCGTCCTCTGCAGGACAGTGCCTGTCCCCAGCCCTGGACCCAGGGGAGATGCTGGGGAACTTGGTCCTGCCCTCCTGCGTGCCGGTGGGGAGGGAGAGCATCCTCCTGCCTGCCCAGGGAGCAGCCTGGGACCCCCTGCCGGTTCTGCTGCCGTGGTACACATTTTGGGGAGCGGAGCCAGCGGCCGCACAGCCGCTTTGGCAGCGTTTCTAGCTGAGCGAAAGAAGGAAGGGATGGAAACTGGAGACGAGCTGGAGGCTCCATCTGTGACAGCGGTTCCTGTGGGATTCGCGTGGACTCGCCTGTCTGGTTCTGGGTAGCAAAAGCGATGTGTGAAACCCTTTGAGGGCTGTTCTGGAGCATCCCCGGCCCCTCTCTTCCCACTAAGCCCAAGCAGCACGTCAACCCAAACTTTGCCATTTACTATCCGCGATGAAGTGAACTCGGTAATGTTACTTTTTGGCAAAGTCTTACTGAGAAGTCCTCGAGGGTGAAATGAAACGGGGTCACAGAAGGGTTTAATTCGGTACGTTGTCCTTCAAGGGAAGGAAAAGTCAGACAAGAAGTTTTAAACATTTTATAAAAATATCCACATGTGCTCAGTGCAAAACTCACCGTCTTTACCTAATTTAGAAAATGACTTTATATGGAGAAAGATTTAACACTGCTCCATGGAGGGGAAGAATAATGAATACGTCTGTACCAAATCGCGCTGTCATCCGAAGATCTCCAAGTGCTTTCGAAAGGGTTGGGGAGAAATAATTGTTCTTCTCTTCCCTGGTTTTAGAAACTGAGGCATGGGATGAGAAAGCCAGAAAAGTGCAACTTTCCCGGCTAATTTTAGCTATTTGAAGTCCAGATCTAAGCACCTAAATAAATGACCTGATTTTAATAGGCTGCTGATCAAGTCTCTGGGGTAAAACCTGGAACGAGTCTGGCTCCGTAGGTCTGCAAAGGTGGCCTGGGTCTGGAGAGGAGCCTCCTGCCCTTAATGTGGCACTGCCACCGCGAGCCCTGCGAAGATCTAGGAGCAGGTGATGAAGCTAATGAGAGGGAATTTATCTGAATGTCTTTGAACTTAAGAGAAAAATAAAGAGTGTCTGTTTGGGGCAGTCTTGTTTGAGCCAGGTGAGTTCAGTGCCCGCGGTAGCACCGGGGGACGGGGGCTGGATCCCTCTGGGTGTGGGAAGCAAAAGAGGATCCAGGCTTTTCAGACGCGTTATCGGACCCCAATCTCTGAAATTTATTTAGCAATAAACAATGCAGGTGGTGCAGGGAAAGAGGAAACAGAGGTAGCTGAAGCACTTGCGTTAACCCAAGCAGCCGAGCTGTGTACAGCTTCTGGGACGGGGAATCGGAGCTGGGATGCTTTCGGCAGCGCGTGGACCATCTTCTTCTGCAGGCGAGGCTGAAGCTGCCGCTCTCTGCTCCCCGTCCTGCTGCTGCCCCGCTCTGCTCCTGCTGCCCAAATGAAAAGCAAAATCCCTTGAAAGGAAAATGCTATCTCGCTTGCTCAGCTGAGCAGTCTCCCGGGTCTCCAGGGTCAATCTCACCAGGAATAAGCGGTGAAACGCTTGCAGAAGTCGCGCTTTGAATTAGGTGGGCTTAGCTGGGATCCCAAAGCTGAATGAGTTGGACCTGGGGACAGACAGGGGCTGGTGGGTTGTGCCGGGAGGTGGGAGCTGTCTCCAAATTGCCTGCCCGAGCTGGGAAGCTGCTTCCCCCAGTCCCACAGCTTGCAGTGCAGGGGCAGCGGGGACCCACAAGGAGATGCTGTGACAGCCCTGCCCCGAGGAGGTGCCGGTAGGACGGCGATGCAAGGAGGGGACAAAATACCCATCTCTGTTTTGCCTGCTTGAACAGACCTGAGCTCACTTGTGCTCCTCTCTCTGGGCAAGAACAAATTATAATTTTAATATTGTGGATGTGACCAACCCCTCCTCTGTGATCAGGGTCTGTCTGCGAAATGAGATGAGTGGGAACGGCAATAAGTGTTTTCTGGGACTGAGGGCTGGTCTCAGCCCTGGCACCTGCATCTTCTTCTTTGCATGCCAGAGCTTGCCTTATTTTGGTTTTGTGCCTGGCTTGTCCTCCTGCAGAATCATCTCCCTCTGAAGAGGGATGGCAGGGCTGGAAGATGCTCCCAAGATTCCTGCATCCCAAACCTGCATCGCTTTGGGATGGAGCTCCCAGGGTGATGGGGCAGGAGTGAAGCATGAATCCAGTTCCTCTGGTTACTCCTGGTTTTTGGGTTGTTATTTTCCCTCCCTCCCCATTTCGGTCAATCTGTGGCATGATCCTTCCTGCTGCAGGACCGTGGGCATTGCTGGGAAGCAGGAGCCGTCCCGGTGGAGGCTGCCTGGCCCTCCCGGTTCCCCTTGTAGGTGGCTGCTCTTGTGGGAAACCCACCTGCTTTTGCTTTCTTGTCATTTAGAGATGTCGCCTCCTTCGAATGTCCAAAATGCACCTCCTGGCCCACTGGCACTCAGGGTGGCAGGGATCATGGCCGCTGCACAGACGGGATGGGAAAGGCCAGATCAGAGGAAAATGAATTAGGACGCGCAGAAGTACCCTTGATCGGGACAGTAACCTCTAATCCGGCTCAGTCCTCCTTATTTACAGTTGCCGAGAGGGAAGGCAGGAGAAAAGCAGCCTGGCAAGATGCACAAAGCTGATCTCCTTTCCCCCCCCCCAGCTGCTTTGCTCTCGCTAATGTATTTGCTGGCAGCGCTCGCCGTCCCCGGAGCATTTGAGCGCGGTCGGAGCAACTGTTCACAGCCAAAGGCAGGAGTGTCGGAGCAGGCACAGGGCTGGGAACGGCTTAGGGGGGCGACGGGAGTCCCCAGCCCCTCAGCACGGGATGCACGTGGGGAAACAAAGTGCTGAGCTCTTCCCTGTCCCCTCCTCGGCTGGCGGAGATGCAGGCAGGGAAACCTCCCAGCCCCTGTAGCAGTGTCCCAGCCTCCCTGCTGCGGTGTTTCTGCCTGTAGTACTGGGCTGAGGGAAGGAGCTGGTGCTGGGGAGGCTTCCCCGGGCTGTCCTGCTTGAAAATACTCACCCAGAGGTCCGGGGGGTGTTTCTCTTTAGCTGTGCACTCAGTAAGAAGAGCAGAGACATCTGAGAGCACTGCCCTGTAAGAGGACACAGGGAAAGACAGAGCTCCAAGGAGTTTGGTTGCACCTTGCAGTGCTGCAGAGGAGACCAAAATCACCCCAAAGCCTCCTACACCTTAAAATGAGGCATTTTACACCCCCAGTTGCAAGCAGGCTCCTCTTTCCTGAGCATCAAGCGCTCCCATAGTGTGCCAGATCCAGGCTGCCCGGGCTGTGCTGGGGCAGCAGCACTCCTGCCGGCTGCTACAGAATATTCTGGCATTTTTAATAAGGGTTGGTGCGGTCACTGCACTTGTTCCGGGCAAAAGCAATGAGAATTTTATGAGGTGTAAATGGATTGTGAGTGCCTGAAAGCATCCGTGTCCCGCTCTGCTCTGTGCATGCACCCGCTTCTGCTCCTCCTCTCCTCGGCCAAAGTATCTTGTCTCTTTGCAGACTCGGAGAAAAGATAATTATTAACACCGTGAGATGCTCTAATCCAAGTTTTCTCTCTGTGTTGCTGCTGTTGTAGTTAAAACCCCCTTTTTTCTGGCTGCAGGATTCATTAGGGTCCAGTCTCTGGGGTTCAGAGGGAAACCGGAGCAGCTGTTAATGAGGGAGCAGTAATATCTAGAGCTCGTTTTGAGGCAATAATGGAATTAAGAAGATGACAAACACAGATCAGTCCCGTGCCTTGATGGCTTTATTTTCGGCCTCTTTCTTGCTTTTCACTTTATTAGTTAGAATTAGAACATCCATTTTGCATTAGAGGGCAGATGATGAAATCACACGGGATCAGAGAGAGTTTCCAGCGATGGGCTGAGGTGGGGAAGTTGGAGCTTTTGGAGAGCTTTCTCTGCAGACAGCAGAAGTGAGAAGTGCAGGGGGAGCAGGAGGGGATGACGATGCTGTGAGGGAGAGGGAGACAGGACAGCGAAGGGCAGGAGCTGGAGCCTGCAGCCTCTTTAGCGAGGCTTGTAATTTGTTATTAATGGAAAAGAAACTGCAATTTTTATTTTGTGGAAGTTCTTTTGTTCCACATTAATTTTTAAAGTGTGCTTTGCTCCCATTACAGCCTCCTGCCGGAGCACGGGGCTGGCTGGGAGGAGCTGCCCTTTGAAAGGCTTTGGGGGGGCCCGTGTTTGTGTCCGGGCTGGGGGAGCAGCGCAGGGGTGTGGGGTGATTCCTTGGGGGCTGGCACCCCAACCCCACCGCTCCATTCGCTCCCACCCAGCATCACCCAGGCCCTGGGGTGGGGGACGTGGAAGGTGCCGGGGCTGCGGTGGGCTGCGTGCCTTCGTTAGGTGCTGGGCCTTGATGAGGGCCTTGCCTCCACACGGAGCTCTTTCTTAATTAACTCCATGTGCGGAGACACGCGGATCCTGGAAGGGGAACAAGGCGCCCTTATTCCCCTATAAGCTTGTCCGCACATGGAGTAAATCAATAGCAGCTCATCAGGAGCAGCGTGTTGGCTGGAGATGCCGCCTAAGGATGAGTCACATCCAGAGAGGGGGGCAAAAAAAAAAACCCAAAAAAACTATTAAAAAAAATTAAAAGAATCCAGAGCTGGATCTTAGGAACGGCCATCGTGTCTCTGGTGTGCCAAACCAAAGGGGCTGGCTTTGTACCATGTCCTCTCTCCTGCCTGGTAAGCCTTGCGGGTGAATTTTGCACCTTGAAGCCATAATTTCATGCTGGGACAGGGGGTGGCTGAACATCAGGAGACTCTCTGACTTCTAAACTGGTTGTGGGCTGGTGTGTCCACACCGAGAGCTCTGCGGCACGTGGTGCTGGGCTTAGTGCTTCTCCCCAGCCTGCCATCGCTCGCGCTGCCGGTGGCGTTTCTGCCAGGATTTGGGGTTTTTGCCCATATCCCTCTGGGTTTCCAGGGAGGAGGTGATCGAATGGGCTGGGACTGAACAACTCTGAGGGTATTCTGGGTTGCAAATGGTTGTCCTTGTTGCTTTTCCCAAGCGAGAGCGAGCGAGGCTCAGGTGATGTGTGGGAGATTGGGAACCTGTGTTTTTTGGTGCATTTTTCATGAAGATTTTGGAGAGATCAGAAGCATTAAAAAATCGTTCAGTTTAAAGCTCCTGAAGTGGCCAAATACCTCGGCTGGGGTTTTCCAGAGCAGCCTGGGGCTGTGCCAGGACACAGTGGTGTGCGGGGATGGATCCATCCGTGGGAACAGGGCTCATCTTTCTGCCGGGTCCGGATTTGATTTAATAAAGGTTTTGGAGAGGAAAGGTTTGAGAGGTGCTTAACAGGGGCTGAGTGCCAGAGCGTTTCCCATCTCTGATGTCACTGATGGTGAGGGCCAGGTCATCAGCACTGAAAGTGCCCAGTCCCTCGGCAGGGCTCACTGCGGGACACAGAGCCCCAAAGTGACAATATCCACCCAAATGGGCTCAAACTGACCTCTTTCCCAGCCATCTCAGCAGAGATGAGATTTGGAAGGGATGGGGAAATGGAGCCTCTGTGGCTGCGGGGGTCTCTCTACCCTGTTTCTTTCTGACACCGAGCAGCTCCCGTCACCCTCTGGGGCTTATTCTGTGGGAATGAATGAATGGAATAAATCCATTTTAACTGCCAGGTTGTGACACCAGTGACAGCTGCTGGAAGATGGAATTGTCCCTGCTCTCCCTTGGTTGAGGTTTGGCTCGGGTGGCATCACGCTGGCGGTGCTGCCGGCACAGGAGCTGTGCGGGTCAGAGAGGACCCCGCTGACGTGCCAGAGTCTCTCGGAGGCATCACGGCTGACGTGCCATCCGCTCTCTGAGCTTCCTGGCTTTTGTCAGCTGCTCTTGAAGCCTGACGTTAATTAAATGGGGTGTTTTGCCTTTAATAGACTCGCACTTGAGTCATGCTGGGTGGAGGGTGCTGGGCAGATCTCTGCTGGTGGCACTGTGGGGTGGCAGTGCCGGGGTGGGACAATCTGCGGGTCCTCAGCGCCCACCCTTGGGTGTCTCTGCACCCCTCAGCCCAGTGGGAGCTCTCCTGGACGCTCGCATAGCGCTGTGCCTGCACCCTGGCCAGCTTGTCTACTGATCCCAAAGCTCCCTCAGGGGGTTAGCTGCGCTCTGGGATCCCCAGAAGGATCTGCAAATGCTGGGGGTCTGCACTGCCACCCTCACCGTCACCTCCTCTTGTACTCACCCAGGGAGGGGAAACCAGGGGGGCTGTGCCCCCCCCTGCACGCAGGTTCCATACTATGCACCTTAAACTTCACCAAAAAGCTGCCTTTTTTTTTTTTTTTATTGTGGCCTTTCTTAGGCTAGAGATATTCCATCGAAATTCCATTGTGCAAACCCGGCTCTGGACCCTCTGCCTGCTTCTCAGGGTTGTGCATCTTCTCTCTGTGCCTAGCTTTGGTTTTTTGGCAAGCAGCGGGATGTGGCATGTGTAGGGCACCATATCCCAGCCCAGGGCTTGGGCTGGAGTGTGTGGAGTGGACCCTGCTTTTGAACTGATCTCACTCCATGTTGGCCTGGGCTGTGTCCGTTCGGAAGCGGGAGGCAGAGAGGTGTTTTGAGGTGGCATCTCCTACCGTGTCCATGCAAGTGCCATAGCAGGGCTCTGCTCCGCAGCAGAGCGTGCTGAGCACCCTCCTGACCCTACCTTCCTCCCTCCTTCTCCTCTGCCAGCGAGATGCTAATTAATGAGTTCCCGGCTATGGATTTGCATGCAGGGAGCAATTAGACCAGGCGCTGGGGAGCAAGCCCTGCCTGAGCCCCCAATCCTGCTCCAGCTCCCTCTCCCAGTGATGGCTCTTCCCTGGGGAGAGCAGCTCGCTGCACCCAGTCCTTCCGCAGAAACCCCGTGCCCGGGATGGTTTTTAGTCCCGTTTAGTCACTGCGGTATTTTGACGTGGCGTCAAGATGTTTCAGTTCACGCAGACGAACTTTACCCGCAGACACCTCAAGAACTGAGTCAGGCGCAGCAGCAGGGGCGCAGCTCGTGCCTCCAGCATCTCCCGGAGATGTTCTCCACGAGCATCGCCCGCCGCAGTCAGGAGCCGGCTGCTCCCTCCCTGCGTGCCACGGGCAGGAGCAACCTCTGTCACATTGGGGAAAAATCAGCGGGTTTGGAGCCAGGGTGGCCTTGACCTCCATTTCTCCACCTGCAAAATGACCTTCTTAATGCTCATCCCCACTGTGAAAGCTCTGCGTTGCTTGCACTGAAAACCACTATTTTTCTCCTTTTTTTTATTGTAGACTTTAAAATCTGAAGTGTGTAAGATGGTTCCTGTCTAAGTATTTAACCTGCGACAAAATATTGTATTTTACGTTGATGTTTTTTTTAGAAAGGAACTGTTGGCTCCGTTTCCAAGTGAAACATTCAAGCAGGCCAGTTGGAAAATCGTCATCAGATTCAGACTTTGTAAACATAATTCTTTATTTTTTATTTTTTTTTTTCCCCTCGACTTGAAGCCAGGTCAGAAGACATAAACAAAAAAATTTGTGGGTAGTTTGAGTTGCCCCAAAGCTGTATTTCTTCATCAAAGCTTTGCACGGAAATTTATACCCAGCATTAGCTAATGCAAGCTGTTAAGTGGAAAGGGCTCGGTTCTCTCGTGGTTGGGCACGGCCCCCGTTGGAGAAGGGTTTACCCCAAAGGAGATTAGTGCTTTGGTTATCCTTTCTATCACAGCAACTTGGGCATTGTCCTGAGAAGCTCCTGGGGCAGTTGGGGGGAAGGGAGAAGGTGTGGGGACGCAGGGTCTGCGGTCCCCCAACTCTTCTAGCTGGTGTTAAGCCATTTGCATCCTTCAGTAGCAGCAATTCCTCCAGCCCTTCTGCCCTGTCTCGGTCCATAGGGTTAAAATGATGCTGGGTTTGCCCTTGGATTTGTCCTCTGAGCTTTCTGTGAGGTTTGGCCAGGTTTCCTCAGGGGCTTTGAGCTCGTACCCTTTTGCAATTAAAATACTGGACTGGCAACAAGAAGAGCCTTGCTGCAGCAGATGTGGCTGGGAGCTGGGTGATTTCGGCTCATCCCAGAGCCAGTGCAGCCAGGAATCATGTTGTGTCTGCCCCTTCTCTCCCCTTTTCCTCTGCTGAACCCCAAGCTGCCCATTTGGAGACAAAACCCAGAGTCTGAGCTTCTCTAAGGGCCTTGGAAGGTGTTTGCCTTGTGGTGTGGTGGACACATTTCCCTGCTTGGTGGGAAAGAGCAGATGGAAGGGTATTTCGAGCAGGCACGGGGGCATTTTGCATTTCTGGAGATCTTGGTAAGAACTTTGTGGGTCTGGCAGCCGCGGAGTCTGCCGGGCGAGGGCTGTGCCCGGATCATGGAATCATGGAATTGTCAAAGTTGGAAGGCACCTCTAGAGATCAGATGTTCTGCTGCTGTAGGACAGTTTGCTCCAGCACATTCCTCCTGTCCCATACCCTGGTTTCTCAAATCCCACCCATGAGCATCCCTCATCCCAGGCGTCTGCGGATGGAAGGGAAGGGGCTGTGGGAGGGACGGGGAGGGGGTAGAGACCTGTCCTGAGTCTTGGATGGGGATGGAGTTGATATGTTTAGCTCACTTTCATCCCTGCTCCTCGCTAACAGCTCTTCCCTCCGAGGTTTCCCCTGGCCCGCAGTCAGCAGAGGGAATTCCCTCGCCTCTGCCCGAGCTCCAGCTGCAGCCGGGATTGCTGCGGCGAACGCGAGGACGGGCTGTAATTGCTGCCTCTCCTGGGTTCGCCGGGTTTTGTGGTCCTCGCTTGGTTATTGCATCTCAGTGCCATCCCACCGCCCGCTTGTTGGAGCAATTAGGGAAGCACTGAATTAATCAGCAGCTGCTGCTGACCCTGCAGAGCCGTCCCGTCTCCCACGCTCCCCCCTGCAGCTGCTGACATCCCCTGCCCCGGATGAATCTTTCATGCACTCGCCTCGTGTATTTTTAATACCCTGGGATTGGGTTCGAGCTGGTGCTGGCGGCTGGCGGGGCTTTGGGGGGGCTGAGGGGGGGTGGCATCCCCCAGAGGGATGCAGTTGAAGGGCGGAGAGTGGTCCCCAGGGGAGAGTGGTGCGGAGGGAGGCAAAGCCTCCATCACCTGTGCCAGGCAGGGTGCTGATGCTTTCAGGGAATATTTCTTCTCCATAGGGATTATTTCAGCTCCACAGGGACATGCACCGCTTTTCCTGTTTAAGGTGGGGTTAACCCAGTGGTGGTGGGAGCAGAGAGCTCATCGAGGCTTTCCAGAGCGTGTCAGGGATTGTATGGGAAGTGGAAGAGCTGCCAGGACAATTAGCACGGGTTTGTTCTCGCCAGCACATCCCTGGGATGGAGCAGGGCTATAATCAGCCTGTCGCTTCCCCAGCTTTATTAATACATTGATTTTTCTGGGGGGGTTTTGGCTCGGCGCGGCGTGGTGCCTGCCAGCAAAGCCTCTGTGGGGAGAGCGGGGGCTCGAGGTGGTGTGTCTCTGGGCATGGCAATGTCTCGTTTTGGAAGCTGTTTGGGCTTCTTCCTCGGGGACCGATGGAGGAGGAGGAGGAGAGACATCCCCTCCATCTGTGCACTGCCCTAGGAAGGGATTTAAATCATAGGCTCGTGAAAAAGAGGAAATGCGCCTGGTTTTGCTCAGGCTTTGAAGCCTGCAGGAGCCTCCTGGAGATGCTCCTCTTCCCTCTTTGGGGAAGACCGGCTCTGGGGGCATCTCCTTCCCTGGCCATGGGAGGCAGGTGCTGTTGGCCAGTGCCGGGGTGGTCTTACTGCTCTGTGGCCTCCATCCTGGCTGGCTTCTGGGGCAGCAGTGAGGACCCGGCTGCCCTCCTGCAGCTCCCAGGAGAGCACAGGGAGGAGGCTTTCTGTGCCCAGGGCCGGTACCCTGGTCCCTCATCTGCCCCCTGCTCCAGCAGCAAAGGGTGAGAGATGCTCTCCAATGAAATATATGAATATATAAACATATAGATTAAAAATTATATACATATATGTGTGTGTATATATATATATATGTTTAGGGCCAGTTTTATCCTGATCCACCTTCCCACGTGCCTGGAATCTCTTCCTTTCTTCTCTTTTCTCTTGTTCTTTCCCGCTTTGTTGTGAACCTGCCTGACCAGTGCAGCATCCCTGGCACGGCAGCACCGATGCCACATGTGTGGCCGTGCAGAGCCATCCCTTCAATTCCTTCATTTCACCAACTGTTACATAAATCCGCTTTTATACTGAACTTGTGGACGTCACTGAAGCTCTGTCCATACCCATAACATCACTGTTTCCATGGGAACCAGCGTACTTCCAAGGGGGAAAAAGTAGAAGGAGACTAAAAAAAGGACAAAGGAGGAACAAAATAAGACAAATATGTGACATATCCCAACTATGTGTCGGTGTAGGATGTTACAAAGATTTCACTGCAACTTGTTTAGGGAGCCTTGCATAACGCTTTTTGTCTTGAGTGATGCAGCAAGCTGAATCAGGGGTGGTAGAAACTTAATAGTATCCCAAATATCCCGAGTCTCTTTAGCGAGACAGAGGAGTCTCTGGCAACTCTGCACGAGGCGCCTTTCTGTGTGAGCGTGAGGGGAAGATGCATCTGTATGTGCTGGAGGATTTACCTGGGTTTCCGTGGGTTTTCCTCCACCTCGGACCACGGCTGGGGTTGTGCATCACGAGGGGGTGGCACCGCTGGACGTGGATACGTCCCGGTGAGCAGCCAGCCCCGCTGCTCTTCTGCTCCACTGAGCTTCAAAGGCAGGTGCTATTAAGGGACAGTTTACAGCAAGCGCGTTTAAAAATATATATATTGGGGGGTTAAGTGTCCAGCCACTATGCTCTTTGTAAGGCGTCGTGGGAGAAAAGGTCTTAAATATATTATTGAGCACCAGCAACGACTTTGGCATATTTAGTGTATTTTAGCTGGTAGCCCTGGGCCCCTCCGGCAGAGGAGGAGTCCATTAGGAAGGGTTTTACTGCTCACAACATCTTTGCTAATGCCAGGCGTGAGCTGCTGGGAAGGAGAGCATCCCTGGGGCTCCCTCATGGGAGCGATGGCTGGTGCGGAGGCTGGGCTGGGAGCCCGGAGGAGGACGGGCACAGGTACATGTGCACCGGGGCACGCTCCCACCTCTGCAGCCCCACTTCGGTGAGGCGAGTGGGAGGAGAGCCCATCCCCGAGCCACCCAAATGTCAGCAAAAGGCGCTAAAGCAGCGATGGGAGTGGAGGGAGAGGGAGATCAGGGGGAACTGGGACTTCTGCGGGGCTCAGGCTGGGCAAGCGAGGCTTCGCGGCTGCTTCTCTCTTTTTCCCTTGGGCGGCGGGGGGGGCAAGGGTTGGGGTCCCAGAAATCAGCTGGTGATTTCTGATCCCGTGGGGCAGCAAGGGTTGGGGTCCCAGCATTTAGCATCAGCTGGTGATTTCTGACTCCATGGGGCTTCCACCCTGACCCGACCTGCTCACCCAGGGACTGGGGACCATGCACTGACCCTGCCCTTTGCACGGGGCCATTTTTGGGCTGTTTCTTGGGTCTCTGCTCTGTGATCGCAAGACAGGCATGAGGAGGAAGGAAGGACTGGGATGAGAAGCCAGAAAAAAATTCAGCCTAAAGTGTTCCTGCCTGGCATCTTATTTTATCTTATTTTTTTAAAGCACCCATCCTTGCAGATGCTGGTCCCAAGGCCGGGCTGCCAGCAGCCGAGCCCTCCCAGCTCAGGAGTTAATTGCAAGTGATATGTAGGGCTTTTCTTAAAAGCTCCAGCTCCTGAAGTTTGGAGATTATGCAAGACACTCAGCTTGCAGGATTTTTTTTTTTTTTATCTTCATTTTTTTTTCCTCTCCTTAAGCAATAAGATTTTAAACCCTTTTGGTTGCTGGGAAAAAACCTTAACATACAAATCTAAAAGGGTATGGGGAAACGATATGCGAAACAGTAAAGCAAATAAGAACCTCATCAGGATTTTTTTTTTTGACAAAACATCTTTTTTTTTTTTTTTTAATCAAGCTTCATCCCCTCTAAATACAGCATCATTCTTTGCTTCATCACCTGGGCGGCTGAGCAGGATTCCTCCATGCTGCTGAGCAAATCCTACATCCCCCTTGAGAGGCGGCTGCTTCCGAGGCAGAGGAGAGCATCTCCTGCCTGCAGCCGACAGCGCGGTTCTTAAATCTTTGGGAGAAAAATGAAAAGATGCTTAAGATGATTGCTCCCCCCAAATCCCCTTTTCCCTCTACTTTTGGGCTTTACAGTCGCCGCTGTGTGTTACGGGGCCTTTGGGGACCGTCGTGTGGCCGTGGCCCCACGGTACTGGTGAGATGGGAGCAGAGTGTGGCCGTTTCGTGGCAGAGTGAATTTCCAAAATGAATTTCCAAAAGCACCGGCGTGAATAATCGCCCTGGTTTGGTTTCCCAGGTCTACTTGTGAAGCTGCATGAATTAAAGTAACCTCCTGGGTCTGTCTGCGCTGTGAGGGAGGCGGTTTTGAAGAGCTGCAGAGCGGTGACGAGGCAGGGATGCTCCCTGCCTGGCTTTTTCCCAGCTCGGAGCCTGAGGACAGGGATGTCAGGGCTATGCCGGGCTGAGCGGGGACGTGCCACCTCTTGGCAGCATCTGCTTGGGCTGCCAGATGCAGTGACCCGGGATGGGGCAGTCGTGGAAATGCTTTCTGAGTAACGTTTGAATTTTTAAACTCCTTTGCCGCAGCCCCACTGGAGGAAGCCTCTCAGCTTTGCTTTCCAGGAATGCCCTGGTGATCGGGCTCGCCTGGCATGAATCCCTGCGGATCGTGGAGCAGGAGGTGCACGCTCCATCGCATGCGTGCAATGAGTGTGCCCGGGGCTGCCGTGCCCGCAGCAGGTTATCCTCCCCGCCAGGAAAAAGCAGTTTTGCTGTCGGTGCGATGCTGCGGGAAGGACTGCGAAGCTGCCGCGTCTTCCCTGCTTCATCCCGCTCTTGCGTTCCCCAGAGGGAGAGGAGCTTCAGCGCCTGGAAAAGCAGCCGGTGGGGGCAAACCCGTGGGGTAGAGACGGTGCCAGGATCACACCGAGACAGGTCCCGAGCCAGTGCTCGGCTGCGAGCCAGACAAGCGGTTCATGGGGTAAAGATGCTCCGAGAGCACCTCTGGCACACAGCATCCAAGGGGATGCAAATGCTTCCTGCAAACGCTAAAAGCAAAAGATGGGTGCTGGTTTTGCTTTCGAAGGAATATGGAAGGAAAAAAACCAATCCAACTTAATGTCCAGGGTTGTGATGGGAATCCTATAACCTTTCAACTGGGCATGACATGAAGAGCCTTTTCCTGTTGGCCTGGTGCGGTCGGAGGCGAGGTTGGGAAGGGGTTATTATTTCCATCCGTGAGGCAGATTAATTCTGAGGACTTTTAACTTCCCTTGCAAACGGCCTGAATTAATGTTTTAGGATTTTAGTCCCTGCCTCCTCTCGCCCCCCCAAAGGCCAGACCCTGGAAGTCCCATTATGCTCCTGTCAAAGGGGCTATTTCTGGAATTGATGATATGAATGAAGCCTAAAACTCTGCTCTCATTAATGTCTGCAGCTTATCCCGGTGTCACTCCTAAGCTGGTGGGACTCGGTGACACTGCAGGGGAAGGCTGTCATTTCAACCCAATTTTCACATCACATTTGCACAAAAATTTCCAGGCCTCGCCAGCGCTTTCAGCACATTTGTCAAATACCAGCCGCTGTCCCGGCGAGCGAAGGCTTTGCCCGGCGCAAGAGAAATGACTGCGGGTGCTGATGAGGGACCTGATTGTGGCCATGGGCCGTGTGTCCAAACGATGTCTCTTTGCCCCAGAAAACTGGCAGCAGAGCAGAGTCGAGGTGTCATCTGGCCAGATCCGGGCGGTTTGATGCGTTTCTATGGTTGGGGTTTTTTGCAGGATACAGGTTTGCAGCTCCCAGTGCTGCAGGGCTGCCTGGGCATTGGTCCCCACCTTGTCCACAGAGCCCCGCTCCCCATCACGCTGGCTGGGCTTCTGGGGGGTCCCACCCCCTCTCCTGGCGATGGCAGGATGGCATCTTGGAGCTGCTGCTTTGTTGGCACACTGGTATCACTTAGGGAGAGCTGGAGGAGGGGGTCAGGAGAGGAGCTGGAGAGGAGAGAGAGGGATGCAGGGAAGGAGAAGAGGGGGAATGGGAGAAGCCACTTGAGAGTAGCAGAGCACCAAGGGAAGAAAGAAATGTTATTCCCATAGAAGAGAGTATGTCCCTGTAAAGCATCACCAAATGCTGCCCTTCATACCTGGCTTGACCCTTGGTGGCGATGCCCGGCCACCTCAGCGAAGGGACCTCCATCTCTGGGGATGGGTGATGCTGTAGGACGGTGGTGCCCACTCTCCCCACCCCCAGGCCGAGGAGCACACGGGGAGCAGTGTGTGAGCTCCGGCTCGGCTGAGAGAGCCGGGGCTGCTGATGGACCGAGCATCGTGCTCCCCGTCCCCTTGGTTGCTGCTGCCCTTGAGCAACAGCTTCCCATTTAATTCACTTGCTGGTGAATTTGATCCAAACTTCTGCAACCACATCATAGCAAGTATAATGCAATCTCTTTCTCTTTTTATTATATTAAGCTGGGTAGCGCTGGCTAATTGAATCTGGGGCTCTTGCCTCTTAATTAAGAAAGGTCAGGCTCTGCCGAGCGCGGGCAGGTAGCACAGGGATCGCTCGGTGTGGGAAGGGGGCTGAGGGCTCCTGCTCTGTGCAGAGGCTGCTGTTCGTAACGAGTGAGTGACTTCTGGATAATTTCCCTTTTCTTTTTTTTTTGGTGGAATCTCTGAGCGTTTCGGCTGTCTGTCTTGACCAAATTAATGGTAAAAATGTGGTCAGCAGGTGACCCTGAAAAGCGGGGACTCTGCCACCCATGGGATGGAGTAAGTGGGGTGATCACCTTCTGTGTGCATGTGAACCCCATTATTCACTGTTTTTAAAAATCAGCCCTACGCTCCCTGCCTGCTTGGCACGAGGAGGGGGTAAGACTCCCCCCGGGGCAGCTCCACTCCCTGCAAATATTTATCTCATGCAAAATGGGCTTTGGGCTCAGCTCAGCACCGGGGCGAGAGGCCGTGGCAATGCCACCGCTGCCCCTCGTGTTTGGTGTCACCTCCTTTCCTTAGCTGCTGGCCGAGGACCAGCATGGTCCCTGGTGCTTCCCAAAGCCCCGTTGGTTGCCCCTTTGCTGCCCGCACAGCAGCAGCAGCGAGCGGCATTCAATAAAGCACCTTCTGCTTTTGCTAATTGAAGAGTTTCCCTTTGTCAGCCTCTCAGCTCAAAGGAGGGTCGGTACAAAGCGGTAGCCATCAGCACTTTGTGTGCCTCTGAAAATCCCATTAGCAGAAGAAAGAGCTTGAAGTTTCATTCAGCTGGAAAAAAAAAAAAAGGCAAAAAAATAAAATAACCCCCCCCAACCTTCTGATCTCTCAGCTGCACATTAACATACTGCCCTTGGCACTGCCAGAGTCCCCGTCCTGGGAATATTTAATCAGAGTGAAGCGTTATATTGGACTGAAATGTATTTGCTTGAGGGAGCGATATGCTGATAAGTGGGTCTGCGGTGAAAGCTGGGGGAAGAAAAACCTGCCATCAGCAAGTAAAATCCCTTCCCGCTTTCCGGGTCCCCCCCCCTTCCCCAGGCTGTTTTCCTGCCTGTGGGATGTTTGTTCCCACAAGGGGAGTTGGGGTGGGAGGGCAGGGACCAGCCCTGGGCTGGGGGCATGGACAGAGCTGGGGGGGTGGGATGGGGGGGCCATGTCTATGCAGGCACCCGTGCCAAGGTGGGGAGCACTGGGGCTCTAGGCAGGTGGGTGCTGCTGCCTGCCTGCCTGCACTGGGGGGACCCTCTGGTGGGTGCAGCCCTGGCGCTGGTCCCCCCATCTCCCTCCCAGCTGCTTCTTGTTCCCTGTGTGCAGCAGGTTGTGGCATCTCGGGGGGGCTGCGCTCTCCTGGCTACCCTCCGCTTGCAATTAGTCACTGGTGCCGGTGCCAGCATGCTAATGAGCATCGACGGGCACCCATGGTTTTGCCATCTGTGGTGTGCCGGGGGAGGAGACATCGGTGCCATCCCATGCTGTTCCACCCATCTCAGCCACTGCTCAGCTCTTTGTGTGGGTCTGCAGTGAGCGTGGGTCTGCTCATCTGCCTTGGGTGGGTGTTAGGGCTGCTCTAGGTCTTGGAGAGGCAGGAGGTGAGGTCAGAGTGTCTCCAAGCAGATGCACATCATGGTTGTGTGTCCATCTCTGCTTGCTGAGGAGCTCACGGTGCCCAGACAGCATCCAAGCAGCTGCCTGCGGTGACAAAAGCATCACCCAGGTCCCGTGCCCAGCTGAGATGGAGCCCGTGGAGGAGAGCCAGGCTCAGCACAGGGTCTTCCCCAGTGCCACGAAAGATTTTACATGAAGTGCTGCCTATCTGGGGAAGCATCCATCTGTCTCTGCAGCTTTTGACCCAACAAAGCAGGCTGCTCCCGAGCCTCCTCGCTTCCCTGCTGTGTATCTCGCACAGCCCTTGCAGGCGCACCCTCCTCTCCCCTTTGGGACCTTACAGGGGTATTTTTTTTTTTAAAATTCTTTCTATGTTCTCAAGGGCTTTGCAGTTCCTCACTGGCAGAGCCGTGGACGCGGCTGGCTCTGCAGAGGGATGCTTTCCAGCCCCCCCAAGCCAGGGAACGCTCGTGGATCCCCCGCAGCTCCTGCCCCCTCCTCCAGCCTGCCTTCCGCGCCTGCCCCCGCAGGACTATATTTGGGCTAAATATTCCAGCCCGTAGCCCCGACCTGACAGTTGGAATGTCTATCCCGATATCTTGTAAACATTTCTTCCGATTAAAAGATCCAGATTGCTGGCGACCAAGCCGTGACTCAGCCCCATGTGACTTCCCAGGAATTCGCCCAGGATGGGCGGCAGGAGCTGCCAGCTCCAGCCCCGCGCGCCCGGCGGGGAGGCACCTGCTGATTCATCCTCACCTTCTTCTTCTCCAGCCTGATAACGCTACAGCACGGGCTCCCAAACACCACCCTCTACCGTGTTGCAGCGAAAGCTCTTGTCTGACAAGGGCCACGCTTATTTTCCTAGAGCCTGGAAGCTGCTGCCGGCGCCCAGGCAGGAGCGTGGCTCCGGCTGCCTGCGGGTCGCGGCAGCCGGTGGGATGTTTTCCATGCCAAGATAACCCCGGCACCATGTTGCACCAGCTCCTGGGTTTCACATCTCTCTGCCCTAGGCAGTTGGGATTTGGCTGGAAATTCCTCCTGGAAGGTTGCGAAAAAATTTGGAGCCAGGTTTGAACCATCGCTATGAGGATTTGCTGCAGCAACTTTATTCTGCCCCAAAAGTAACAGCATCCCAAGTCTGTTCTGGCAGCTCGGCTCTTTAAAATTGCAGCAGTTGGGGCAGGGGATGGGCTCTGTTGGCTCTCGCAGTCTTAAGGTTTTTAGGCAGTCAGTTAATGGTTTCGACGGTCTTAATTTGGAGTGGAAATGAAAAGTTCAAGCAGTGACTTCAGGGTAACGCCCCTTGGGTAAGCTGTGACATGGTTAATAGAAAATTGTAATGTTGTTAAAGTGCTTTTCCGTAAAATGCCAGAAGAGGAAATTAACAGTGTGGGTTCTTTCTTTTCCTAAAAGTTGATATCGTTCTTTTAATTTAATTTTTTAATCCATTACATCAGCACTCAGCACTTTCACCATGCGGCTTTCATTTTATGGCAGTTTTCGCATTAGCTGTAGCCCCTGATGTCAGCGTGGGGACAACACACCGTGGGTTTGCTGTGCGGGTATCTAAATGGCAGGCAAACTCTCCACGCAAAACCAGATAACTCTAACCTGGAGAAGCTGGCGTGTGCCTTGCTTTAAAGGCCAGAACGACCTTTCTGATTCAGCGGTGGCTGCTCGCGGATGGTCGTTTGGGTGCTCCATTGCTTCCTTGACGGGGTTGCCATGCAGGTGGTTCGAGAGGGTGAGCATGCTGGTGATCCTCCTCAACTGCGTGACGTTGGGCATGTTCCACCCCTGCGAGGACATCGCCTGCGACTCGCCGCGCTGCAGGATTCTCCAGGTATGGACACTGCTTTTAACTTAACAACAGCCCCAGGTTGATGGGGAGTGGGAAGGACCGAGCTGTGGCAGAACTGGCTCCAGCCGTGGTGGAGGTACCCTGGGGTGGCTGGGTCCTGCCTGCACCAGAACTTAAAAAAAGGTTGATTTTGGTGCTCGCATGTGAACACACGGTGTCATCAGGCAAAGCCCCTGCCAGGCTGTGCTGGCTCCAGCGTAGCCAAGCCTTGCTTGGAGTGCTTGGGGAGGGTTAACCGTCGAGTTTGCAGTGAAAGCAGAGCCCAAAATATACTTGTCCCTTTACCCCAGTGCTGTTGGCCAGGCTGAGTCGGGAGAAAGACACAAGGCTGCTCCCAGCACTGCCTCTGCCCAGGGCTTTTAGCCGTCGATGGTGCAAAAGGAGATTTTGTTGGACTTGGGTCTCTAGTTCCCTTCCCCAGTGTAAGTGTGCAGCGATGCAGGAGCATCCCTCCTCTGTGCCTTTCTTTTCCAGAGCTTCGACGATTTCATCTTTGCCTTCTTTGCTGTGGAAATGATTGTCAAGATGATCGCGCTGGGGATTTTTGGGAAGAAATGCTACTTAGGAGACACGTGGAACCGCCTGGACTTCTTCATCGTCATCGCAGGGTAAGCTCTGCGTGACGGCTCCCTGCGTGTCTCTGTTGTCATTTGTGGCACCACTTGGCAAGCGTCGGATTTGGGGGAGTGGCTGGTTTGCGGTGGCGAAGGCTGGGGACTTGCTGGGCATCGGTGCTGTCGGCATTATCCATCCTGGCTCCGTGGTGGGGATCACTGCCCGGACCGCAGCGGTCCCTCTGGTCCTCTCCGTAGCTGGAGGGAGAGCTGACGCTCAGCTCATGGAGGAGGGCAGGGCAACAAAAGCTGTTTGTAGTGGATTTTGGCCAGCCCGCGCCCTGGGGCTCCTCGCTGGGTGATGGGCTCAGCTCTTCCCCTCTGCGGCCCCGCTGGTGGTTTTGGTTTCCATCAGGCAAAGTGGTGGCGAAGCAGGCGGCTGGGAGCACGGAGCGGCGTGCCAGGGAGGATAGTTCAGTGAAATGTGCATGATTGCCCTCGTTATTATACTTTTCTTTTTTAGTGAGGGAAAGCGACCAAGTTTGCCTTTTTGAGTGTTTTCCTTTCAGAGGCACCTGGTTTGAATTAAAGGCTCTTCCAGCACCCGAGAGTCTCCTGGCGGAGGCTGGAAATCCACATGAAAAGTCCCTGGCCCCCGGCCAGCGAGCTGAGTTTCTTTGACACACGAATCGCTCACCGGCCCTCGCCTCCCCTCCCTGCTCCAAGAGCCCAAAAACCTTTGGGACAACAGTGGTTTTTTCCTCTTTTGATAGATCAAATTTACTGGATTTTCCTGGAAAAGAGCAGGGGACCCTCCCAGTTGGGCTGTTTCCCTGGCGTGGGTTTGGTGTGTCCCAAGAAGGAGCAACACCTTGGTGGGCTTTGCTTATGGTCCATAAGGTCCGTGCTGGCCCCGTAAGGTCATGGCAGACATCTCTGCTAAGCAGTTGGGAGAACCAAAGCAGTGGCCCAGTAAAACCAGTAAGGAGGTGCCAGGTGTACCAGCACATCCTTGGCCTGGGAAACTCATCGCCATGGGGTGCTGCAGAGGCCAAAAGATGGATGATGGCTCAGACAGGAGGCAGAGATAGAGAGCAGAAAGGCCAAGAGCTGTAACTGTCCCCTCTAAACCCATCTTCTGCAGGAGGTCACAAGCTCATGCTTTGCAGCTGCACCAACCTCTGGCTCCTTGGGTTAGGAGAGGGCTCAGTTTCCTCCTGAAGTTTCTGAGCAACATTAAGGGCTTCAGCAATGGGACATTGGACAGGGTGGGACCCTGGGTCTGACCGGCTCTGGGAGGGTTATAAACATCAGCAGCATGACCAAGGGCTGGAGCCTGCTAAAGCCGCCCTGTGTATTCTTTATTTCTTATACTGGAATTGTGATGAACAACCAGACCCAAGCAAGGCCAGGTATCCCACCTGGGGAGGCTCAGGGAGGCATGGTGGTGGGTGCTGGGCTGCTTCCAGCTCTACTGCCCTGGGGTGCTCCTGCGTTCCCCTCCCAGCCCAAGCCTGTTGAGATTGCAAAGTGTTTGGAGCCAGAGTAGAGTTGTCCTTGATGTGCTTCTATAGAGAACTCACCACGATGGGACCTCAGTCTAGAGGGACATCAGCGGAGACTGTCCTAATTCCCACTGCTAAAATATATCTGTTCTTTGCCTAAGCATCATCCGATCTCCTGCCCACCTGGATGGACATTTGGGTGTGTAAGAACCACCTCCTTCCTGGGCAGAGGACAGAGTGGCATCGACCCCCCCTCTGATGCAGCCGCCTTCCCGCAGCCCCCGTGCGCAGAGACATTTATTTGCTGCAGAGGTTTCGCAGCCTCGCAGCTTGACCGCTCCCGTGACTCCTGCCAGGTCGGCTTTGCCTCTCGCTAAATGATGGGTCTTTCCTTCGCCTGCATGAATTGTTCCCATCTGGGCCCCATCAAAACCAATTCAGCTGACAGAGGATCGAATGGGATTTAAATGCGAAGCGGAGCCTCTCCTCCCCCAGTGCCTGCTCCCTCTGCTCCCTTTCGCACCCTTGAGCTCTCCTCCAGCCCTCTCCCGTCCATCCTGGGGTGCTGCATCCTCTTGGGAGCATCACTGCTGTCCTGGAGGCTCCCTCAGCTGTCCAGGGAAGCCAAAGGGGCTGCAGGAAAAGAGCCACTTTAAGGGACACAAGAAAAAGAGCCAAAATAAGGGACCCAAGCCTGTTACTAGACTCAAGATGTAGGTAAAAAAACACTGTAAGAATAAGACAAAAAAAGCACTCCAGGGTCAAATCCCAACCATAGAATCATTGAATGGTTTGGGTTGGAAGGGACCTTAAAGATCATCTAGTTCCAACCCCCTTGCCCTGGGCAGGGACACCTCCCACCAGACCAGGTTGCCCAAAACTAGATGGAGGGAAATTCCTCCAGTAGCCCCCGAGTGCAGCTCTGTGGTTCCCAAAGGGGGCAAATTACCCTAATGAGCATCCAGACCACGGTGCGAACAGCAGAACTCAGGAGGAAGGGATGAGCTGAGCTCAACGTGGAGGCATCTTCCATCTGAGCTGGGTATGTGATGTGGGGAAAGGGGCCGGGGCTGAGATGTGGCCCTGGAGGAGGGTGTGCGCTGGGGCGATGCTCAAATCCCCTCTGTATTTGCTAGATACTCGATAAAGGGCTTCACTTTTTTATGCAGGTCTCACATAAGGGCTTCAGACAGGTTCCTCAGTGAAATGACAGGAGAAGAGAACCCCAAACGAACATTTTGATGTGACCCTGGTGACCACAGCAAAGCAGCTCTGCTTCTGCCTTCCTGTTCTTTTCCTCCCCATTTTCATGCAAGACACAGGAGGAGGGGGGCAGCAGGACAGCGTGGGCTCCCCGGTGCCCGGCAGGTCCCTGGGATCCTGCTTCCCTGCCGCTTCCCTCTCTGTGGGCTGCAGAAAGTGATGGCAGGGGGAGAGGAGAAGCAGCAAACGGTGTCTGTGGGGCATCAAGTGGGGCAGGCACGTCGTGCTGGGGGGCACGTGGGACATGCTGTCTGCTCCCACGGGCAGACCTCCCCATAGAGACCTTTCTCAACCACCACCTGTCTAGGAGAAGCTTCCAAAAAAACCCTCCCAGACCCTGTGGCATTTCATCTTCCCCATTCCTTGAGAAGTTTCAGGACCTGCCAGTGGTTGAAATCATAGCGAAACCATATTTATTTTTTTTTTGGGTGTGTTTGCCCCGAGTCTGCTGCTTGCAGAGGGCTGGGAGAGCCGCTCGGGTGCTGTGCTCGCTCCCGCCGCGCTGCCGGCCACTTTCGTGGCATGCCATTAAGTACTTCTCAGCTCTGTTTAAACTGTCCAGACCAATCTCATGAGCTCATGGAGAGTAAATGACTTCTTTGTGACAATGTAATGCAATTAGCGCTAATTGTAGAGTGTGTAATGTCTGCAACACATCTCTGTAATTACAGTAAAACTTGCTGGGGATGAGAATAGCGCTGTATTATCAAAACTCAGCTTAGTGAAACATGGCTTTGGCTGTAGGTTAAGGAGTTGCATGGGGAAAAGGGAAGGAAAAAAAAAAGTGATGAATGACATAATTATGTTGTGTTATTTTAAAGAAGAGGATTTGGGGAGTTAGCTTTTCAGAGAACACTTGAAGGTTAACGGGCGTCGCAAGCCAGCTCTCAGCCTCTAAAGACGATTCAATACGATTTCGACCTCTCCGAGCACAAAGACAAAGATGTATCAAGGATGAGCACTTGTTTACATCCAAGAATATGCAGAGTCATTTATAGTTTAGGCTCTGGCTGGTGAGCTGGAGCTGTGGGACAGAGATGTGCTGCTTTGGGACTCAGCACCCCCTCTGCCTCCCCCTCCTCCAGGCAGGGAGCTCTTCTCCCGTCGGTCTGCAGGAAGAGGGTGGCCACAGGTTGAGATCCACCTGCTCCTCAGCTGGAGCCATCCCCATCCCCAGCTGCATTCTTGTGGTCCCACCAGCTTGTTTTGATTTTGGCCGGGTGAGGACTTCCCCGAATCTCTGCATCCCAGTGGATTGAGTTTTGTGCTTTAAACCGTCCTCCTCAAAAAAAAAACAACCAGCAAACCCAAAACAACAATGGTTAGTTGTTTTCCCAGGAGAGAGGCTTTAAATCAGGGGATAATTTGGTACGACAAGAACTTACAGGGTTCCTCTCTGCCCTCTCTAGACACAGGGTCACGCAGAGCTCCGGATCCGTGCCTGTGCTTCTGCTCCTCTCCGAGCAGGGCTGTGCATCATCCCCTGTTTGAGTTGTGTGGGTCTGCTCTCACTCCGGGCTCCGTCGGTTGTTTGGCCAAGTCTGTGGAGTTTGTGCTTTGCTCATTGTAATGGTTAACAGGCCTCTTAAAAAACTTCGTAGGAAAGTTAAACGCTTCTGGAATATTTTGCTTACAGTGTGAGACCAGCCGGGGCTGGAGGTGGTTGGCAGGCTGCTGTCTTCAGGAACACAGACACCGTTTCTTTTTCTCTTTGCTTCCTGAACACTTCTTCTAATGTGTGTTATCATTTTTTCTCCCTCTGTTGAAGGCTGTATTAAAGAGGTAGCTCCGCTGAAGCCTTCATAAACAACACTTAAGGATGTCTTGCTCCCTCCCGGTTTTGAGTGCTGAATTTCAGGGATGAAACATGCTGCAGGAAGCCTTGCTGTATTCTTAGATAACAGGAGTGAAAGGGATGCCGCAATCCCCAGTTCCATCCCTGCTCCATCTAAACCTGGATGGTTTCTGAAACGCTCTTTAGCTCAGAAATGGGGGTGAGGCGAAGCTGCCAGACTGATCTCCGCGGGGAGCCGTGATCCTGTGGCCGCAAGGTTCCTGCTGGGTGCTTTGGGTGAAGCTTCCAGCGTGTGGCCTTCACCTCAAAGCCCCGTTTGCTTCACAGGCAGGCAGGGCTCCTCTGAAGGGCACTTTGTCTGCGTGAAGCTGATCAAGGGCTGTTTCAACTCTATGGTTCAGAGATGGGGAAGAAAGAGCTGACATGGGGCTGCCCACGGGAGTCCCTGCTGTGACTGCGGGCAAAGGCTGTTCTTCCCCCATGAATTAGTCCCTTCATCCCTTAAAAACAAGCAAAAAAGTAGATAAAATAACAGAGAGACAGGGATGAATGTTGCTTTTTCATCCCCTCTGCCTGCCTGTATTGATCCTTCTCGCCCCGAGGAGCAGCACCTTGGAGACGTGGCTGCGCGGTGCCCTCTGCGCTGCCCGGGCACCCTGAGCGCCGTGGGGTAATTGCCCGTGTAAGTGGCCGATTTGCACACGCAATTACCCAATGTGCAATCACAGCTGCAGCCCCTTTGAGCTGCAGTGAGAGCAGCACCAAAACCTTTCCCAAGAGCCTGCCCCTCTCCGGTGCTTTTTCGGGACGGATGTAAGTGTCCTGGAAACCGGGAGCCTCCTCCTGGGAACCTGCCGCATCCCGGTTAATCCTGAATTCGGTGCTCTTTGCTCCGAGCAGAAGTGGCAGAACCACATCAAGCAGATACTCGTGATCACAAACCTCCGGGGGTTCAAAATCTGGGGTCGAGCTTTGCAATTTGGTGCCTTAAATTACTTTTTGGAGGATGAAAAGCAGCCGAGCCCTGGGGCTGGTGAAGATGCTCTCTGCTGCCTTACCCCAGCCTTTGCAACCTTCCGAGCAGAGCATCCCGAACAAGCCGCGTCCCTGACTCACATCAAAACCTGCTGGGTAAAAGAAACCCCTCTGCAGCCTCCCTCGCAGCTGAGCTGACTCAAACCCACCTGTGAAAAGCCTTGTTTTTTGAGGTTTTCGGACTTCTTTTAAAGAGAATTATTTCGTTTCTTTCAGTTCTTCAGGTGAACTTGCTGCTGCTTCAAGAACCTCATTAGTCAAGTGTCCTGCCTGGGACACACGGTGTGGCTGGATCCAGCAGGCTGCAGAGTTCACGCTCCCTCCAGTGCTATTCTTTTTATTCCATTCATCTTGATTAAAATGACTATTTTTTAAAATTAAGCAACACCCCCGAATGTGGTGGGACTCGCGAGGCTTAAAAATCAAAAGTGGAGCACGGCAAAGGCGGCGAGGGCCGGGAGGAAATTTCATTCCAGCTTTCTGAAGATACAGTGCCGCCTCAATAATTTCCCCTTGTCTTTTCCAACACCAAGTGGCTTAATATCATCCGCTGATTGCTGCGCTGTGTAGATAAAGGGTGCCTGGATGCCCAGTTTTGGAAACCTTTTAACGCTGAATAAATCTGAGCCTATCTCTTGCCGGCAGGGAGCGGCTGCTCTGCTTCTGCGGGCAGAGGGGTGGGCAGCTCCCGGGGATGCTGCCCTGCCTGCAGGCACTTGGTCACGTCCCCTGGCTGTGAGGCACCCCCAGCACCCAGCTGTGAAAGGGAACAGCCCAAGTTTTCCTTAGAAAGCGCCCTCAGCACAAATTTGGTGGCTCCGATGGGTTTTCACAGCTTCTTCTGCTTCCTGAGCAGGAGCGATCCCGGGGATGGGAGCAGAGCCAGGGCTGCAGGGCAGGGTGGGTTGGAGACGTGATGCTGGGTAGGTGTGGGAAGGGCTTTGCTGGCATTTCTGTGCTCTGTTAGAGGCTCACTGGGTAAGAGGAGCCCCTTCAGCCCCTCTTGTCCCCTCCAGAGCTCCTGAGCATCACTTCTGCAAGCTCCCCACTGCAGGCAGGGGTGCTGCCTGACACTGTGCTTATGAGATCCTTCCCAAGGCTTTGGGTTTTATATGAAAGAAACCCCCACGTGCTCCGAGTCTCGCTATCTCCAGGGAGAACAGGAATGGATTTCAGCTGCCCGGTCCATCCTCAGCCATCCCTTGTGTCTGTCTGTCTGTCTGCTGAGTCCCGGGAGTTTTCCTGCTCGGAGGAGTGGTTGCCAAAGGTTTGCATCAGCTCTCTCTCTGCATCCCACCACCAGCCCGTTGTACGTCTGGCTCTGCAGATGCTCTGCTTTTATTCTTAGAAAGTCCTAAATATTTCCGCTTTCCTTCTGAATAACTCCAGCGATCGGGGGTTGCTGATCGCTCTGACGAGTCTCAGCATTTGCTGTGAATCCATCCTACTTAATGCTGAGTATTTTTCTGAGCCTTTTTCTTGGCTGGGTACCCGGGTCCGTGGCAGAGGCGCTGACAGGCATCGCGCTTTCCCGTTTGAACAGAAATGACATTTGAGTTGAAGCTTCATCGGGGACTTTTTACACTGCAGATTTTCGGTGCGTAAATGTTATATATGCTGGTAAACGCACCTGTCACCTCGCCAGTTGGTGACATCCTGACATTCACTCTCCCTGGGCGTCTTCCCTTGCCAGGGATGTGGATTGATTCCTCCCGTGCATCTCCTTGCCTTGGGAAGTGACCTTAGAGCTGGGAAGAGGTGGGCTTCTCATTGGACTTGGTCTTTATTAATTGATTTTTATCCACTTTTTCTTCCCCCCCCCAACACCGCGTTCTCTCAAGGCCCTTCAGCTGTTAGTTATCAGCAACGTGTGGATCCTGTAGTCTAGGTCTGGGCTGAGCTTGCAGTGCTGTAACGCTGGTGCTGGCAGCAGAGATAGGAGAGCACCCTCCTGCCCTTGGTCTTGGTGTTCCAGTGTTTGTTCAAGCTGCTGGGTTGTTGGTTGGTTGGTTTTTTAAGTCTTTCAAGTTAATTTTAATTGTTTTTTAATATGTTAAATCTAAATGCATTTTACAACATGCCCTTTGCAGATTACAAGCACACGCAGCTCTGGAAGCGAGTCTAGAGCTGTCATTAGTCAGAAAATGATTTGTCTTGGTGCAAATAACCATATGCTGCTCTGAATTTTGCTGGTAGCCTCTGTTCTAACAATGGATGAAAGAAAAGCTGTATGTTTGACATGGGCTTTTCACCCAAATCCTGCAAACCGTACGAAAATCTTATTTTCAAACAACAAGTGAAACTTGAGAACCATTAAATGCAGGGAAATTGTTGACCCTCTCCTTACTGCAGTCAAAGCTCACCCAATGCGGTGAGTCCCACGCACCGAGGAAGGAACTGGCTTTGTCCCTAGGGCCAGGTGAACTTTTGTGGACACGCTGCCTTCCTCTCTGGTCAGAGGACGAGAACAAACTCACAACATCCACATGTGTCTGTCCCACATTCATATTCTGGGACTGCCCCGTGGCTGTGGGAGTCAGCTAAATACAGAGGAATATGTTCAGGTTATTGTGGTCTTAGATATGGTTGATCGTCATCGCCCTCATTAGAGCCTATCAAGAGAAATTAGATAAAGCATCACTGCAACGAGTATAGAGTTGTGTATTTGGGGGCTAGGAAGACAAAGTCTTCTCCACGCCAGGTGCTCCTCACCTGCTGGTGGCTGGGATGGAGGAGGGTGTGTTTGACTGATCACAACAAGAGCAGAAACCTCCAGCGTGCTGGAGCCATGGCAAAGCTGACACAGCACTGATGAATCCTGCAGGATTTCCAGTGGGGAGGGAGGGGGCAGCACTGATGCCTTTGTGCAAGGCGCCGGCAAAGCCTCTTCCAGAAGTCTGATGTCTAATCAGGTACAATTAATTCAGGCCAGGGCTGGTGTGGAGAAAGGCTGTGATTGGGAAGCAGAGAGCCTGTCTTTGAGATGGGGCTGGAAGAGCTTGGTTTGTTTGGCTTTGCAAAATCAAGGCTGAGAGGAGATGTGATTTGTCCTCTGTAAATATATCAGGTGAGTAAACACCAGGGACAAAGAGCTATAGAAACTACTTAAAAGACAGTGCTGGCATAAGAACAAATGGATATGATCTTGTCCTGAATAAATTCAGGCTGGAAGTTAGGCTTCCAACCAGCCAACTAACTTTAAGATGGAACTTGATAATTTTTGGAAGAGATTAATATCCTGTGGTTACCCATGGCAGCGGGAGGTGGGCTGTGAGGCAGCCTCATGGTCCTCTTCCTTCCCTTTGCCTGGCTCTGCCTCTTCAGGAATGGTTTTGGGCAGAGCTCTTGTGTTTTCCCATGGCTGGAGAGCAAAGTCCTGGTGGTGACAAGACTGATGGCAAAGGTGCCATGATCAGGGTGAGTCGGTGTTGGGGGACCCCAGGGACTTGCAGCAGTCCAAGCGCAGCCTCAGACTAAGACATGTGAAGGTTGTGCCTCAGTGCCCTGAGCTGTGAAATAACCCCATCAGGCACAGTGTAGGAGGTTCCTTGGTCCATGTTTGCCCCATTTGTTATCTACAAGTGTTATCAGTTTTGATTTGTTTGCTTGCCCATCCGCCTGAGTCCCACCTGCCAATGATCTCTGCTGGGCAGAGATGGCACAGCTCAGTGTCCTGTGCTGTGTCCCAGATTTGTTAGAGTGTCTGTACAATTGTTGTTAAAAACAGGGATGTGTCTGGGAATTGCCTTCCCGGAGTGTGCAGGGCCTTTCAGAAGCTTCTGCCCTGGACCTGTACAAAAACAGTAACTAAAGCAGATGAGAGAGAGAGAAGATCTGTGGCTGTGTGAGCTGGTGTATCATGTTCTCACGCGTTGACTTTACTCTGATACGCAAACAACCCTTAATTAATTCCTCTGGCAAACTTTCCTGATGGGAGAGATGCAGTAGCAAGTCCCCCTGTGAGCGGTTGGCATATAATGTTTGATTTATAATGTTTGATAATCTAACATTTCTCCAGAAGATCCTTGACGCTGCTCTGTATTCGTGTCTTTCGCAGGATGCTGGAGTACTCCCTGGACCTGCAGAACGTCAGCTTCTCGGCGGTCCGCACCGTCCGCGTCCTGCGGCCACTCAGGGCCATTAATAGGGTCCCCAGTAAGTTGGATTCTTATTCCTCCCAGTCGATGCAAGTTCTTTATATCTGCGCCCTAAACATGGAAAAGCGAACACAGATACTTCCCGTTGCAGCTCAAGCGTTCACCCAAGCCTGGTAGCGCGAGGTCCTACCACCGCTTTCTGGTTTCCAGTGCCTGGCACTCTCCTACCTTTAAATAATATTCCTTTTGACACCTGTGGGATCAGAGATGAGCCACCAGTCAATAAGATATCCAGCACTGTCTTCAGATACCTGCCTTTCTCATCTGAAGAGGGTCTTAGGAGGCTGCTAAGGTGAAGGGATGGAGGTGATAGGGATGGACTGGGCCAAGAGTCTTTGTCAGGCAGCACAGGGAGAGGGGTCTGAGCAACGCCGCTCCCACCCTCCCTGTGCTACCCCATCCATTCCTGGAGAAATTGGGGTGAGGAGCCTCCTCTTGGAGCATCTCTTGCTCTAATCCCCAGAGCTGGTCTGTACAGCAAAAATCCCCACCGCCTCCAAAGCAAGCCTGGGTGGGATGGGAGAAGACTATTCAGTCCTGGTTTATCAGGTCATGCATGAGGATCTCAGACCCCACCTTCAACAGCAAGGGGTGTCATTGCCTGCTCCTGCATGGCAGCGGGCGATGGCAGCCCAGTCCTGAGCTGCCCTCTCAGGCGCTGTACATATCAGGTGGGTTAAGTGTAAGTACAATGAAATGCATCAGAAACATTATTTTCCTGGTCCTACAATCCTGGGTATTGAATCCAGCATTGTTTTAGCCAAATTAAATCTGAGTCTGAACTCCTCTGTCTGAACTAGCCCAATGCCCTGATGAGAACTAATCACCTTCAGTTCTGTCTGCCGATGCTGGAGGTGCCTGGGCTCTATTTATTTTTCTGGTCCTGACTCTTGAACTTTATCTGGCTTTGCTGCTGCTGTTGCTGCTGTTTCAATCGTTACAGCAGCTTCAGAATCCTGTTTGCGATGTTTTTTTTAATCCCCACTGCTGAACTGATGGATGGCTGAATTTATCCGCCGCTGTCTAACTGGGGATGTAATTCGCTTAATGTATTTTGAAATCCCAGGTAATTTATCTTAGCTCCTCTGCAACATGGTTACAATGGGATGGAAACGTAAGGTGGGAAAAGAAAAAAGAGTTTTGTATGATGATAAATGCAGTAACCACAGAAAGTCATTTCAGTTAATTAGGAGTTGACGCAAGGTGGTTGTTCCCCAGTAGAGAAGTGAAAGAAAAACCCTGATAGAGGAGGTGACAGCATCAGGAAGGGCGGGGGGGAAGTCTTCTTGAAGTATCAAAGTAAAGGGTGCAACAGTAAAGCTTTCTTTAAATGAAAATCAATATAAGCAAGTGAGAGAATGCAGAAGATGGGGAAGGAAGGAGAGCGAGAGATGAGCAGAATATTACAGAGACGTCAGATGAAATCAATTTTTTTGTGTGTAAATGTCAAGTTGAAGTCACCATCAATTTGTCTTTGTTACAGAACTGGCTGTTCCTGAACTTGTGAGAATTAACTGCCAGAGAGAGTCCTGTATTTTAAGGAAGAGAGGGGATTTAGGGTAGATGAGGGGAATTAGGAAGAGAAGGGAATTTTAATATATAGAGTGGGGAAAGAAATACATCTGAGCAAGGGAGAACATCAGAGTTTGGTCTCAGGGAAGAAAGGAGACATATAATTGCTAGAAAACTTTAGGAGAAGAGAACTTGAGATGAGGAGTGAAGGGAGAGAGAGGAGAAGGGAAGGTAGGTTGTGTGCCCAGGAGCAGGGCATGGATGAAGGGAGTATCTCAGGGGCTTTGGGGAAAAACCAGAGGGGACTTGGGAGCTGCAGGTGTTTACAAGCCATGTGTGGGTGACAGGGACAGCGGATGGGAAGGCAATGTCTGTCAGTGGAGGGAGAGATATGGATGGGAAGGAAAAGGTCAGGAGGACGATAGCTGGAATAAGAAAATTCAGTATGGACTTTTCCTCTTTGCTGATCTCTTCCTCTTCTCCTCAGGTATGCGCATTCTGGTGACGCTTCTTTTAGACACACTGCCCATGCTGGGGAACGTCCTCCTTCTCTGCTTCTTCGTCTTCTTCATCTTCGGCATCGTGGGAGTCCAGCTGTGGGCAGGTTTGCTCAGGAACCGCTGCTTCCTCCCCGAGAACTTCAGCATGTGAGTCTGCACAGGCAGCAGAAGTGTCTCTCCAGTTCAGGCCAGTCTGTCCGTCCAGGAGGCAAGGATATCCTCCACTATCCTCCTGGCCTTCTGTAAATGCTCCCTGCTCCTAAATGCCACCACAACTCCTGCTCAGGCACGCACGGCCGGAACAGATCGAGCTGTGACAATTTGCCATTTGAGTCCTGCAGGACTGTCCTTAACCCTCAGCTGGCACTTGGGAACCTCTCTGATTGATAAGAGCCTCCAAAAAACCCTGAGCGTTAGAGTTCAGGCTTTCTAAATTCAGCATATCATTAATGTGTGACCTTTTCTGCATTTGTTGAGACGTTGAGGTCTGAATCCCTTTCAGCAGCTGGTGGGGTTTCTTGGTACGGCATTTGTAGTCCCACCTAAATCCCAGGGAAAGCTGATGGAGCTGCCATACATTTCAGGGTGCTAAATCCTTTTCAGTCTCAAAGCAAGAGATAGTTCCTGTCCCAAAGTGTTATTTTGCACAGCTCCCTGGATTTTAAGGCCAAGAGGACTGTTGTGATCAAATGGGGGTTTTGTAGCACCCAGTTTCCTGGCCAGCCAGGAATGTTTGAACAGTGGTTGAAATATCTGTCTGTTCTGGGAGTGGCAGCCTCTTTCGGACCAGGATTCCCATACCTGTTCTCCTAATTACCTGCCTTTTTCCACCACCTCCCTCCCTTTGAATACTAGGAGAACGCCTGGTGACCGCAAGCCCTTGATGGCTTCTCTGCTGAGCCCTGGTGCTCCAGGCTGATGCTCAGTTATCTGGTTGTCTTCACATATGGCAACTGTACTGCAAACATTGCCGTGAGCTCAGAACCAGAGGAAAATGCCAACCTTTTGGGCTTCTCACTTGTTATTAGGTGTTATTAGCTGCAAAATAAAAGGCTCCAAAACTCTGTCCCCTTTCCATGGATCGCTTCCAAATGTTAACTCAGAGTTGACCTGGCTAGATCCACAGCAGGATGGAGAAGTCCTGCAAGCTCAGAGTCTCTCACTTGCACACAGCAGGATCATAGAATGGTTTAGGTTGGAAGGGACCTTAAAGATCATCCTGTTCCAACCCCCCTGCCCTGGGCAGGGACACCTCCCACTAGACCAGATTGCTCAAAACCCCATCCAACCTGGCCTTGAACAACTCCAAGGACTGTGGCTAGGCTGGGTCTCAGGTCTGGAGCTGACACAACACAACTTTTATCCTCTCCCAAGGATCTCCTAATCAACTGTCACCCCTCTTGTAGGTGGTGCCCTCGAAGGGCAGTTGGGAGAGTCATTACCAGGGCACGTCCCTGTTAAGTAAATGACAGGAGAGCCAGGGGACTGCTTTGCTGCTGGGTAAATCCAATAGAGCCACAGGTTTGGGTGCTGTTTAATTGAGCCAGAATTCCAGGGGTTTAGATAAGCTTTGGAGGGTATTAAAGGCAATTCTGCAGGAATTAACCAGGCTGAACTAGGCTTAAAAATATCTTTGCAAGCTTTAGCGGGAGCCCTGGCAGCATTAAGGAGATAGCTGTGTGCAGAGCAAGAAGCCAGTTTCTGGCCGGCCATGGGTTGTTTCATCTCCCTGAAGAGTGTTTTTGCCTGGTTTTCTATAGTAAAGCCACCCTTGGAGGGAATTTAGAGCTTATGTATGGGCTGAACAGGCACTGTGAAATGCAGATGAAGGCCCTGTCTCTGGTTTTTAGGAAGCTTGGGAGGTCCTTGTACATAGAGTCTCCATAAGCCATTCTCAGCATCTTCAGGAGGACGGGAGATACAGGAGCTTAAACTGACTGATTTTCATCTTACTGTATCAAAGACGTGTCAGAGAAGCCCTGCTGGGCTGAATCTTGCTCCTAGTCCCCTAAAGTCAAAGCCAGAGCACTTCCAGCTGGAGTTGCTCTAAGTAATGTCATCAGAGGGGCTGCTGAGTGGCCAAGTGCACTGCCTTAGTTTCCCAAAACCCAGTTAAGGGATATCATTTCACCCAGTGGGGCTGCAGAAAGTCCAAGGGGATCCCTTTTAAAAAAAACAGCTTCAAGATCCAGAATAACAGACGTCAGTCTTTGCTGTTACAGCTGTTACCTTGCCAGACTGCCTGCAGTCGGTGTGCAAACCCCAGCCCTCTCTGGACTCTTTCAGCCCCTACACGGTGGATTTGGAGCGATACTACCAGACGGAGAACGAAGACGAGAACCCTTTCATCTGCTCCCAGCCCCGGGAGAATGGGATGCGCTACTGCCGAAATATCCCGACGCGGCGGGAGGAGGGTCTCGAGTGCACCCTGGATTATTATTCCTACAATGACACCACCAACACCTCCTGTGTCAACTGGAACCAGTATTACACCAACTGCTCTGCCGGGGAGCACAACCCCTTCAAGGGAGCCATCAACTTCGATAACATTGGCTACGCCTGGATCGCGATATTTCAGGTGAGCCCTGTCTGCAAAGTGTTACAAGGTGGGCGAGCAGCCGGTCGTGCCACCCAACATGTTCGCAGGTGCTGTGTAATCACGCTCCTGGGGGCTATTTTGCACCAGCAAGCGTTTACACAGCAGTGCGCGGGTGCTCAAAATGCCAGTGACACAATTTGATACCACCTTTGAAGACGCCTTCATCTCACGTGCATGGACAAAACCCCAGTCTCCAAACTGGGTGCGCAGTGAGACCATCCTGATGTGGAGCAGAGCCTAGAGAGACTGCTCTTGCCTCTGCAAAGTGCTGTAGTTGTAGTAGGCCTTAGGTCCAGCTGGAAAAGAAAGGCTGGATTCAGCCTGGGCAGCTGGTAACGTGGCTATTGGCATTGGTGGGAGCAGGATTTGGCTCCTCAGTGTCTTGTACTGCACCAAGACCAGGTATGAGGTGTCAGAAATGACCCAGCCAGGAGAAACCTTGCTTGTGCATTTAGTGTTGTACCTGAGCCTTGATGGGTTCGTTTTCCCTTCCTATCTCCACCAGGTCATCACACTGGAAGGCTGGGTGGACATCATGTACTTTGTCATGGATGCACACTCCTTCTACAACTTCATCTACTTCATCCTCCTGATCATTGTGAGTGGCCTTAGGGAAACATGGGGGGACCTCCTGGAATTTGGAGAGGGCAGAGTAGAGTGACCCAGAGGAGCAGGGCAGATAACACAGTGAATATAAAAGCTGAGGTAGAAACCAGACTGCTGGAAGACACACAGTTTCAATACAGCATTGTACTGCAGCTGCATTTTGCTGCAAGCATGAAGGAAGGAAGGAAAGATGTGCTTAAGCTATGGTAGATACACTTCTGTTGCTTCTACTATTTCTCTCCTTGTGCTCCAAGGTCCTCTCTCTTAGTTGCCACCTTGAATTTAAGTTTAAAAGTAGCCGAATTTCCCCTGGTCAGGTTTTGAGCTCTGGAAGGGGAGGAGGCTGCCCAGAAATTCCCCCATATCAAAGAACCCAGCTGGCTGGGTCCTTGGTGCAGAGGGGACATTTCAGGAACACACCCCCAAACTTCAGAGAGAACATTAAGAAAGGAGGGAAGAGATTACTGCCCACAGCCCACCCACACTTCACAGCATCATCTGAGACCACCCACAAAGGAGCCAACAAAGAGTTTCTGTGGGGTGGGCTCCATGATGGGCTTCATCTATGCAAGCAGAATTGTCTACCGTGACTGGCTGAGCTCGTTGTCTAGACTCCCTTTATCATCAAGAGAGAAAAATAGGTGCTTTAAGGGGGTGATTCATCTCCTCCGAAGGTAGACATCCAAAATAAATTAGATGCATTGCAGACTTGATGTGCCTATTTCTCTCTTGACTCTAAAGGATCATTAGGTGCCTCACTCAGATGTAGCTGAGATAAGTGAGATAAGTCCCTTTCTTGCTGTCTAATTGGACTAAGTCCAGCAAAATAGCTGCATGTTGTCCATTAGGCCATTGTGGGGATTTCTGCTCATCTTCAAACCAGGACTCAAACCCTGATGAGAAGGTAGGAGGTCGTTTAGTCCATGATGCTTTTTCTAGTTCATCTATTAGCTTCCCAAAAAAAGAAACAATCCCTTGCTCTCAGCATCCCCGAAATGATGGAGAGGAAGAGCAAGCAGTACTTTTCCAGATGCCGTGCGAATATCGTTAGCGGTGTGTGATAGCCCGTTAGCACGTCAGTAATTCTCTGTGATCCAGGCTGGGCTCTGCAGAAGGCAGAACCTCATGAAACCCTGGTTGGAAATAAAAACCTCCAAGCTGTGGGTACAGACTGCTGATGCCCTTGCGTAACAGTCACCCGCAAATCCCGTTAGCAGGGGAAAGGGATCTGCTCACAAGCTGCCCACACACTGCCAGAAAAAACGCTCCTATCAGGAAGGCTCAGTGCATTCATCGTAATGCCACTAATTGTGATAATTACAACCGCTGTCTGCGGAGAGAGAAAAACACCATCTTAAAAGAGCAAAAGCTTTTTGTCAAAATAATCTTGTCTCATCTTTGATCTCTGACGTCCTCCGTGGAGCACTGGCGTGGGAGTCCCCGGGGCTGGAGCTCAGGGGGTGAGTCAGCCCCTCCGTGGTCCCAGCCGGTGGTCCCCGCTGGGTGACGCAGGGGATGGGGCTGGTTGGGGTTTTCCCCCTACTCCTTGAGCCAGGGCATGGGGTTTGGAGGGGCTGTGGGGTGGGCATGGCCACCCTGAGGTGGCTGATGGCTGTTGTCCCTTTAGGTGGGCTCCTTCTTCATGATCAACCTCTGCCTGGTGGTGATAGCGACGCAGTTCTCTGAGACGAAGCAGCGTGAGAGCCAGCTGATGAAGGAGCAGCGGGTACGCTACCTGTCCAACGCCAGCACCCTCGCCAGCTTTTCGGAGCCGGGCAGCTGCTATGACGAGCTCCTCAAGTACCTGGTTTACATTGCCCGTAAAGGCAGCAAGCAGCTTGTGGAGGTCTACCGGGTGGCAGGCGTGAGGATGGGCTTCCTCACCAGCCCCGCGAGCAAGGCAGGGGCTGACCGGCACGCCGGGAAGCGCCGGAGCAGGAAGAGGTCCTCTGTACACCACCTCATCCACCACCATCACCACCACCACCACCACTATCACCTGGGCAATGGGAACTTGCGGGCGCCTCGTGCCAGCCCGGAGATCAGCGATGTGGAGACCAGCTCGCTCCACAACGGGACCAACCGGCTCATGCTCCCCCCATCGACACCGAACCCCCACGGGGCCCCCAGCGCCGCTCCCAGCAACACCGAGTCTGTCCACAGCATCTACCACGCCGACTGCCACTTCGAGCCGGTGCGCTGCCGGTCATCCCTCCCGCAGCCGGGCCTCGGCTTGCCGAGCCCAGAGGGGATCCCCAAGAACATTGTGGGCACCAAGGTGTACCCCACGGTGCACCCCAGTACCTCCCATGAGATGCTGAAGGAGAAGAACCTGGGGGAGGCGGCGGTGGGTGCCGGGAGCAGCACCTTGACGAGCCTCAACATCCCGCCCGGGCCGTACAACACCATGCACAAGCTGCTGGAGACGCAGAGCACGGGTGAGCCTGGGGCTGGACGTTGGTCTTGGGGTGACCTTGCAGAAATACAAGCTATGACCTAATTTCTTTCTCTTTCTGCATCTTTGCAGGGTTCTTTTCAGTCCATGTTACAGAGAAAGGCGATGGCTTTCCAGGTAAGGCCAGCATAAATCTTCTGACCGATCTAATGCATCTTGTAGCCGAAACCAGGAGAGAGGTTTCAACCTCCCAGACTTCATATTTTCAAGAATCCAAGGGAAATTAACGTTTTCAATGAACTCATTTTCTTTCCCATCCCTATCTCCCCTCCAGACCAATTTATTCTGCAATTACAGGGAACACTCCCCAAATCCCTGCACTCCCAAAATCAGCGAGAACTGAGCTCAGTGACACTGAGCAGAGCTGGAGCCCAGCCTGGCTGCTTCCAAACAGCCACATCCCTTCCTCGGTAAAATGCAGGGGTTGGAGGTGACAGCGTTGCCCACCATTTGCTGCAGAGCTTGGGGGTGGTCACCCAGATCTGAGACCCAGCACATCCCTGAGCACTGCGTAGCTCTGCTCCCCACGGGACACGAGGCTCAGGGAGATCGAGTGTCTGCTCGGCACGAGTGCTCAATGGCAATCGCAGATGCCAAGTATTAAAAATCTGTGATTTGCTCAGAAAGCCTGTAACGGAGCCAGACACCAAATGCAGTTTTCCTGGATCAGGGGTTTCATACCTTCACTGCGAGATGCTCTTTCCCCCCCGACATCCTGAGGTTTGGGAGCTTGGGCCAGTCTAGTCCGATCCCTCTCAGCCTCCAGGAAGCACTTCTGGCCAAGCTTTCCCAGGCAGTCAATGCCTTTTCCACCCCATCGCAGTGGCATTGACCTTTCCAGCCAGGAGCTGTGCAGGGAAGAGACCAAGTCCTGCCCCAGAGCTGCACAGAGACTAAATACACACATCTGGGCTCTGAGTTGGTTTAGTGCTGGGTGTTTTTCATTTGCACTGCCGCTGAGCCTGAGTCAGGAGGGTGCTTTGCAGAGAGCCTCTCTCCTTGCAGCCAGCTGGTGGGGTTTTGGGGGAATATCCCACTGGTATTGTCACCCGGGAGCCACCTGGCAGCTGGGCGCTGCCGTTGAGGGCAGCGTGTGGAGGGGGAAGCCGGTGATTTCGGAGCATCAGCAAACAGCAGGAGCAGGAAAGGAGGCTGCTGGCGGCAGCGCTTCCCGTAATTACATCCCGGAGCCTGCCAGGGCCAGGGGAGCTGATGGCTTTCTCCTGGCCAGAATGGCCAGAGGTATAGTGAGGTGGGCTAGAAGTTCTGAGCTGGCTGCAGTGGACCAGTGGGCAGCAAAGATGGCTTTGTAACCGAGGAGAAGGTCCTGGGGGAGCCCAGGTTTTCGTGGTGTTCTTTAACCCAGCAGGAGCCCTTTTCCCCTCAGGAAATGTCTGTCATGTCCAGGGCAACAGCTTGGTGCTAACGGTGATGGGGGGTTGCTCCTGTGGTTGCCCGCACTGACCCACTGGCGTTTCAGGTCCCTGCCAAAGCTCCTGCAAGATCTCCAGCCCCTGCACCAAGCTGGACGGCGGCTCCTGCAACCCCGAGAGCTGCCCTTACTGCCTCAAGGCGCTGGCGAGCGAGGCCGAGCTGACGGACAACGAGACGGCCGACTCGGACAGCGAGGGGGTCTACGAGTTCACGCAGGACGCCCACTACAGCGACCAGCGGGACCCGCAGCGGGGCAGAGCCCGGGCCAGGAGAGTGAGCCGGGTGCTGGCCTTCTGGCACGTGGTGTGCGAGACCTTCCGGAAAATCGTGGACAGTAAATATTTTGGCCGTGGGATCATGGTGGCCATTCTCATCAACACGCTCAGCATGGGGATCGAGTACCACGAGCAGGTGAGTGCCGTCCGGGTGGCTCCCGCTGCAGCGGGGATGCGGGAGGTGTTATGGGTCTGAATCCGAGATGGTTTGGGGCATTGGGGTGCTGTAGGAAGGGTCCCAGGACTGATTTTTCTCCTCCGAGCCTGTTTCCAGCTGGCAGGCAGTGATCATCCTGGCCGGGATCGGGCTGCGGCTGCGTGAGCTCCCTCATCCCAGCCCCACCAGGGGTGCTCAGCACCGCGCCGAGACCCACCATGACAGCACCACACGCTGCTGGTTTCTGCGGTGTGGGGGCCAAGGAGAGGGAGCAGCCGTTTGCCGCTGGGCTTGTGCCAGCCCAGCAGGGCTAGCAGCGCTGCCGGCGGCTGCGGGCTCCGAGGTCGGTGCAGCTGCAGGCAGGGAAGTCTATTGAATTTGCAGTCCCTGGAGAGGAGGTAACAAATGCCTTTTCCTCCCCGGTGAACGCTCCAGCAACAGCACGCTGAGTCCAAAATAGACTCATCGCTGGCTATTCCTCCGCTCGATTATCTGCGTCCTTGCAGGCAAGAGGCTGCCTCTGCTCCAGCCTCTCGCACACTTGTCACCTAGCAGAGCGTTTCCCTATATATAGTCATTAAGAAGAGGAGTTGCCACGTTCCTCTTGAAATGTCTCCGTTAGGATGACAAGAGCTCTGCTTTTAGAGAGGCTTTTGCAAGGTCTGGTCTCGCGTAGGTGTTGTGGCTGCTGGCGGTGGCGCTGCCTGGCGTGGTGCCCTTGGTCCTGCCGCAGGCATGGGATGGTTTGGTGCTGCGGGGTGCACGCTTCGATTGGATTTTGGGGGGAAGAGTTTATTAGCAGGGATGCTGACATGCTGTAAAACTGTACTGTGTCCAGTTCTGGGCTCCCCAGTTCAAGAAGGACAGGGAACTGCTGGAGAGGGTACAGCAGAGGGCTACGAAGATGATGAGGGGCCTGGAGCATCTCCCTTACCGGGAGAGGCTGAGGGACTTGGGTCTCTTTAGTCTGGAGGAGAGAAGGCTGAGGGGGGATCTGATCAATGCTTGTAAATACTTCAAGGGAGGGTGTCAAGAGGATGGGGTCGGTCTATTTTCAGTGGTGCCCAGGGGTAGGACGAGAGGAAATGGGCACAAACTTGAATATAAGAAGTTCCACCTAAACATGAGGAGGAACTTCTTTACTTTGAGGGTGGCAGAGCCCTGGAAGAGGCTGCCCAGGGAGGTGGTGGAGTCTCCTTCTCTGGAGGCATTCAAAATCCACCTGGACAAGTTCCTGTGCAACCTGCTCTGGGTGGACCTGCTTTGGCAGGGGGGGTTGGACTAGATGATCTCCAGAGGTCCCTTCCAACCCCATGTGATTCTGATTCTGTGAAAACCTTGTTTTATACCCCTCCAATGCTTGAGGGCTCCCAGCCCCCAGCCCAGAATGGTGCTTCTGCTGGGATGCCAGACTCTTCCCCTCCCAGACAGACACGGCCACCCCTCTCCCAGCACCAGCCTTTGCTGGGAACTCCCTTGGTCTCGAGTCATGGCTGTTTACTTTTCTCCCTTCCTGGCATGTTCTGTGTTTGCGGTGTCACTCACAGTTGCACGTTGAGGTGTTTCTCCCACAGCTCCCAGTGGCAGCGGTGGTGGCTGCAGACTGGCTCCAAATTCCCGTGTCCTCCCGTGGCATTAATGCCTCAACGACCGAACACCGGGGAGACGTGGCTGTGCTAAATGTGTCCCTTCCAGCCAGTGCCTTCTCCCTGACGTCCTAATACAGTCTGGCTGGCTAACCCTTGTTTTCAGTACACATTAGACAGCGATGCGCTCTGAACTCCTGCAGGTTCCACCTTCATCTGCTGCCCTTGGCGGGAGCTCTGCAGGGAGGCTCGAGTGATTCCACCTTTATTTAATAATATCGGGAAGATCATCTCCTGGGGGGAGGTGGCTCAGGAAACTGATAAACAGTTATATTCCTCCTTTGGCTGAGAGGTGAAAGCAGATCCGCCGTGTCTTTGCTGCCGCTATCCAAGAGGTGGATTGTCACAGCTTGTTGCCCTTTATCGGGAGCATCTCTGGGAGATGCTGGTGTAGGCTCCCACCGTGCCTCTACCAGGGGGACCGACTCACCAGGGATGGGTGGCCAAGCAAGGTCCCATCATCAAACACCCCAAATGGCAACAGAGCTCCTTAATTCTTTGGCTTGGGGGAAATAGGGCAGCGGGGTGCTGGCTTCTGCCCCGGTGCCTCCAGCAGGCAGCTGGATGGGAAGAGGCAGATTTTTGTGGTGGTTTTCGGGTAACAAGGTGAAAGGAGCTGATAAGCGTGGGGGGACTCCAGACGCTGTGGGTGGTTGCTTTCTTTGACGGTATTTTGAAGCTACTACTGTTCCAGATTCCTTTCTCCCAGGCATTTGGAGTGAATAGCGGAGCTTGTTTTTATTAGTTCATCTGCTCAAAGTGGTGGCAGAGAGCAGGGAGGTGTTTTTCTGTAAACTCGGGAGGCTTATAGTCTGCAGTTTCATAATCTGACAGTTATGAGAGAAGAATTAGAGGGGAGAAATGCTGGACCAGACCTTTCTGCGGAGATTATAAACACTGAAACATGTGATTATTATTTTTTTTTCTTTTAGAAGAGCCTTTCCTGAAAGTGCAAGTGATCAGCTGTACCAAATTTATCTTCATTGGCTGATGTTTGCAAAGACGTGAGGGGGCTTGAAGAGTACTTGACTCCGTGACTTTCTATATTAAGCTCTCTGCTTATTTAATGAATATTTACCTCTTGGGCTTTTCACATGAGGCCACCCTGGGCACACCGGGCTATATTAGGATAAATACTTTCAGGACTTGTTTTATGGTTCCATGTCAAAAGCCTTGTGTTGTTTACCAGCACCTTGCCGGGGGAGAGGACGCACCAGCAGCTACTGTGTAAGAGGAAGGATGGGCTGGTGGTTACTCTGGGAGGAGGAAGGCTTCTTCCCTCCCACCTGTCCCCAGCAGTGCTGGGTGGGATTTAGCAACTCTGGGACCATCAGAGCATCCTGGATTTCAGAGCATGAGTTGGTCAGATGAGGTTCTCGTTATAGCCAGGGGAGAGAAGTACGCTCCCTGGAGGCTTTGCCTCTCACGTTGGGACAGGCATCCTGGAGACACCTGATTTTCTCCATGGAAAATGCCTAGAAAACTGAAAAACAGTCTTGCAGTCACTTGCTTAACAGACTCATCAACCAGAGAAGGCCAGGTTGGGATATTTAGGATGAAAGTGGTGGTTTGAAGGCACATCAAAATGAGTAGAAATTTGGAGTGTGTTGAAAATATTGGCCCCCACCTCTTGCTGTTTATTTGCATGGACCCATCAGTCAGCCTGGCCAGACTGAGCGCCCACGGCCAGGTGTTCGTCTTCCTAGGAGCTCATCTCCTACCTCAGGACTTTCTATCCCTAAGCTCCTCTCCATAGGCCACCTTCCACAGGAAAGTCATTATCAACAAATATTTTATCATCATCTGGCCGGGGGTTCAGGAGCTGGGTTTCCCTCCAAGCTCGTTCTGACATGAGCTCGTTGACTTTCTCCCACAGCATCGGGTTGCTTCCACGTGGTTCCTGCACGTGCGTGAGCTGTAGGTACACCTGACCGGGCTTAACTCGGTGTTTTCTGCCCGTCCTCCCCACGTGCCGGGCTCTGACTCTTCTCTTTCTTACCGCTGCCGGGTTCAGCGGGAGGAAAGCGGAGCGGTCGGAGGTGACCAGAGCACTCACCGTGTCGCGGCTGCTGGGCAGCAGTGTGAAATTTTCCATCAGGGAAGTGACAACCAGATTGCCGCGGATTATTAATGTGACTGCTAAATAGCTTGTTTTTCTACGGAGATGAAGCAAAATGCAGGTAGAAACTATTAGCTTTGGGTAGAGGAATATAAAGGTGATTTAAAGGTAGGCTCTGGGGGATTTTAAATACACTGTTGAACCAATTGACTGATTCGCCTCAGGGAAGCTGAGACTCTGCAGCGCTGCGGGTTCAAACGGCTAGGGCTTTGCAAAAGCTTGTTCTGCCATAGAGCAGGAGTAAAATGTGCTGCTAAACCAGAGGGTTTCTGTGCTGCTTTCCCCCCAGCCCTGGCTGTAAGCCAGACTGTGTTCCATAATGTGCTGCTTTTCTTATTTTTTTTTTTCTTTTTTTTTTTTTTTTTTTTTTTCTCTTCTCCAAATCCTTCCTTGGAGTGAAATGCAAAAGCTTTAGTACAAGGCGTGATGTTGGACTCCTCAGCAGGGGAAAGAATTCAGCGAGGGCTTCCTTGAGGAAGGGCTTTGGGGTTTTGTTTTTGTTTTTAAAATCTGGTTCGCATTGAGCCGCCTGGCTGTTCCGATTTTCCTTGTCTGAACTCACATTGTATGAACTATACCCTACATATTCATTTGTTTAAATAGCACTTGAATTTCAGCCGCCGTCTCTGCGGTGTTTTGCCATTGTTAACATAATAAGAAAGAGACTGGAGAGTCCTGCACTGGCCTCTCAAAGCTGCAGTCAGTTCAAATCCATGGCTGGAGCTTGTGGGGACTTGGATCTAGACCGATCCAGAACTCTGGTGTCTCTGAAGGAAGGAAGAAGAAATTGGTTCAGACCGGCAGAGAACCTTTTGTTAATTTTTTAGAGCAAATTTGAGAGATGAGAAGGGTGGATGACTTTCTGGGACAGCACCCAAGGAGAAAAACTCATCATCCGTGGGAGGCAATTCTTCAAGGAAGAGGTGCTGCTTAACATCCCCTTAGCAGGATGACAACTGGTGGAGTAACCCCCAGCTACAGGAAGGTGTTGTAGGAATCCACCCAGCAGCAGTGCCCCAAACCGAGGTGGGCAAACTCCGTCTGAGAAGGCAGGAGCAGCCCAAGGCCGTGGTGGTACCTCAAGCTCAACTCCTAGTGCCTCCTGCTGTGGGGGCATGGAGTGTGCAGGGTATACATGATGTAAAGTTGTCACTGGTAACATTAGGATCTAATAGCTGCTGCGGAATGGAAATATCAACCATCTGTGCCACAGCGTCAAAGGAAAGCTTGCTGGCAAACGCATTAAAATGCCTATTTATGTAAACAGTTGAGGCTGGAGAACATGGGAGTCTTCTTAATCAGCGTCAGAGGACGTGAAATTTTCAGGTATCCAGGATGATTGAGAGGGGAGGTGAAGGGTTAGAAAACCTGCCAGCGTGGAGGAGCCATTAGGCTCCAGGTTCAAGCATTAATAATACTCGCCCAAATGGTATTTACGTACTTCTGCTTCTGCCTGAATTCAGTGTGCAGGGAAGAAGGTAACGGAAAATTATCAGCTGTCGTGACACCCGCTGATTGATTTCTCCATGTGGGAGGAAAATTTCATTGCTCTATGGAGAAGTGGTGTACGGGAGCAGGGCAGTGGGGATTTAGCAGGCTGGTGCTCCTGGTCTTGAGTCTGGGCTGGCGTCTGAAGTCCTGGGCAGGCTGGAGGACAGCAGGTCTGGATACATTTGAGTGATGCCTTAAGGAATAAGGGCGTAAAAATGAGAAGTGGGCGACACTGTGTCCCCTCCAACCTCCACAGCTCCACATCAGGTTGATCCAGGACATGTAAATTTTGGCTTCTTTCATGTGTGTGGATTTGTGTCAGGCCTCCAGGTCAGGAAGGAAATCCTTTTTTTGTAAAATATTTTTACTGCCTCTTGCACCTCCCTTGAATTGATTCCTACGAATGGAGGGAGTCAGACCTGTCCCACATCCAGGCAGCAGCTGGTGCTGCACTGGGGGCTCTCTGCATCACGCACTGGTGCAAACTGGTGCTGTACCCCCTTAACCCTGCACCCCGGCTGCTTTACTCCAACCGTGGCCTTAACAGGGTAGCCCGCCTTGTCTTTGCGGCCAAGTTTCTGATTTGATGCTTCCCTGTATGAATCTGATTCATTAGGCTTTGATTGAGGAGGGCACTTATGCACGTGTGCACATCCCTTAAATCAGCGAGACAGCCTTTCCCCAGGCAACCTCCGTCTGCCCCGGGCTCTTCCCAGGAGCTCGCGAGGTCCCGCGCTCACGCACCGTCTTCTCTTCCTAGAGATATCTCCGCTTCCACTTTGGTGCGTATCCCATGTCTCTATTTAACTCCATTACACATCTCCCCAGCCCCGTGCCAGCTACTCTTAGCCAAGCGATCAAAGCTTTGGCAGCGCAGCGAGGCTTTCCCTCCCTCGGTGTCTGCTGCCTTTGCCCAACGCAGGGCTTGTATCTCGCGTCAACTTAATTTCCCAGCGCTACAGCTGCATAGGGCACTCCCACGGTAGGAGAATGAGGTGCCCTATAGATTTGCAAGTGCTGTATTCAATTAGCTCCTGCTTAAGCAGAAATTACTCTTATTAACGGTTTGTTGTTGGAGACTGAAGGAGTCAAGTCAACGCTAATGGAAGTCATCAGAGCTGTTAATCACTGGGATCACTGACTTCAAAACCAGCTCTCTGTTTGTTATTGGGGTAATTCTTTTTATGGACCTCGGGGGTTCTTCCGCTTGTCGGTGATCTGAAGGGTTTATGAGGTCTTGTAGGAACTCGTGTGTTTTAATTGACTTGCTCACGAAGCTCTTCCAGAGTGCCACGCAAAATACAGGGGTGCCACGGCGTTCACAGTCATTTAAAAAATGGGCTATGCCTATAAAGCAGGCTTTATCCTGATTCTGGAGACTGAATGATTTGAAAATTAAATGAGATTTCATGCAACTGGAAAGTGTATGGGTTTTTTGTATCAGATAATTTAGTTCTCTGCGGGCTTTAGGGATGAGCCTATATGGATTCCTTGACATCTACTAAAGTTTTCTTCAGCTCCCTGGATGGGGAGCCGTAAGTGTCAATCCTTTCCTGTTAATTTAGCTCAGAGACTGGAAATACTCGGGCTGCCTTAGATCCTATCATTACAGCTGTTGTTTCAGCTGCCATCCGTACCCTCGTGTTATCTCTGCTCAGGCAGCGTTGAGAAGAGACTCCGGCTCGCTGAAATGGGAAAATGATGTGTGCTTTCGAAACTCGCTTCATCCCCGCGCGGATGAAAAATCGCTGCTCTCTGCAGATAGCCGGGCGTTTTTCTCTACTCCTCCTTTGATTATTGTGGTTGTTCCCCTTGGGTGGGAGCCAGCAAAGGCGGCTAGAGCTTCTGGAGCATCCTCAGCTCAGGAGTCTGTAAGCACTCCTGATTGATGATTATTGGTGGTTTCCCAGGGATCAGTCCATTTTTTGCCCCCAGTTCTCCTGGTAGAGGTTGGTCCTGGTACTGCTGGTGCCCGTGACTCTGCCCTGCTGCCACCCATGTCCTCGCAGAGCCCCTTCCCACCCAGCTCAGCCCCCCAATGGGAGCAGGGACAGGAGCTGAGTGCCTTTTCCCTCGTCTCTGTTGGATTTCAGCTCTTTGTTGTAATTGTTTTTTTGCTGATGTTAGGAAACCACCAGCTTTTCCCCTGTGGACGTCTGTCAGCATTAGAGATAGTGTTACCAGCATCAGAAACCCAGGTTCAGCAGAACTGTGCAGGAGTCGTACAGAGACAGCCTTTTCCTTTCTCTTTTTTTATTTCCTCCCTCCCCCTGGTACCTTCTCAAGTACTAATGGGGAGATAAGTTTCAAACTTGGTTTAGATTAACTAGAAATAGAGGGCTTTAAATCTCAAGTACTTACAAGGTGTGACCAAGTGGAAATGCAGCTTTTGTTCAGCTTAAGCTCCTTCAAAACCTGGGCAGAGGGATGAGCCAGTTCATGTTTTTCTTGCATTTTCTGGGATAATATTCATCCAGAAATCTCAAGCTGAGAGAGATAAGGAGTTCAGGCGAGAATATCTGCTGTGTCTCCTGAGAGCGGTAAATAGAGCGCAGCCCCAGAGCTTGGAGGAGGAGACCACGGTCTGCAGGTCCTGTTTATGGTCCTGGGTAGGGATGGTGCATGGCAGATCCTTCAGGGTTGATTGATGAGGCTTCCCATCATAGTTGGGGGTTCAGAGTGGACAGGAGGCAGAGGTGTATGGGGACGTGGCCCTGTATGGGTCACCAGGAGGAAGCAGAGAATTCAGTTGCTGAATGCCAGGCCATGGTTGTTCAACAGGGGTGTAGTAGAGAGGAAGGTCTTGCACTAGAAGGTGCCAGGTCCATGGGACACAGCTCCTCCCTCCCACAGGTGTGGGGTGGGAAGGGACATTTGTTAACTGGAATGGGGAGGAACAGGTGGGAGGTGAGGAGATTAGTGGTGGAGGGGGAGTCCCTCCTGTGCAGACAGCTCTGATTTCTCCGAAATGAAAGCTGCTTTCCTCCCATTCTTACAGCATTACTTGCTGTGGCATGAAATATTCAGCCCGTAACAAAATCCTCCTTTCCCATGCGGTGATGGGATGAAACAGGACTTGTTCGCTTGTCTGTCAAAGTCATTTCCTTTTAATAAATGCCTGTAAACCCTGAACTTCCCAGCAGTCCTCCTCCAGCCCACTGAGCAGCCAGCCCTTGCCGTGTCTTCAGCCGCCGGAGGAGCAGAGCAAAAATCGCTGTGATCCTGCTACTTTCCGAATCCTTTTCTTTAACCAACTTGGCAAAGGATGAGTAGAGAAAGCCTATCGGTCTATCGGGCTCCGATTAAGCAGGCATCAGGTTCGCGCTCCTGGACCCAGGGCGATAGCTGAAGCCCGATGCCTTTTAAGGAGCCCCAAAGACAATGAATGTCATCGCTGAAAATATGCGTGGATTGAGTTTCTATTTATAAAGTAGCAAGCGGCTCTGGAGCTCAGAGGAGCTGTATTTACCGAAGGGAACCAAAGTGGTTTTTCAGATGGCCGTGGGTCAGCGGGTCCACCGAGGCAGGGGAATGATGCGGGTGCAACGAGGGCAGGGCACGGAGAAGGCTCGTTGGTTAACTGAGGACACGGCCCCGAGTTATAAATGATGGGGAATCGGGCGTGGGAGAGGGCAAAAAAGGGCACCGCGTTTTGTTAATTAATAGCTGCTTCCGTTCATCAGAATTTCTTGTGTTTTGCCCCAGGACTCGTGGTCTGGCTCCTGTTTTGAGGTGGACCCGGTGCGAGTCTGCACCCACGCAAGGGGTGGAGAGGATCGTAGTGGAGCGGTGTCAGGTTGAAAATTGCGTCTTTGTGTGACCCGTTTGATTATTTTTTTTTTCCCTTATGTATATATATTAAAAATCTGTAAGTGATGAGTCAGTAAAATGTTGTTGGTGTTTCCTGTGAAATAGCTGAGGTCGGTATTTTCTTTCTGTGTTATTTTTCCTTAGTTGCCATGGTAATGATTTCAGAAGGTTTTATTCCGCAGCCGTTTGAATGGGTTAGAAGTTTTCATGGTCTTCTGGATCCGCGCACAGAAGCAGAGCCCTCGGGATCAGGAGGGATCTGTTTTTTGGCCGGTCACCCCATCCCTCCTTCTGTGCTGTGGCGAGACAGAGTGTTTTTTCTATTTTATTTTATTGTCAGCAAGATAGAGAGGAAAGACCCTGGGGTGCTTCTGCTCTTTTGTGCTGCCATCCCCAGGGGCAGGGGCTGGGCAAGACCAGGCTTGGCCACAGCCTGGAGCTTGCTGCCTGGGCATGGGGGAAACAGGGATGGACGGATCCACGCCAGACATGCCTACAGCGCTGGGTGCAGGATGATGATGATGATGAAGAGCCTGTGCCATGCCTGTGCCTTATATGGGTCATGGCTGGAGGAAGGCGGGAGTAGAAGCCTTGTAAGCTCTCTGCACCATCTGCCAGGGCACTTGGTTGCATTTCATCACGCAGCAGGGACTTGTCTTTCAGGAATTGGGGAACACAGCCCCTGTGGCTTCTGCTTTTAATGACCCCAGCCCCTGTCCTCACCTTTTTGCCCTCTCGTTGCCTGCAGCCTCGCTTGCTCAGCAGACACCTTGGAGCCCTGTGCGTAGGAAGGAGTATTTTGGGCCACCGTCTCGTGCCTAGCTGGAAGCACGGCACGTCCCTTCTGCCACTGGAAACCTCACTCAAGAGCTTCTACTCAATTTTTAAAAATAAAAAACAAAAAAAAACCCAAAGGAATGCGTTACAGCCTGCTCCTGAGTGCTGAAAAAGGGCAAGAGGCTGGTCCAGCTCTGACATCCCCCTCGAGGCAAGACTTTGGTACCTGAAGACACCTCCCCTTGTCTCCTCCTGCCCCCCACGGCAGTGCCCTGCTTGGTGCCTGCCTGACACCTCCGGGCAGGCTGCAGGGAATGTCCCCTCCTGGCCACCACGGAGTGCACGCTGCCAGGCAGGGCTGGCGTCGGGATGGGCGCCTGTGGCTCGTCGTCTTCCCGTGCCGCGTGGTGTTTGTGAGGGATGCTGCGCTGTCTGCTCCTATTTCATGTGCTGCCAGAGCTTGTCAATGTGCTGTTTGGTACATCAACAAATCGACACTACACAAACAGAGAGCTAACAGGGAATGATTTATCCAGGACATCACGTCTGTGTGTCCAGCAAGGCGAGGTGTCCTGGAAAAGAAATTCAGTATTTACCGAGGACTCATCAGAAGAGCTGGTGTTACGTGCCGCAGCTGAATCGTGCTTGTATCTCGCTCTTTCTGGGTGTTGCTCATTTAATCATAGGATGCTTTCCTTTTAATTAGTCGCTGCTGCTACTGATGAGAGAATTAGCAGGCTCTTCTGTTAATGGAGAAGCTGAGGCAGATGTGCAGTAGTTGGGGTGGTGGGCAGGAGGCTTTGTGCAGCAAAGAAACCCCAGGGTCTGCACCTCAGGCTCTGCTTCCCTGCAAAATGCTCTTTCTGGGGAATTCCTGCAGGGATTTTTGTTTTTCACATATATCATTTAGTCAAAGGAAGGATACTTCCTCCCCTGGATGCTGTGTTGTGGGCCTCGGAGGGGAAAGCTGCTTGATTTTACTGGTTCTCTTCCTCCACACCCGGCGAGGACCTGTGGAGCTGGTTGTGTGCCAGGAGTCGGTGACTCTCCCAGGTACATGATGTCTAGAGCCGGTCAATATTGGTTTGATTAGGCAGTTATTGTCAGAAAATGGCAGTTTATCAAACTTGAAGCTGTTTGTGAGAGGGGAGCAGTTTCAGTGAACTGGCTTTGGAAAAAAAAAAAAAAAAAGATTTATTGAAATACATTGTCTGAGATATTTGAAACGTCCATTTGAACAGTTGGGGAACAAAAAGTTCCATGTTCTCCTTCAAGCTGACTTTTATTTATGTTTTTTAATTTCAGTTGATTTACGGTACACAGCAAATGGATAAGGGAATAGGGACTGAAATGGAGGGGAGAGCTTTCAAAACTGTGGGCACGAAGTGTTTCAGTTTGCCAGTTCTGAGACTCTGCATTCCTGTTTGGGATGGGATGACAATTTCAATTCCCACGGGGGGAGAAAAGCCACTTTCCTGCTGTATTGTAATGATGTCTAAGAAAAGATGTCTCAGACATGTTTGTGATTTCTCTAGAGCAGAAGCATCTTATAAACAGTCTCATTATGTATATGCTTCTATGGCTGCATGGAAATCCCGTAGCTGGCATTCTCAGAGGCGTTTGAATCCCCACTGCCTGGCTGTGATCCCCTTGGGCAGGATCACCATCTCAGCCCACCTCTATTTTTATGAATAATTCCCAGCAGTGCCCGTGGTGGGGGTCTGGGTGGGTACCCCATGGACCGGCTGCGGCAACGCATCCTTTGAAAGGGACGTGGAGCTGTTGCAGGGGGCTCAGCAGCTTCCCTGGGGGAGGAGTGAGGGGCTCGGGGGGGAGTGCTCCACAGCTGGCTGCAAAAATCCTCTGAGTAATTTGCGCTGCCCCATCTCAGTTGTTTAGGGATGTGTTGGTTCCCGAAGCAAAAGGCTCCTCGATTTTTCAGCGGGTCTGCTTGGGGTGTGCTTCCAGCAGATATTTGCCTTGCCCTCCCCTGGCAGAGCTCCAGGCTGCCCTGGAGATCCTCCTCTTCTGGCCGGGTGAAAGGGAAGCTTTCCCTTCCTCTTTCAACCCTTTTTGGCCACTAATCTTAGATTTTTGGATATTAATTCTCCCCTCTGGTTCAGGAGATCCCACTCTTCGTTTTTGTTATGGGCGCCCGATGTCTCAGATATGAAAAACCATTTCCTGTAGGGGAAGCAGAAAAGAGTGTGCAGAGCCGGGGGGGGAGGGGCTCCAGGTGGCTTTTTGGGGGTGAAGCAGGGGGAGATGAATGGATCCAGTGCTGCTGCAGGTGCTGAGCATCACCACACTGAGCATCACCATAGCCCTCCCACACTGGTGCCAGGGGTATTTGGGGATCTCATGAGTCGGGTGGGCTGTGAGGGATATTTCATGGGCTGGGAGGGAATCACGGCCCTTCCAGTGGGTGCTGGGGGTCCTGGGAGACCTGCAGCTTAAATGCTGCTCCCCCCGTGGCTCCTCACATCACCCAGCCGTGCCCTGCCAGCGCCTCCTGTCTGGATTTATACATCCCAATCACATCTCTAACCAGAAGGCGCACGCAAAGTGCAAAGTTTCATTAATCCATGCTGTTAACACCACATCCCTGCTGGGGCTGGTTGGGTTTTCCATGTCAGCCCCCGCGGGGAAGGGATGCCACGGCTGCGGGAGATGCCGGGCGCCGCTCGCGCATCAAGGGACTTAACCAGGTTGCGCCTGCGGGGCCGGTTGGATTTGGCAGCGCGGTCGGAGAGGGGGGAACAGAGGGTGGAAATCAGCCTTCGGGGCCCGGGTTAGCGGTGCTGATGGATGAGAAGGAAAGCTTCCAGGAACAGGGTTCCTTTCCAGCAGTATCGCTGCAGTAATGATAACAGCACAGCCGGCCTCGGCACCATGAATGAGTTGGCTTTTTTTTTTTTTTTTTTTTTTTTTTG